>ML664186.1:421026-511917 GCA_007570785.1 Antilocapra americana
AAATTTTCTATTAAGAGCCAGATAGAGCCAATATCTGAGATCTGTGTGTGACTCAGCTTCTTCACCAAGAAAATAAATCTATGTTGCAGTGTTTGTGAGAATTAATGCAATACTACAGGTAAAGCATTTACGAGTGCTTGGCAAATGCTATAGCTATTTTAAAACTTTTATTCTTTTACTGAAGAGGAAATTCATAGGTAATAATTCACAGAGGCGAGACACAAACCAGGTAAGTCTGACTCCAAAATTTGTGCCTTTTCCACAGCACCTAGTGCCTCAAAAGGAAGGATCTTTTGCAGAGAAACTCTGAATTCAGAGGGGTAAAGGCTTTTATTAAGTCCTACTGTGTCAGCGTCAGACATAGTGGACTTTGACTCTTAGAGAGTCCAGCAAATACACCTCCCACCTGAGAAGGTAGTTTCTGGGAGACACATCCCTTTGGGCTTGCTGACATACTCAGCCAGTGAATTTTCTTGCTGTTTATGCCAATTCAATTTGATCACAGTTCTATTACCTGGATGCAAATGCAGCCACAGAGGTGTTGATAAAGCTGTCACAACAAGATGGAAATAGTAAGTCTCATTACTATTAAGAAAAGAACAAATCCATAAATAAGAGATTATCAAGTGAAATAAGATAGTCTCTCCTTCAGCTTCTAACAAATGTCGTGTGCAAAACCATGTCATTTCCCCAGGCACCCTCCCTGCCAGACAGATGTATAGAATATGAATTGCGCGGGGAGGGAAATTGATATGCAGAACAGGAGTTGGCAAAATAATTAGAGCTGTGAGGCTTCCTGAGTCTTGTGGTTTATTTCAGAAGTCACCAAATGTACAATCAGAGGTCCAGACCAGACCAATTATGTAACATATCAGTCCTTTAAAAAAAGCCTCAAGATGATGGACAGGGGATGGTACTGTCCCCTGAGGGTGAAAGCAGAGGCAGGCCTGCCACACTGGCAGGTGGACAGGTAAGAGCCACCTTCCCAGGTGAGGAAAAGCCAGAACTGCCCCATTGGTGGCATGGCCTTGCTCAGGACAGTCCCAGGCTCCCTACCCACTCTGTCTACTGAGATCCCAACTTCCTGCATCCCTCTCAGTCATCCCAACCTCTTCTCCTGGCTAAGGCTAAGTCCAAAATCAAAGTTGTATTAAGTTCCTAAAACCTTATCCACTAAGAACCACTTGCAAATAGGGACCAGTTGGGTCTGTATCCCCAGGGGGCCTCCAGCTCAATGCCTGGCTGTGGTAGGGAGTATAGAGATGCTTATTGATTAGAATTGACTAAAGCCACCCACAAAATACCCTTGGTAAAATAGGAGAGAGATGAAAGAGAGAAGAGAAAGGCAGGAGTGAGGGGAAGAGAGGAGAAGGAAGACATGAAGGAGAACGGCAGAGAAAGTGGTGAAGATGCTGGACTGTGAATTGAGCAGACTGGGGCAATAGAGGAGCAGAGAGTTGTAGACAGAGAGAGGAGGAGACAGACAGAGCAGAGACAGAAGGCAGAGGAGGCTAAGGTGAGTGGAATACGAGGAGAGCAGATGGAGCAAGGAGCTGGGCAGACGGAGAGAAGAGGGAGGTGGGGGCAGTGAGACAGGCAAACAAGGACAAGTGGGACAAACACATGGAAAGAAAGATAGGCACAGAGATGCTCAGACCCCCCAGATAGGAACAGAGCACAGAGATGGAAAGAATACAGCCAAAGCGTGAGGAGGGACAGAGAGACAGGGCAGGACGAAAGACTTTCTTCATTGCCCAAGGGAACCCACACACCTCCCGGTTTATCTTTTTACTGAACTAATTCCTTGATAGAAAAATGGAAGAAGATTCTGAAAACCCATTACTTGATAGGTAAGAGATGTCCTTCATCTCCAGGCTTGTTGCCAATTCTAAGATGCTGCTGGAGACCTGAGCCTGGGTGGGGGCTGACCCTCCAGGTAGTAAGTTGTGACCAGGAACTCACTCTGTCTACCTTCTTGGAATTCTTACAAGATCAGCTCAAATAACACAATGAATGCTCTCCAAAAAGCACATCACCCTCTGAGATAATCCAGTAATGAAGGTGGGAAGTTGGTTGAATTCTGGCTAACTCTTGTGTTCATTCTCATTCCTTCCGCCCTCACCCCCCACCCCACTGTCCTCTTTCCCATTCACTGCCATTCCCACCACACACACACCAGCACATCTGATTTCTATTCCAAAGAGACCTGGACTTCAGCCCTTAAGGCATGAAATATTCAACCCACTTGGACACTTTTTAATTAAACTAGGGTTTGATTCAGGCCATTGCTCCTTGATGCCTGCCTCTGTAACCCCTTCCTGGATCCAATTAGCTGACTTTGAGCACTGCCCTGGAGATGGAGACAAGACATGAGTACCTCCTCTCCTCTCCAGGAATTGGTTTATTGAGGCATCTGCAAGCTTTCTCTTTGCCATCTAGCCATTCATGCCCTGGAAGAGGCAGCAAGGCAATGAGATCTGTCCTACACAAGAGTCAAAGATGACTTCTAAAGAATGAGAAAAGAAAACTGCCAAACCAAAAGCTAACAGCACAGGCAGCAAATATCCAGATGACTAACAGGCTGGCTGCATCAGGGATATAGATGTTTCTTCCGAATTCCACGTTGTTCTCACCTGACTTTTTTCACCAACTCCACCTTCCATACAGATTCAATTATCACAAGATTCATTTGCACATGTTGACATCTTGTTCTGTTAAAAAAAGGGGAGGGGTGCTTTTCATCACTATTATTATATTACGCTAGTGAGTTTTGTCTGACACGTTGAGTCATAATGAAATTAAACAGATTGATGCATGTAAGACTTTTAGCACAGTGCCAAGCACATGTTAAGTGCTGGACGAATAACTGGTATTTTGATTAATTTTAGTCATAGTCATTATTACCATATTCATCTTGTGGACAGGCCTGCTGTTTTGTTCTGCCTGTAACAGGTCACGCAACATCAAGCACTAAGGTGGTTCTTCGTAAAATTTTCCAAGAAGCTTGGGACTGTTTTGACAGTAAGCATGGGATTCCCAAAGAGTCTGTGTGTCCCACAGTGGTCTCCCTTCTTTCGTAAATTCCTATCCAGTCATCCAACAAGTAGTTATCAGGCAACCGCTGAACGTCACGCATCATACTACGTACTGTGAAGCCCAGGCAAGCAAGATAGAAAAGGTTTCTGCCTTCAAAACGGTTAAGCCACAGGACTTAGCATCCATGTTAACGACCACGACAAATCTGTATACAGCACAGTCGGATATTCTCAGATCCTTACCTGCACTGACACACTTAGTCCTCACAATTTGTCTTTGGAGGAGGGACTTATCCAACCCTCTCTTCATGTTTTACATAGATAGATAGATAGACTGATGTCCAGAGAGGTAGATTAGCCCGTCCAAAGTCACACAGAAATAACAGCAGAGCTGGCAGTTTGGCTCCAGGGTCCACATAGCTAAGCACAGTGCTGCTGCATCGTTTGGTCCGTGGTGCTTATTTCTATTAGTGACTGTTGCCCTTTGCTTCAGTAAGTAGATTAGAATATCCTTAAACTCTGTGGAGAGAGGAAGCAGATTAGTGATGACAGGGACTAGGAAGAGGGGGAGTGAGAAGTGATCACTAATGGGTGTGGAGTTTCCATTTGGGAACATATAAAAGTTCTGGAACTAGATAGTGATAATGATGCTTGCACAATATTGCGACCATACTTGCCACCATTAAAATGGTCAACGTTATGTTATAGAAATTTTACCCCTTAAATTTTTTCTTTAATCTGTAAGTGTAGGGTTGTCCTCTATCTTTCATATCCCCACAACAACTAGAATGAAAAAATTCTTGGCAAACATTTTGTGATTGGTTGAATGATTGCTAGTGGTCTTAGAAATGGAACTTGCTTTGTTTTTGTTACCATCACTCTTGTGATTATGCTAAACAGAGCCTTTTTGGAGCCCAGAAATTCCCTGTCCCCTTAAGAGCAACCTGACCACAGACTGTGCTGATTCTGAGGGTGAGGGAACAGGTATTCAGCACCAGGGACTGGGCTGGGCTGGGATACACTGGGGAAGGTGCTTCTCCAGTAACAGTGATATACAGGGGCAAGTTAACACCAAAATGAGGTTGAGAAGGTGAAGTTCAGAGCCAAAGGAACAGTACAAGTTGGGGGCTGAGGGACAAATAGGGGCTAAAAGCAGAAAACAACGTCAGGGTTAGGAATTGAGAGATTCTGAAGCCTTTTGGGAAGAAAACAGTAGTAACATAAAAATAACAGTAATAATGAATCAAACTTTTGGATAGTGCCTTCTACATGTTAGATACTGACTCAAAGTTTTTCACACATTAATTCACTTATTCCACATTATTATTATCGTTACTCCCATTTTATAGGTAGAGGAATTAAGGCAGAGAAGTTAGGTAACTTGCCCAAAATCTCACAGGTAGCAAGTGGCAGGATCTGGATTCTAAGCCAAATGGTCAGGAGCCACAGATTGACTCAACCACAGGAGTTAAGGAGTGAATCTTGAGTTAAGATTCTGGTCCTGCTGAGAGCTAACTGCTGGCCTGATGAGATGAAGGACCCCCTGGAGCTTGAGGTTTAAGGATACAAATTAAATGCAGCCCTCAGGGGCCCTGACTCACAAGTTTGAAACTTACTCTTCTGCCTTAAGCTGCTGTGCAACTCACCTGCCCACGGTTCCTGCCGTCTCCTCCCTGCTTCCATCCTTGGCAGGAAGGAGAGGCTGCGGGTCCTCCTGCCTCAAGCTGCCCACGTGGTGATATTTAATTAATCTATTCATTTGATCTTCTGGTTTGCTCAGTGGCTCCCTTTCCCTGATGCTCCCTGAGGTTTGCATACAGTAAGATTCAGCCCTAATTAAAATTGTTGAGACACCAGCAGTTTCCAATGTTAATAAATCATCAGAATGAGACAGTATTTTTTTTAACAAGCTTTTCTTAAAAACTTTGAAAGGGGGATAGAATGAGCCCACATAGGAAAGAAGAAAGTTAACAACCTCCCTCTTTACGTGTGTGATGGTGGCATTTCTAACTCTTTCTTCCGATCTGGGGCTGGAGGCCAATCCTTTGTAGCAGGAAGAAACCTAGGATCTGTGTCCAGAGATCTCTTGTCCCAAATATCCTATTTGGGATCTAGACTTCAGCCAATGGTATCCCCTCTTAGAGTCTTAGTTTTTCTATCTGCAAGTGAAAATGCCAGACTAGATTTAGTAGTCTACAGTTTGAGAATGCTAAATTGTCAAATCCTTGTATTCTTGAGCCCGACAGGACAAAGTTACAGGACCATCTGCCTCCCCAGACACTAGCTTTCCTTCATCACTCTGAGAAAAGGGCCACAAGTTTTCCCACTCAAGTCACTGGGCTTTGCGTGATGCAAGCTGCCTCTAATCACAAGAAACTGAACTACAGATTGGATTCCTGGTCCCAAGCAGCACTGGAAACCTAACTAGAGGGCCAGTGAGGTGCCTTGGCTCAGAATTCTCCACCCTGGGTGGAACCAGACAGAGCTAGCCAGATTCCCTCTCCAGGGGCAGTTTATCTGCTCCCTTGCTCAAGAAGAGTGAAGGAGAAGCACCATGGACAGTGGCCAGACCAACCTGGGTGTAAAATCCTACTGGCACCTTCCTGCCATGTAGCAGCTATGTTGTATACCCTCTCTGAGCCTGTTTCATGATCTTTATAAGGGTTAATAAGAATAATTCCCTTCTTTATCTCATTTGATAACTTACATCAACTACGTAGCATGGGGGGTGACATATATTAGCCCCCAGTTTACAGGTAGTTGGTAGCAGAGGTTACCACTGACGGCAGCAGATAAACAAATAGGAGAAAAAGAGGGAGAGGGAGAGAGAGACAGAAAGCAAAAGCAGAGCATGCACAAGGAGGGCAAATCACATTATGTTTGTATGGGGTGAAGTGTCCTTATGGGCAGCTCTCAGCCACTAGTTCTGGTGGGATTCCACCCTTTTTTCTGCCATAAATTCATGTGACACAGGCCCGAGCCAATCAGAGCCTCACATTCTCCTGGCCATTGTGATGGGTCCAGAGAAGAGTACCGATTAAAGTTAACCCACTCCCAGATGCCTAGTTGCACCCAGCCACACCGAGACACAGAGCTCAGCTGATTCTCCAGTGTCTATGAGAAATCAAGTCCTGTGGACCCTTTTGCGGGGCAGGTCACGGGAAAGGATTGCATCACAAAGCAAGTGGCTTTCCACCGTATGGTCACTTTCCTCTCTTGTTGCTCCTTGTCTCCCCAGAACAACCCTGGAAATCCACCCAGGTACTTCCAAGAATAAACTTTGGCTCCAAACACCACCAAAATGTGTTCCCAACAAAGACAGCTATTGCTTCCAAAGAGCAATTCTGGTTGAACCAAACATCCTCTGTCTCTCCTCCTAAGTCACGTACCAAGTAAGCTCTCCATCAACAGAGAACATTATCATAGCACTTCCTGGGAAGGAGATAAGATGGATATTTGCTCCCCTCATTTTTCTGGGAAGATGCTCCCATTCCTGGTTTCAACATCCCAGGCTTACGGAGCAAAAGGCTTTCCACACTGGTTTCCAGAGCAGAGACAGTGCGATGTGCAGCCATCTCATTCAGCTTACGGTTTGCTGGTCTCACTGCTACCAGAATCGACAAGGTTAAACTTTCTGGATGAGAACTGGATTTCATAACACAAGAATGGCCTTGCACCAGCCACGGGTTCCCCCTGTTAGTTATGGTTCATTTGAACTGCTGTGAACTGCTTCCCTCTTCACAGATGGTTTAAGGGCCCACTTCTCCCCGCTGCTAGTCCTCCCATTTCTAGGGAAAGAGTAGTGAGGCTTATTGAATTCTAATACATCATCATGGCAGCATGGGCGTCAATAGAGATGGATGTGAAAACAGAACATGGAGCCCCATATCCATCCCTCACAGCTACCATTTCCCCCTCTTCTCAGCAGATCTACTCAGCAGCACCCCCAACCCCACACAGGGAAGTAGAGAGTTCATTATGAACACTAGCCAAAAGTCAATAAATACATGGCTGAGATTTCAATCACCTGGTGGCTGTCTTCACCACCAACAAAATAATTGCAAGTTCTCAACCTGCAATGAGAAGATGAAGATGGGGTGAAGATGGGTGACAGAGGGCTCAAGGGAGCTCTACAGCCAGAATGATCTTTCCATAAATCAAATTTGATCATGTAAAACATCTCCACCTCATTTAAAACTCTTCAGTGGTTCCCTGTTGCCTCTAGGATAAAGACCAAAGCATTTACTCTCATTCACAAGGTTCTGCAGGGTCTGGCCTTTGCTGATCTGCCTAGCCTTATATTCATGCCTGTGCTTTCCCACTCTGGAGTGGTTGCACTCCAGTCGTGTCGAAAGACTTTCATTCTTTCAGTGGCTTAGAGGGCCTTCAGAGCTTAGATCAAACATCACCTACTCACTCTGGAATAAATCCTGCTTTAATACAGTCTTTTAACCCCTCACACTTGCCCTTCATTGAAATTTTATATTTTCTTATCTAATGATTTTTATTACATTATCTTATATTTCCTTAGCTAATGATTAGATTGATGCCCTGTCTACCCACTGGTAAGTAACTCCATGTTCTGTTCATCAAGTGTCTCCAGCTTCTAACACAATGCCTGGTACAGAGCAAGAACTCAGTAGATATTTGTTAAATAAATGTAGGGGTAAATGGGTTATAAAGTAGGGTACATTCCAAGAGCTGGAATCTGGAGGCAGAGATAAAACTGAGAGCATGTAGAGCAAGGTGGGAGAAGAGGTAAGAGAGGTAAATGGAACAGATCTCAGAATAATCATTATGCAGCATCTACTGTATCCCAGGCCCTGTTCTACACACTGGGGATACAGCAGTGAGTAAAACACATAGCAGGCTCTACCTTTACGAACTTTATGTTTCAGGTCTTTCCTCTTTTGTGTTGCAGGATACTCACTCGTGTTGCAATATTGATCTTGGAAGTATCCCCACTTGTAGCATTATTCTAGGTTGTGGCAAGAATAAATTGCACACATAACCAGGTGCAAAGGACCTTCCACGGGCAACCTCCAGAACTGCGGGGCAACCATGGGGCTGGGGGTCTCATTCACAGGCAGGCCAATTAAGCACTTCAACACATCCCTAAGATAAACCCAGTCCACAACCTGTTGTTAAGAAGTGAGTGGCTTCTGGATTGGGTGGAGACTTGGGGAAGATGGACTAAGTTGTTCACAATAGGATTGTTTCCCCCTTTCACACCCAAGGCCCTCACCTCTACCAGGCATTTCATCTCTTGCCTCTTCCTCCCACGCTGCCTCTCAAAATTCCTTCTGGTCTGAGCAATTCAGCCTTCATTTTCAGCTTGCAAGTTTTTCTAATAGTGATCATTACCTTTTTTGCAAATGTGTTCCTTGGTTTGTACTCCCATACAAACACTGTTTGAATTTGGTGGCCCACCCATGAACAGATGGAATTCACCATTGCACCACAGCCCACGTGATGTCACACATGGGGCCTTGCTCCTCACACTAAGGACTTTGGCCTCTATCCAGAGGGCCATGTGGAACATAGGAAGTTTTCAGTAGGGGAGTGACCCTGGGCAGACCTCCCTGCACCCCCCCAACCCCAGCACCTGAGACTTTGCCTCAGCTGCTGGAAGACTCCAGATGTGGCTGTGGGTATCCTTCTTCTGGCATTAATCAAAGTTTTGCCCAGGGCCCAGCTGCAGAGGAGCCCATGGGGTGCAGCACAGACTGGGAGCAGCTGCTCAGGCAGCTTTCAGCTCAGCAGGCCTGCCCTGCCCCAGGGGTCTTCCTGCTGGAAGCAGACCTGGAGTGGCCCTGGCAAGAGGTCGTCTCTGAACTGAAAGGGAAATGCTTCTGCTTCCCATAGAAGAGGAAAATGGTTGTTTCCTTGAGAAAAGCCTCTAAAATGAAATCGCCCTTAGGATCCCTTCTCTCTGATTTCTTTTCAGGACTGAAGCCTGCAGTCAGCAGATCTTTCACAGAGCACTCTGCAGAAGAACCATGGAGTTGTGCAACATGACAGTCCCACTTCCCACCTCTTGCATCCAACCTCTCCAGGCTGAGTCTAATAGGCCCAGAGAGTTGTCTGGTAAGAATCATAATTATCAAAAATAATTGCAGCTACCATTTATCAAGAATTCACCAAGGTAATCTGCTTAACATACACAGTAATCTGATAAAATTAATAATCTGATAAGATGTAGATTATTGTCACCATTTGACAGATAAGGGAACTAAGGCTTACATCTACTTTCAAGTCCTGGTGTGTGTATGCTCAGTTGTGTCCAACTCTTTAAGACCCTATGGACCGTAGCCCGCCAGGCTCCTCTGTCAATGGGATTCTCCAGGCAAGAATACTGGTGCAAGTTGCCATTTCCTCCTTCAGGGGATCTTCCTGACCCAGGGATCAAACCCACGTCTCCTGAATTGGCAGGTGGATTCTTTACTACTGAGCCATCTGGGAAACACTTCAAGCCTTGGACTCCCAGTTAAAAGTTGTGTGATGCTGAAGTTACTTGCTTCTTAACCTTTCTGCCGCAGTGACTTCCCTAAATGGAGAGGCATGTAAAAGTCTCTGAGTATAGCCTCCACCCTTACCCACCCCACCCCCCCGGTCTCCTACTCAGCCTCAGGGTGACTCACAGACCATTCTCTGGGATGGGGCAGCAGTTGAGGTCTGCACCTACAGGAACTCTAGGAGAGAGAGAGGAAATGTTCCACTCTGCAAATGATGAAAGTTTGATGCTTAGGCAAAAATACCGGGTCCTGCAGAATCCTCTCTGTCCATGTCTGGCTGTGGGGAATTGAATTCTGCATTAGATAAAAACCTACACCACTCTCCAGGTGAAAATCCTAAAAGATGTATCTAACCCATTTGTCATCTGGTTGAAAACTCCACCACTGACTCCCTTTTGATTGTGGAACTCATGCGTAGCCAGCCATAAAAAAGAAAGCCCGCAAACTTGAGGGGGGAAGAGGACAGAAAGAATGTATGATGACATGGGAATTAGTAAGAACTGATAGCTCAGGAAAAGAAGAAAACCCAACTTCAATGAATCTAGTTTCAAAAGAGCAATGTTGTGGGTCACATAAGGAAAGAGTAGAAAGCATGGTAAAGATGGGCAACCCTGGAATCAGAGGCTCAAATGCAGTCAGGCCTCTCTAGCTCTCATTTCCATTTCTCTCTGAAATTTGGACTCCTTGTTACCATTCACATAGGCCTTCACCCAAAGGGAGCATGGCTGTGACAACTCGAGTTTTACTGCTTCTTTAAGTAACCAAGGAAGGAAAGGTGGGCTCTCTTACTTCAGGTTGACTTGAAAATTTTGCAAGAAAAAACAGATAGTGACCAGATTAAAAAAAAAAAAGCCATCTGCAGTAATCAAGATGGTTATAGATCTCACTAACATAATAGAAACCGAATATGACAGTGGTTTTAAAAAGTTATTTCTTTTTGTCCAATGCAGTAGTTCAGAAGTAAGCCAACCAGGGTCTGTGAGATGACTCTATTTTGTCCAAGACCCAGGTGCCTTTCATCTTTTTGCCCTTCCTTGCCTTAGTATCATTCTCAGCTGCATGGCCTAAGAATGCTCACAACCACATCTACCGTCCAGCCAGCAGAAAGAAAGAAAAGGTGAGTGAAAGAAGCAATAGTTGGTTAAAAGAGCACAACTCAGAAGTTATATATGTCAATTCCACTGACATTTTATTGGCCAAAATAGAGCCACATAACCATATATAGGTGCAAGGAAGCTGAGAAATGTAGTCTTCTATCTGAGTAGCCATGTCCCATACCCCAAACTAGAGATTCTATCCTTATTATAAAAGGGAGGTTATACATCCAGGATGACTCCCATTTCTGCCAGTCACCAAAAGGCAAGAAGGTTCTGGAAACAGAAACCAGAATATGACCTGGAACTAAGAATATATCCCCCTCTCTGTCATGCTTCTCTGCTTCTCCTGGATGTCTGATTCATTGCCCTCTCCTCCCTCAGCTCCAGCCCCTTCATGCCCAGGGATGTGAACGCTATGGCCACCTCACCATTTCTAGGCTTCTGCATCCAGTGAAGGAAAATAAGACTAGCAGGCTCCAACACAAATGGAACTTGGGATGAGCATTCACTGCCAAGTTAAGTGAATTTATGATTTAACTTTGGGCCAGTAAGGGGCAAATAAGAACATAATGAGGTCAGGCTATTAGCTATGAGAAATAAATATAAAGTTATGTTAACAAAGGGAATATTAAATCCTCATGCAGATCAGAAGGAGGTATATGTGGCAGGGGTGTTTTTGGAGATAAATTAATTCCTGGGGTGATGAGATTAGTTTCATTTTAAATACTCTAGAGAACAACCAGATGTAGAAATGCAGAGTAGAAGGAGATGTTCCAATCTATCTACAGGAAAAAAAGCAGTCCCCAGAACTCAGCTGGCTGGCCCTGAGTTGGAACTGCTCTCTACAGACCTCAGTAACCAAGGCTGAAGAGAAGTGTCCTTGACAGGCAGAGCCTAAGACTGGAAACCTGCCAGACATCAGGAAAAACTGAAGAGTGCAGCGCCTTGAATATTTGAGTGGATTCAAGAATGGGAGGGAAGGTAAGAGGGTTGGGATACTCCAAGTGGGGGGGGGCAATAAAGGGAGTGGGCTAAGGAAGGGTAGGAGAGAAAGGAAAACAATAGGATTGGGGGCATGGGGGAACATCCATACAGTATATAATTCAAAGTCTAGGCCCGGGGAATTCTGAGTGGTGTCTATGGTCAAGATGCAAAGACTAAGGTCCAGCTGCCCCAGACACTAATAGTTTGGTACTTAGCATCTGAACCTGAATCCTTGAGCAAAGAGCTGCTCAAATTTCCATCAGAGTCTAGTGTACATTCATTCAGTGTAGAAACAGCAGGCAAGTTTGTTTCCAGAGTAAGGAAGGAAATAGCACCCTTCTGAGCCACCAGGCATCAGAACATTCCTGCTGTAGACTCTGAGGTGGAAGGAGGGGCCATCATTGGGGATTACTGAGCAGATATGGGATACCCAAGCCAGATGGGATATAGAAGCCAGATACCCAAAGGGTTAAGTTAGTTAGAGACCCACTGTATGAGTTTGCTAAGGTTGCCATTGATGAAGTACCTTAGGCTAGGTAACTAGACAACAGACATTTATTTGCTCACAGTTCTAAAGGCTAAAGGACCGTGATGAAGGTGTCAGTAAAGTTGGTTTCTTCTGAGATGTCTCTCCTTGGCTTGTAGATGGTCTTCTCCCTGTGTTTTCACATGCTCTTTGCTCTGTATATCTGTGTCCTAACATCCTCTTCTTATAAGGACACCTGTCACCTTGGATTAGGGCCTGCTACAATTGACCTTATTTAACTTTAATTACCTCTTTAAAGATTATCACCAGATGGTCACATCTCAAATTTAGGACTGGGGAGTTAAGGTCTTCAACATATGAATTTTGGAGGGACACTTCAGCTCATAACATCACCTGTAATCACCCACCCAACAAGGGAGCTTACTCTGTAATTTCACATATCAAAGCCACAAGGGAAGATGAACTAAACTCTCATCTCTAATTACAAATTTTGGAAAAGAAGTTTTGAGGTTAGTCCAGTTTGGGGCAGTCCATCACTGGTCCAACTGGCTAAGCCCAAGGATGTAGGCTCATTCAGAACAAACATGGCTTTCAAAACTCTGCCCATGGATGGTGGCAGCAAGCTGTTGGCCTGTGGCCTTGACAGATACTCCGTACCACCTATCAGAATAAACTCAAGCTCTTCAGTAAGGCATACAGAATCCTTCACTTCTTATTCCTTTCATTGCTACCTCTCTGCCACATACTCTGTGACCCCTGCACAAATTCTGCCCTTCATCTGCTCTAAATGAACAATGCCCTGACCTCACCTCACTATTTTCCTGCCTCCTGGCCTTTGCTCAGGCTGCTCCCTCCATACAACGAGCCTTCCCTCTCAACCCTCTTGTCTACCTGACAAGCTCCCACTTATATTTGTATTTCAGAGCCCACCTGGAGCATTCCCTTTGGAAAGTCTTTTATGACTTCCTGTAGAGTCATCCTCTTTTGTTTCATACTGTGCCTGGATATACTGCTTTTAATACCCTTAGAACATGCAGTCACAATTTTTGTTAGATTGCTTTTCTCTTGAAGCAGACTCTGGATTCTAGGTTGTCAGAGAAAATTTACCTTATCTATCCCAAAATCTAGCACAGTGCTTGCCTTATTTGTGGAATAATTCCACAAATAGAACCATCTGTGGAATAATGAATGAATGCATGTTTTCCACTAACAATAGTACACAAATAAAGCACAAGTCTCTATCATTTAGGAACCTCCAAGTGACTATGACAAACATTACATGGGTACTGATTATAAAAATAAAGATATAAACCAAGGGCTAAGGAAATGCAAAAAGAGTTGCCATTTAAACAGGGAGAATTATGGACAGCTTCTGGGAGGAGGTGATTTTGAGTGTCACAAAGGATTAGTAGGAGTTTGCCAAGTGGTGTTAGAAGGGGAGGTGAACTAGAGAGACAAAGCCACATTGAGGAAAGAGGATGGACAAGATATGGGGAAAGGACCTTACCAGGCTTGTAGGTTCAACATGGAGCAGTTATAGGGATAACACAGGAACACCAAGTGGGGAAAGCATCATCTGGCATTCTGAGAAAAGGTGGCTCCAGTCACACCTGGGCCTTTGGGCTGTTCTTGGAACAAGCTGAGATGATAAAACTGCTTTATGTTGTACTCATGGAGCTACCAGCTCCTCATGGCAGCCCCCTGGAATCTCTCTTCCTCCATGGATATTCTCAGGAGGAAGGGAAAGGCACTTGAAGTGACCAACAGTCTTGAGCCAAAGAAACCAAGCCTTCAGAGTCTGGGGTCTGCACTGACCTCCTTCACAACCTCCCTCAAATGACAGAGGGGCGGGGTGGCCCTTCTGAGCTGGGCATAAGACATTTGCCTCTCACCACCCGCACATAATAGAACATTTTCTAAGCCTCTCTAATTTCACTGCTCTGCTAGTCACCAGCAGGTCATTTCACCTCTCTGAGCCTCAGTTGTTCATCTAAGAAAAGATGATAATGGCCCCACAGGTTATTTTGTGACCTATGTAAGTCAAACACCTAACCATGATTAACATCTAAAAGGTACTTAGGTAACAGTGGCCATTAGAATTAATTTCTTAAATAAAAATGTTCTTGTCTTTCCTCCCCTGCTCTAGAACCCTAGGTTTCTGGAGAAGATTTATGCTCTATACTGTCTAGCATATATTTTTGCTCAATAAATGTATGGGATATTAGTGACTGTCTAGAATCTCAGAATTTTTAGACTAGGAGATACCTAAGAAACAAGCTATCCCAAACCCTCATTTGGGTGTCTCTGGTGGCTCAGATGGTAAAGAATCCACGTGCAATGTGGGAGACCTGGATTCTAGGTCTCCTGTGAAGATCCCCTGAAGGAGGGCATGGCAATCCATTCCAGTATTCTTGCCTGGAGAATCCCCAAGGACAGAGGAACCTGAAGGACTATATAATCCATGAGGTCGCAGAGTCAGACATGACTGAGTAACTAAGCATAGCACAACAAACCCTCATTTTACACAGGGAGGAAACAGAGACTCCTAACTCCATCCCATGTGTCTTTACCCACAAAAATGGAGTAGCTATTGGATTTTCATAGGGGTTAAATGAGTAAATACACATGAAGCATTAGGATAGTGTCTGGCACATAATCACCATTAATAAATATTAGTACTGCTATAAGATGACTGAGATGGGCCCAAAGGCACACAATGAAGTAGTAAAGAGCCTGAAGTAGAGCCCTGTGCTCCCAGTTTACCACTGTCCCCATTACACCTCACTGCTTCCAGAAGCTCCTTATCACTAACTACTTCCTGAATTCACATGTGGTATGGAATTCACATGGCATTCCCATGAACCAACAGGGCACAAACAAAACCTTGTGTGAACCAAGAGCCAGGAGAAAGGAGCAGTGTCCTCACAAGACACCCGAGTCAGACCTGTGAGTGTCTAGGAGTCTCAGGTGGAGGCTTGGGTCAACAGTTTGGCCTCAGGCAAAACAACAGGGAGGGAACACAACCCCACCCATCAACAGAAAATTGAATTAAAGATTTGCTGAGCATGGCTTCACCCAGCAGAACAAGACCCTCTTTCCCTAACAGGCAGTTTCTCCCATCAGGAAACTTCCATAAGCCTCTTATCCTTATTCATCAGAGAGCAGACAGAGTGAAAATCACAATCACAGAAAACTAACCAAACTAATCACATGGACCACAGCCTTGTCTAACTCAATGAAACTATGAGATGTGCTGTGTAGGGCCACCCAAGACAGATGGGCCATGGTGGAGAGTTTTGACAAAACATGGCCCACTGGAGAAGGGAATGACAAACCACTTCAGTATTCTTGCTTTGAAAACCCCATGAACAGTATGAAAAGGCAAAAATTTATGACACTGAAAGATAAACTCCCCAGGTCAGTAGGTGCCCAATATGCTACCAGAGAAGAGTGGAAAAATAACCCCAGAAACAATGGAGAGACAGAGCCAAAGGAAAAACAACAGCCAGTAGTGGATGTGACCGGTGATGGAAGTCAACTCCAATGCTATACAGAACAATATCACATAGGAACCTGAAATGTTAGGTCCATGAATCAAAGTAAATTGGAAGTGGTCAAACAGGAGATGGCAAGAGTAAACATCTACATTTTTGGAATCAGAGAGCTAAAATGGACTGGAATGGGCAAGTTTAATTCAGATGAACATTGTATCTACTATGATGGGCAGGAATCCCTTAGAAGAAATGCAGTGGTCCTCATAGTCAGCAAACAGTCTGAAATGCAGTACTTGGGTGCAACCTCAAAAATGACAGAATGATCTCTGTTTGTTTCCAAGACAAACCATTCAATATCACAGTAGTCCAAGTCTATGCCCCAAGTACCAATGCCGAAGAAGCTGAAATTGGACAGTTCTGTGATGACAGATGGTGACTGCAGCCATGAAATTAAAAGACACCTACTCCTTGGAAGGAAAGTTATGACCAACCTAGACAGCATATTGAAAAGCAGAGACATTACTTTGCCAACAAAGGTCCCTCTAGTCAAGGCTATGGTTTTTCCAGTAGTCATGCATGGATATGAGAGTTGGATTGTGAAGAAAGCTGAGCACTGAAGAATTGATTAACTGTGGTGTTGGAGAAGACTCTTGAGAGTCCCTTGGACTGCAAGGAGATCCAACAAGTCCATCCTAAAGGAGATCAGTCCTGAGTGTTCATTGGAGGGACTGATATTGAAGCTGAAACTACAATACTTTGGTTATCTCATGCAAAGAGTTGACTCACTGGGAAAGACCCTAATGCTGGAAAGGATTGGAAGCAGGAGGAGAAGGGGACGACAGAGGATGAGATGGCTGGATGGCATCACCAACTCAACGGACATGAGTTTGGGTAAACTCTGGGAGTTAATGATGAACAGGGAGGCCTGGAGTGCTGCAATCCATGGGGTCTCAAGGAGTCAGACACGACTGAGTGACTGAACTGAACTGATGATGACATATAAGACATCTAGAGTTAACATAAAAAAATGATATCCTTTTCATCCTAGGGGACTGGAATGCAAAGATCCCTGGAGTAACAAGCAAGTTTGGCCTTGAAGTACAAAATGAACCAGGGAAAAGTCTAACAGAACTTAGCCAAGAGAAAGCACTGGTCATTCTGTTCAACACCCTCTTCAACAACACAAGAGATTACCCTACATGTGGACATCATCAGATGGTCAATACCAAAATCAGATTGATTATATTCTTTGCAGCCAAAGATGGAGAAGCTCTATAGTCAGCAAAAACAATACCAGGAGCTGACTGTGACTTAGACCATGAACTCCTTATTGCAAAATTCAGACTTCAATTGAAGAAAGCAGGGAAAACCATTAGACTATTCAGGTATGACCTAAATCAAATCTCTGAGGATTATACAGTGGACGTGACCGATAGTTTAAAGGGATTATATCTGATAGAGTGCCTGAATAACTAGGGGCAGAGGTTCATGACATTGAACAGGAGGCAGTCATCAAGACTATCCCGGAGAAAAAGAAACTCAAATAGGCAAAATTGTTGTCTTAGGAGACCTTACGAATAGCTGAGAAAACAAGAGAAGTGAAAAGCAAAGGAGAAAAGGAAAGGTATACTCATCTGAATGCAGACTTCCAAAAAATAGCATGAGGAGAAAAGAAGGCCATCTTAAGTGAACAGTGCAAAGAAACAGAGGAAAATAATAGAATGGAATAGACTAGAGATCTCTTCCAGAAAATTAGAGATACCAAGGGAACATTTCATACAAAGATGGTACAATAAAGGACAGAAATGATATGAACCTAACAGAAACAGAAGATATTAAGAAAAGGTGGCAAGAATACACAGAAGAACTATACAAAAAATATCTTCATGACTCACATAAAAAGTATGGTGTAATCACTTATCTAGAACCAGATATCATGGAATGTGAAATCAAGTGGGTCTTAGGAAGCATCACTACAAACAAAGCTAGTGGAGGTGATAGAACTCCTGCTGAGCTATTTCAAATCCTAAAAAATGATGCTGTGAAAGTGCTGCACTCAATATGCCAGCAAATTTGGAAAACTCAGCGGTGGCCACAGGACTGGAAAACATCAGTTCTCATCCCAATCCCAAAGAAAGGCAATGCCAAAAAATGTTCAAATTACCGTACAATTGCACTCATCTCACATGCTAGTAAAATAATGCTCAAAATTCTCCAAGTGAGGCTTCAACAGTATGTAAACCAAGAACTTCCAGATATTCAAGCTGGATTTTGAAAAGACAGAAGAACCAGAGATCAAATTGCCAATATCTGTTGGCTCACAGAAAGAGCGAGAGTTCCAGAAAAACATCTACTTCTGCTTTATTGACTATGCCAAAGCCTTTGACTCTATGGATCACAACAAACTGGAAAATTCTTCAAGAGTTGGAAATACCAGACCACCTGACCTGCCTCCTGAGAAATCTGTCTGCAGGTCAAGGAGCAATAGTTAGAACCAGACGTGAACAATGGACTGCTTCAAAATTGGGAAAGGAGTACATCAAGGCTGTATATTATCACCCTGCTTATTTAACTTACATGCAGAGCACATCATGTGAAATGCCAGGCTGGATGAAGCACAAGCTGAATTAAGATTGCCAGGAGAAATATCAATAACCTCAGATATGCAAATGACACCACCTTTATGGCAGAAAATGAAAGGAACTAAAAGCCTCTTGATGAAAGTGAAAGAGGAGAGTGAAAAAGCTGCCTTAAAACTCAACATTCAAAAAACTAAGATTATGACATCAATTTCTATCACTTCATGGCAAATAGATGGGGAACAATGGAAATAGTGACAGACTTTATTTTCTTGGGCTCCAAATCACTGCAGATGATGACTGCAGTCATGAAATTAAAAGACACTTGCTCATTGGAAGAAAAGCTTTGACCAACCTAGACAGCATATTAAAAAGCAGAGATATCACTTCGCCAACAAAGGTCTGTTCAGTCAAAGCTATGGTTTTTCCAGTCATCATGTATGGATGTGAGAGTTGAACATAGAGAAAGCTGAGTGCCAAAGAATGGATGCTTTTGAACTGTGGTGTTGGGGAAGACTCTCGAGAGTCCCTTGGACTGCAAGAAGATCAAACTTGTCAATCCTAAAGAAATCAACCCTGAATATTCATAGGAAGGGCTGATGCTGAAGCTGATGCTCCAATACTTTGGCCACCTGATGCAAAGAACTGACTCACTTGAAAAGACCCTGATTCTGGGAAGGATTGAAGGCAGGAGGAAAAGGGGACATCAGAGGATAAGATGGTTGGATGACCTCATGGACATGATGGACATGAGTTTGCACAAGCTCTGGGAGTTGGTGATGGACAGGGAAGCCCTGAGTGCTGCAGTCCATGGGGTCTCAAAGAGTCGGACACGATTGAGCAACTGAACTGAACTGAACTGATGGATCACTTAGAGCCAAGGAAGGCTCCAAGACAGGTGATGGGAACCTAGTCAAGATGAATAGGAAGAATGGAAGCAGGAATGATGCAGAAAAGGATCCATGCATATGTTGGAAATTATCATTCATTCATTTATTTTAAAATGTCATAGGCCAAGATGTATGCTAAAGTCATAGATGAATGATTCATTTATTCATTCAATAAAAATTTAATGAGAACCTACTACATACTCTTAAGTACATACCTACAGTACTAGAGCCTACTGTACTAATATACTATCTGTTTGTTCACATCTTGTTTTAAAATTTCCTTATTTTTAATTGGAAGATAATTGTTTTACAACATTTTGTTGGTCTCTGACATACATCAACATGAAACAGCCACAGGTATACAAATGTCCACTCCCTCTTGAACCTTCCTCCCACCTCCTACCCCTTCTCACCACTCTGCTTGTCACAGAGCACCAGGTTTGAGTTCCCTACATCATACAGCACATTCTCACTGGCTATCTGTTTTATACATGGTAATATGTGTTTCAGTGCCATTCTGTCTATTCATACCACCCTCTCCTTCCCCTACTGTGTCCACCAGTCTGTTCTCTATGTCTGCATCTCCATTGTTGCCTTCCAAATAGGTTCATCAGTACCATCTTTCTAGGTTCCATATTTACGCATGGTTGTTGTTTAGTTGCTAAGTTGTGTCCAATTATTTGTGATGCCATGGCATGACAGTCTTCCCTGTCCTTCACTATCTCCCAGAGTTTGCTCAAACTCATGTCCATTGAGTTGGTGATATATGTGTTAATACACATCATTTGTTTTTCTCTTTCTGACTTATTTCAGTCTATATAATAGGCTCTAGGTTCATCCACTTCATTAGAACTGACTCAAATGTGTTCCTTTTTACAGCTGAATAATATTCCATTGTATATATGCACCACAACTTCTTTATCCATGCACCTATTGATAGACATCTAGGTTGCTTCCATGTCCTAGATACCATAAATAGTGCTGCATTGAATACTGGGGTACATGTGTCTCTTTCAATTACAGTTTCCTCAGGGTATATGGCCAGTAGTGTGATTGTTGGGTCATATGGTAGTTTTTAAAAAAATCTCCAAAAAGTAAACTCAAAATGGATTAAAGACTTAAATGTAAGTTCAAAAACTATAAAGGTTTTAGAGGAAAACATAGGCAGTACACTCCTTGACATAAAACACAGCAAGAACCTCTGTGGCCCACTTCCTCTAGTTAAGGAAATAAAAATAAACAAATGGAATCTAATTAAACTTAAAATTTTTTGCATAGCAAAGGAAATTATAAACAAGGTGAAAAGACAATCCTCAGAACTGGAGAAAATAACAGCAAATGAAACAACTGACCAAAGATTAATCTCCAAAATATACAAGCAGGTAATGTAGCTCAATGTGCGAGTGCATGCATTCTCTGTCATTTCAGTCGTGTCTGACTCTTTGCAACCCTACTGACTGTAGCCTACCAGGCTCCTCAGTCTATGGAATTCTCCAGGCAAGAATACTGGAGTGGGTTGCCATAATCTCCTTTAGGGGATCTTTCCAACCTAGGGATTGAACCTATGTCTCCTTCATTACAGGTGGATTCTTTACCACTAAACCACCAGGGAAGCCCTATAGCTTAATACCAGGAAAACAAATAACCCAATCAAAAATTGGGCAGATGACCTAAACAGACATTTCTCTAAAGAAGACGTATAGATGGCTACTAAACACAAGAAAAAATGCTCAACATAGCTCATTATTAGAGGAAATGCCAATCAAAACTACACTGAAGTATCACCTATGTTCAGAATGGCCATCATCAGAAAGTCTACAATTAATGCTGGAGAGGATGTGGAGAAAAGGGAATCCTCTTGCATTGACAATAAGAAAGTTCATATCTTCTTTTATTCGGTAGCTATTCACTGAGTGCCTAACTGGTCACAGATATTGTGTTACCATTTCACATGCATTACCCCTCCCCTACTTGTTCACTCACTTCCTCATTAATTCATTATTTAATAAATTCATTCAACAGTTGTTTATAAGAATCTGTCCTATCCCAGACACTAGGTTAACTACTGATGAAAGATTGAAAGCTCTAGAAAGGGAAGAGACAGGACTTTCATCTAGGACGGGGAAACCACAAGGGAAGCAAAAAATGCTGGGCTTTATGGAATCATGATGCAACCTGCTTAGTGGTCAACACTTTGTGGAGAGAAGACTCTCCAGAAAAGCTAATAGGCAGAAGTTCATCTTCCCAAGACCCCGAGGTGTCAATGGTGTGAATGTGAATGACAAAGTCTGAGGTCTGAACTAGAATTGTGAGGTGATTTTCTAGTACTTGGTTGTGGAGAACTTCAGCTTTTAAAGCATAAATCTCTTGGGTTCGGGACTCTGTTAATTGCTTTGTGGAGGATGGATTTTAGAATTCTTGGGAAAATTGAGGAAACAGCCTCTATCTAGACTGAGCTTCTTGGAATGACTCCTAAAGCCACACAGCAGAATTGAGCCCCAAAGGAACCTCCACTTCCACCATATTCTAATCTACAGCTGGAGATCTGAGCCATCTCTACTGTGTGCTGCACCAGCAAAGATGCCTCTTAACTTGCCCCCTACTTCAGACTCAGTTCTGAATCTGAGTTTCAAGCAAGAGTGTTTGATTTTCAGAAGCCTTCTTTGGGAGATATAGTTTTTATCTTTCCAGGAACAAAAGAAGGAAGGAAGCTAGAGTGAAAGTGGATTGAACCAATCCACAGCCTTCCTCATAGGAGATTAGTTGTAAATCAGTGATAAAATAGGTGCTGAAATGAAATCTAACCCTGTAAATTACCATCAGAATATACTGTTCTACTGGTGTTAAAAGCTTCCCTTTAAAAGGTTGGTTGAATAAAAGTATGCTAATGATCCATTCATTCGGGAATCCAGCTGAATCAGAATTTTTGTGGATAGGGACAAGGAATCTGTATTTTAAAAAATTCTATTTAGTAATCCCTCCAATCAGCCTGATTTGAGGCCTCTGAGAATAGCTAATTTATAATAAATTATTAATTCTTCCAGGTATATGTACATGTCAACAGAAGACAGTTTCCTCAGAAGAGTAGATGATCTGATGTCAGAGTAAGACTGTTAAAGGAAGACAGCTTTCTATTCCCATCAGATGGACCAAGTGGGCACCACTCATTTCACAAATGTCAAATCTTCTCCCTAAGGGGGTTTTTGGAACTTCCCCCTGCATTTAAACAAAGAATGTTAATACCGTCAGTAACTAACAATAGATAGTTGCAAAGTTTCATCTCTGAAACTGACATCAGACACACATCAAATAAAGTCTCTGTCCTCATGTTGCAGGAAGGGGGACCCCTTCCAGGGCCCCAAAGTAGGCTCTTGTCTAACACTCGGAAATGAGTTGTCCAAGGAGACACATGTGTTGACAAAGCAAGAGATTTTATTAGGAAAGGGTGCCTAGGCAGAAAGCAGTAGGGTAAGGGAACCCAGGAGAACTGCTCTGCCATGTGGCTCACAGTCTCTTGTTTTGTAGTGATGGGATTCGTTTCCAGGTTGTCTTTAGCCAATCATTCTGACTCAGAGTCCTTCCTGGTGGTGTATGCCTTGTTCAGCCAAGGTGGATGCCAGAGAGAAGGATTCTGGGAGGTGGTTGACACATAATGTAACTTTTTGACTTCTGAACTCTCCTGGTTGGTGGTGGCTTATTAGTTTCGTGTTCCTTACCAGGATCCCCTGTTGTAAAACAACTCATAGAAATGGTTACTATAGTTCCTGGCCAGGGTGGGCGGTTTCATTCAGTGTGCTCCGCCTAACACTTACAATGCTAACCACCTAAAAGACTAGACTAACTGGTAACCAGACAGTCATAATAACTAGTTAGGGGTGACAAGTCGATGTGCTGATTTGGGGCTGGGGAGGAGGTGTGTGGACACAGAGTGAGAAGGAAATTTGGCATGGATCCCTGCCCAACATGAGGCATCAGAAAGTCCTCTTGAGGAAACTGTTGTCTCAACTGAGATCTAAAGGATGAGGTGGCCAGGCACAAAGGCCAGGAAGATGCAAGAGTGTTTCAGGTTGAGGGACACATGTGCCAAGGCCTAGAGCCCTGAAAAAGCCAGACATGTTTGAAGAACTGAACAGTATTCAGCAAGGCTGGAGCACAGAAAATGAAATGACTGATTCTGAAAGTGGTGGCCCTGTACAAAAGGTGAGCGAGGGAAGCAACATCAGCCAAAACCTTGGAAGAGCTGAGAGAGCTGGCACAGACTGTCTAAGGATGGAGCAGTGACCATCCAGTGCCCAGAGCTGGCAGGCAGCCTCTGCGTCTGCTAACTGGCTATAATTGAGCTGAACCGGCAGGAGTAAATGGTGAATCCAATAGGGCTGCAATGAAATCACTATTCCAGCTTCACGCCAAAGGAGCATCTGAGAAGTAAAAGCTTTCAGTGGCCTTGCTAGAGAAGCCTGAGCACAATTCTTACTGCAGGAGTCTATATTTAGGAGCCCACAGCACAGATCATGTCCTTAAACCAAGTACATTGATAACACAGCTGATCGTCTAGCCCATCAACACTGCATGATGCCTTTTAGTCTCCTTTCCCTTTCTTGCCTCTGATCCAGGTGGACAGGTCCAGGAGACCCATACACACAGATAGACACACACACACACACACACACACACACATGTAAATGCCCAGAAGCTCAGTTATAAATGTCTTGTTCTTACTTATTCCTCCCACTAAGCCCTCTGCTCAGCCCTCCTGACTTCCGGTTCTCCTTTCTTTCAGCTCACCTGACCATCCACATCCAGCACCAACCTCCCCAGTTACACCTTGACCACTCCCTCTCTTACCATGATTTGACTTTTCTTCCGGCTAGTCAGTCTTAAAAGCTGCTTTGATAGACCCTCTTCCAGTTTAATCTGAAAAGTGTTTTGTGAGGAAAAAGTTGTGTGTCCTGGATCCCTTCCTAGCTGTATGACCTCCCGAGCCTCGATTCCCTCAGCTCTTAAACGGGAACAACAATGACTGCCTCAGCATTGCAGTGAAGATCAACTGGGGATCCAGTCAATACCTTTACTGCAGTATCTGGCATATAACAAATGCTAGAAAAGGAAAGTGTTATTTTGTTTCCTTTCCCCTCAGCAAAAGGAGTGTTTTCTCATGGCCACTAGTCTGAAATTAGGTAATCATTATGATCATGTTTTCTTTTTTCACTTTCCCAAATTATGTTGAGAAAGCAGATAAGTAGCACTTGTTTAGAGTTTCTTGCGTTTTTAGCTATTCTAAGAATAACCATTGCAGCGCAAAGAATAATGCATATTTGATTTCTCCCAAGCTAACTCTCAGAGTTTGATGTTTTAATGTAATCAGTTGTTTGGCCATTTCCTTGTTTCTTTGTTTTGCATACTTTCATTCTGCCCAGAATTTATCTTTAAATTATCACAGTGGCAATGCTGAATGAAATCTAAGCGCAAAGAGTTTAAACCTCACTCAGTAACACCATGACTGTAGCCCATTATTCTAGTGATTCTCCACCAGAGGTGGCACTGCCCTGACAAAGCCATTTGGAAATGTGGGGAGCATTTGGGATTGTCATAGCAATTAAGTAGACACCACTGACAGCAAAAGGAGCTATTTGCAAAACAATCTGCAAAGCGCAGGATTTGTCCAGCCCCAAATGCCTATAATAGTGACACATTGAGAAATACCATATAAAGCCCAAAGAGGCCACACAGAGAAATTCTGGGGGAACTGGGGCTAGATACTAGGATTATTTCTGTCCAAAGCAGCATTTCTATTTAAAAAAAAAAGTTCTTTAATATATTTAACAGACATATAACAGATGTGAATTTAGCACTTATTCTATGACTTAAGTGGGCAAAAACTGTCATAGTACTTTATTTTCTCTAAGTCAAATTTGAATCCCAGCCTCATCCCATGGGTCAGGTGGGAAATTCAATTCCAGTCATCACCAGAGTTTCTTCTCACTCTCCAGGACTCGGAAAGGACCTCAAAGTTGTTAGAAAAAGCAGAATACTCTGGGAGCTACTTCACTTTTCAGAGTTAGGCAACTTACTATGATGGGTCTTGCTTGGTCATGGGACCCCAAAGGATGCTGGAAGCCCAGGGTCTAAACACATCTCCCTGGGTGAAACTTGACCATCACCCTGAGATCTTGACTCCCCAAGGCCTTGTTAAGGGATCAGCTTCGAGCCTCACGGAAGCTCCCCAACTTCCTCTACTTGGGATTTGTTCTTCCCTCTGCCCTTCTCACTTCTGTCTCACCCCCGAAAAGAACTTGCCTCCCCATCCTCACTTTTCCGGGCCCATCAAGTATTATCTCCCCATTAAACTCTGCAATAAAGCTAGAAGAGGGTTCTCCTTCTAGGCAAAGACAAAGGAGTAGAAAACACCTTATTTTATCTATTCTAAGATGTAAATCTTTTCCTGCCTCTTAACGTCTCTGAAAGTCTGAGGCATCGCTATTGATGCCATCTTACCATTGGTCATTGACAGTCAAGACACAGGTAACATTTCCTGCGCATGTCCAAATTGATTGTGGCTCCAGATAGCAGGTCTGGACACCTACAACCCTTTGATCTGTCAATCAATAAATGATTGAGGACCACCTAGGAAACTGAAAACTTTATTTTCAAAAAACTTTATTTTATTTCAGATAACAACTTTATCTGAAAACTTTTGTTGCAATGACCTGATAAGATCACAAAAATGTCAGCATCGAAACTTGTAGAATGAATGTCAGAGGTTTGGAAGAAAAGCCCAGAGACGATGATGGAGCTGTCTTCTAGGAAATGCTTTATCATCGACACTCTGAACTGAACAGAGGCTGGCTCTGTGTGGAAAAACATAGACACCATTGATCACAGAGGGCTCTGAGGTGAAAATGATTCACAAGGGTTGTGCATTGTATGTGAAGACGTTTTAAGACCATCCTAAACCATTTTTTGTCAAAATTTTCTTTTTGATATAGCCATTAGAATTCCAGAGTGATACATGTTTTAACTGATGTCTCAAAAAGACTAATAGGCTTTTTTTTTTACGAATATAAAAGTAAAATTCTAATGACAACATGTCATAGCTTAATTGGTAGTGTGATTTTTTTTCTTAGTGAAATAAAAAAACAGTGGTACATTTTAAAATCAATTGCATCTTAAATTCCAGGAGATAAGGTACCAGAAGAAAACACAAATGAAAACTTAATTAGATGATCCAGCAACACACTGCACACCAACCGAGAAAGAGCAGACTGTAGTCTGCAGTTTCTAGAATCTAAACCCCAGATCCCCTCCCTGAGCTCCCAAAGTGTTGCCTAATGAAGAGCAAAGACAGGGCTGTGAGGTCTAACATGGCAAGTCCTTGGCAAGGGATGCAAGGACCTACCCATTAAGTGGTCTCAGAAACCCTGGAAAGATGTCAAGCGGACTAGCTCTCAAGCTGATGGTTATCCTCTCTGAACACCATTTAGTGGCTCATGCCTCCCATGATCATGCATCCGTTTGGAACCTGCATGATTGGTGCCTGACATCCTGAAACATCTCTTCTATCTGCCTTTCTCCTAAGCTTTATGAGCAGAAGAGGCACAGACTTCAGAGAGGACCTAAACAGATCTGCTTCTGCATCTCAACTTTCAGATGTAGTAGTCATGTGTTGTGGACAAATCACTATATCTTGTTGTGGCTCTCTCCCTCCCTTCTTTCCTTCCTTCCTTTTCTCTCTCCCTTCCTCCCTTCTTTCTTAAACAAGTACTATGTTGCAAACACTATCCTAAGCACTTTGCAAAAGGAAGTCCTTTAATTCTCAGAACAATCTATAAAGCAGAAACTACTGTTTTCATCATTCTTATTTAGAGATTGGGATATTTTGGCATGAGGAATTTAATAAACTCACATGTGCTCACACAGCCAGTAAGCAGCTGAGTGAGGATTCATACTCACATTCTGTGGACTTCCTTCCTACACTCTGTTACACTGCCAGTCTTGTCAGCAAAAAATAATAACCAATAACCATCTTTGGGTCATTGGGGTACTTAAATAATAGAAATAGGTTCCCTGGCACATAGTGAGACTTTAATAAATGACAGTCATCAATTTCATTCTCCAGGCTGCTGGTCCTTTAATTCAGATAGAGAATAATAATAAATTCTACTTGTATTGCTATACAAGTTCAGAAAATGCCTTCACCTTAATCACTCTCATTGGTCCTTAAAACAGTCATACAATCCACTGTTTTGATTATAATAATGTTAACATATGGTACTCGATGTGTCCCAGACATCATTCTATGTGTCATGCAGTTAGTCCTAAACTGACTTAGTTCTACAGCTCTGTGAAGTAAATATTAATACTATAATTATCCACATCACTGACTCAGAGAGGTGAAGTAATGTGCCCAAGGTCACACAGTTAGTGGAGCTGGAATGAAGCTCAGAGTCTGCTGTCAGACTCTGAGCTCTGAACCTCTACTCTGGCGGGGGGTGGGGGAGGGTTGGGGTCCCAGTATGAGACAATTCAAGCGCTTAAACCCTGCGATGAGTAAGAGAGTCAGTAAGTGACAGAGCCAGAACTCAAACCCAGGTCTATCTGTTTCTAGTGTCCCCAGTAGTGATTTTTCTGACCCTGCTACCTGCACATCCAAGTGGCCTAATGGAAACAGCCTTGAGTTGACAGTCTGGAAACACAGGTTCTATTCCTGCCAATAAAATAATTAGTCAACAGCGGAGTGGCCTTGGACAAATCCCTTCGCTCTATTTCTTATTTAAAGCATGAGGGAGTCAGGGGATGGAGTCAAGACGTTGGAGTAGGAGAACAGAGTTCACGTCTCCTCGCAACTTGGCGCCTATTAGACACTGTTCTTGGACACCTAAGGAGACAAGAGATGATGAGATAGGGCAGGATGTGGGAGGGAGGGAAGAAAAGTGGAGACAATGGGTCAGCACCTCTAAGGAGGGCCTGGGGGAGGGGAAGGCTCTCATATTCAGAGAGGTCACTCACTGTAGGGGGGAATGGCGGGGAAGGAGAAGGACCTCAGGGGATTGGAGAGGAACACAGCCAGTGTCTTTGCTGCTGGCAAGCTTGCTGGGGTACCAGGCCTGAATCTCCATCCACGGGACCCGCTCTGGCTGTGCAGATCCTGAGTGTGAGCACCGCCCCCGCCCCCCCAGGACCTCATTCAGCCTCACAGTGGCCCGAGCTGCCCCCTCCAGCTTCTCCTGGCCACATGGGTCTTCTGGCCTGGGCCGTACACCCCAACCAGGCCTCTTCCAGCTGAGTGGGTCCCTGGGCCTGCGCTACCCACCCCTGAACCCCACCTGCGCCCCAGGCCTATTCTGGCCATGCGAGTTCATGCTACCCACCTTCCAAGGCCTCCTCTGGCTGTACCAGTGGAAGATTGTGCCCCAGCTGTCCCAGGCAGGCATGTATGCCCTAAACCAGCTTCAGGAGTGGATGCTGCTGAGAGGAGCACACACAGAGGTGGAGCTGGTATAGCAGGACCAGAGACCTACCTAGAGGTCTTGAAGGCCTACTAGGGAGGTGGTATAAGCTGTAGCTCACTGTGGGGGCAAGGGCACTGATAGAGGAAGCACCAGAGAACTATTTTTTTTCATTACTATTTTATTTATTCTTATTTTATTTTTGATGTTTATATAAAAATTGCTTTACAATATTGTGTTAGTTTCTGCTGTACAATGAAGTGAATCAACTGTGTGTATGCATAGACCCCACCCCCCTTCTTGAACCTCCATCACACCCATCCCCTTCTCCCTGGATCCTACCCCTCTAGGTCATCACAGAGCCCTTAGCTGAGCTCCCTGTGCAGCATAGCAGCTTCCCTGTAGCTACCTATTTTACACAATGTCATGTATATATGTGAATCCTATGTGCTGTGCTTAGTCGCTCAGTAATGTCTGACTCTTTGTCACCTCATGGACTGCAGCCCGCAGGATCCTCTGTCCATGGAGATTCTCCAGGCAAGAATACAGGATTGGGTTTCCATTCCCTTCTCCAGGTGATCTTCCCCACCCAGGGATCAAACCCAGGTCTCCCACATTGCAGGTGGATTTTTTACCAACTGAGACACCGGAGAAGCCCTCTCCCAATTATTCTCATCCAGCCTTTACCCACTATATCCACATGTCCAGTCTCTACAGCTACATCTCTGCTCCTGATCTGCAAACAGGTTCATCTGTACCAACTTTCTATATTTCATGTATGTGTGCATGCTAAGTCGCTTCAGTTGTGTCCAACTCTTGGTGATCCTGTGAACCATAGCCCACAGCCCACCCAGCTCTTCTGTCCATGGATTCTCCAGGTAAGAATACTGGAGTGTGTTGTTGTGCCCTCCTCCAGGGCATCTTCCAGACACAGGAATCAAACCTGCGTCTCGTATGTCTCCTGCCTTGGTAAGTGGGCCCTTTACCACTAGCATCACCTGGGAAGGCCAACATATGTTTTAATAACCATAGTTGTCTTTCTCTTTCTGACTTATTTCACTCTGAATGACAGACTCTAGGTCCATCCACATCACTACCAATGACTGAATTTCATTCCTTTTTTTAAAATCTTTTTTTTATACTGAGGTATAACCAATTAACAATATTGTGATAGTTCCAGGTGAAAGCAAAAGGACCCAGCCAAACATACACATGTATCCATTCTTCCTCAAGTAACCCTCCCATCCAAGCTATCTCACATAACATTAAGCAGAGTTCCATGTGCTATACAGTAGGTCCTTGTTGGTTATCTATTTTAAATATAGCAATGTGTACATGTCCATCCCAAATTCCCTAACTATCCCTTCCCCCATCCTTTCCCCTGGCAACCATAATTTCATTCTCGAAGTCAGTCAGTCTTTCTGTTTTGTAAGTAAATTAATTTGTATCCTTTCTTTTTAGATTCCACATATAAGGAAACTCATACAATATTTTTCTTTCTCTGACTTACTTCATTCAGTATGACAATTTCTAGGTCTATTCATGTTGCTGAAAATTGCATCATTACATTCCTTTTAATGGTTTAGTAATATTCCATTGTATGGAATATATATATTCCAACGTATAAAGAATATATATACAGTATAGGAGATGTAAGAGATTTGGGTTTGAGCTATGGGTCAGGAAGATCCCCTGGAGAAGGGAATGGCAACTAACTCCAGTATTCTTGCTGGAGAATCCCATGGACAGAGATGCCTGGAAGGTTACAGTCCATAGGGTTGCAAAGAGTTGATCACAACTGAAGCGACTTTGCATGCACACACTACATTTTCATACATTCCTCTGTCGATGGACATTTAGGTTGCTTCCATGTCTTGGCTATTGTAAGCAGTGTTACAATGAACTTTGGGGTGCATGTGTCCTTTTAAATCATATTTGTCTCTGAATATATGCCCAGGAGTGGGATTTCAGGGTCTGGTGGTAGCTCTATTTTTAGTTTTTTAAGGAACCTCCATACTGTTTTCCGTAGTGGCTATATCAACCTACATTCCCACCAACAGCGCAAGAGGGTTCCCTTTTCTCCACATCCTCTCTGGCATTTATTGTTTGTAGATTTTTTTTAATGATAACCATTCTGACTGGTGTGAGGTAATACCTCATTATAGTTTTGATCTGCATTTCTTTAATAGTTAGTAATACTGAACATCTTTTCATGTGTCTTTTGACCATCTGTGTGTCTTCTTTGGAGAAATATCTATTTAGGTCTTCCATGTATTTTTTGATTGGGTTGTTTGTTTTTTGGTTTTTCTGCTTGTTTGTTTTTTGATGTTGAGTTGTATGAGCTGCTTCCAAATTTTGCATATTAATCCTTTGTCAGTTGATTAATTTGCAAATATTTTCTCCCATACTGAGGGCTTCTTTTCTCCTATTTATGGTGTCCTTTTCAGAGCAAAAGCTTTTAAGTTTAATTAGTTTAATTTTCATTTGTTTATTTTTATTTTCATTATTCTAGGAGGTGGGTAAAAAAAATCCTTGCTGTGATTTATGTCACAGCAAGAGTGTTCTTCCTGTGTTTTCCTCTAAGGGTTTTATAGTGTCTGGTATTACATTTAGTGTTTAATCCACTTTGAGTTTATTTTTGTGTATGGTTTAAGAGAGTGTTCTAATTTCATTCTTTTACATGTAGCTGTCAAGTTTTCCCAGTGCCACTTATTGAAGATGCTGTCTTTTCTCCATTGTATATTCTTGCCTCCTTTGTCAAAGATTAGGTGGCCATAGATATGTGGGTTTATCTATGGGCTTTTTATCCTGTTTTGCTGATCTATATTTCTGTTTTTGTGCCAGTACTATGCCATCTTGATTACTATAGCTTTGTAGTGTAGTCTGAAGTTGTGGAGACTGACTGATTTCTCCAGCTCTTTTCTTCTTTCTTAAGTTTGCTTTGGCTATTCTGGGTCTTTTTGTTTCCATATAAATTATAAAATTTTTTGCTGTTGTGTTTCTCTCTTGTTATTGCTGTTTCATTTTTATTGTTATTTTTTCTAATATATATTTTTATTTTTAAAATTTTACTTAAAATTTTTTTTTTGTTCTGATCCTTACTGTTGCTTTTTCTTTGTTGTTGCTGTACCACATGGGTTGTGGAGTTGTGGTTCACAGGCCAGGCATTGGACCTGAACTCCTGTCGGGGGTGGGGGAGGGTTATTGAGTACAAGGCACTGGAATAACAGAGAGCTTTAGCTCCCAGGGAATATTAATTACTGTGAGGTTTCACAGAGGTCCTTAACTCAGCACCAAGACCTGGCTCCACCCAACTGCCTGCAAACTTCAGTGCTGGACCCCTCAGGCCAAACAACCTTCAAGACAGGAACATGGCCCCACCCATCAAAAACACTGAGATGACAAAAAAAAAAAAAAAGATGTGTTACAGATGAAGGAGCAAGGTAGAAACCTACAAGACCAAGTAAATGAAAGGAAATAGGCAACCTAACTGAAAAACAATTCAGAATAATGATAGTAAAGATAATCCAGAATATCAGAAATAGCATGAAGGCACAGATTGAGAAAACACAAGAAATGTTTAACAAGGACCTAGAAGAACAAACGAACAAAAACAGTGATGAACAACACAATAATTGAAATGAAAAATACACCAGAAGGAATCAAAGCAGAATAATTGAAACAGAAAAATGAACAAGTGAGCTGGAAGATAAGATTGTGGAAATAACTACCAAGGAGCAGAATAAAGAAGAAAGAATGAAGAGAAATGAGGATATTCTGGGACAACATTCAAACTACAGGATCCCAGAAGAAGAGGAGAAAGAGAAAAGATCTGAGAAAATATTTCAAGAGATTATAGTTAAAACTTCCCTGACATGGGAAAGGAAATTGCCACCCAAATTCAGGAAGTACAGAGAGTCCCATACAACATAAGCTCAAGGAGAAACACACCAGGACACATATTAATCAAGCTATCAAAATTTTTAAAATATGTTAAAAGCATTGAGGAAAAAGCAATAAATAACATACAAGGGACCTTCCCCCCCATCCCGCCATAAGGTAGTCAGCTGATATTTCAGCAGAAACTCCACAGGCCAGAAGAGAGTGGCAGAATTAGAATAATGAAAGGGAAAAAACTACAACCAAGATCACTCTACCCAGCAAGGATCTCATTCAGATTCAACAGAAAAATCAAAAGCTTTACAGACAAAGCAAAAGCTTAGAGATTTCAGCACCACCAAACCACCTTTACAAGAAATGCTAAGAGAATTTCTCTAAGCAGGAAACTCAAGAGAAGAAGAAAATGACCTACAAAAACAAACCCAAAACAATAATAAAAAAAAATGGTAATAGGAACAAACATATAGATAAATATCTTCAATGTTCCAATCAAAAGACGCTGACTGGCTACATGGATACAAAACCAAGACCCATATATATGCCAACTATAAGAGACTCACTTCAGATTCTGAACACATAGAGACTGCAAGTGAGGGGATGGAAAAAGATATACCATACAAATGGAAATCAAAAGAAAGCTGGAGTAGCAAAGCTAAATTTGAAAACATTTTTGTTGTTCAGTCATCTGGTCACATCTGACTCTTTGCCACTCCATGGACTACAGCACACCAGGCCCTCCTGTCCTTTACTTAAAATAAAGACTGTTATAAGAGACAGAGAAGGACACTACATAATGATCAAGGGATAAACCCAAGAAGAAGACGTAACAATTATAAATATTTAGGCACCCAACATATGAGCTCCTTAATACATAAGGCAAATGCTAATAGCCATAAAAGGGGAAATTTACAGTAGCACAAGTATATTGGGGGAATTTAAAACCCCACTTACACCAATGGACAGATCATCCAGACAGAAAATTAATGAGGAAACACAAGCTTTAAATAGCACAATACACCAGATAGACTTTATTGATATTTATAGGAAATTCCATCTGATAGCAGCAGAATACATTTTCTTTTCAAGTGTGCATGGAACATCCAGGATAGGTCACATCTTGAGTAACAAATCAAGTCTTGTAAAAGTTAAGAAAATTGAAATTGTATCAAGCGTATTTTTTTCACCATAGCACTATGAGATTAGAAATCAATTAAAGGAAAAAAAACTATAAACAGCACAAGCACATGGAGGCTAAACAATACACTACTAAATAACCAAGAAATCAAAGGAGAAATTAAAAAAAATACATAGAAGTAAATTACAACAAAAACACGAGGACCCAAAACCTATTGGATGCAGCAAAATCAGTCCTAAGAGAAAAGTTTATAGCAATTCAATCCTACCTCCAGAAAGAAAGAAACAAACAAAAAATCTCAAACAACCTAACCTGATACCTAAAGCACCTAGAGAAAGAAAACAAATAGAACCCAAAGTGAGTAGAAATAAATAAATAAATAAAAATCAGAGCAGAAATAAATGAAATAGAAGCAAAGAAAACAATAGCAAAACTCAACGAAACTAAAAGCTGATTCTTTGAGAAAATAAACAAAATTGACAAATCTTTAGCTAGCTAATCAGTAAAAAGTGGGAGGATTCAAATCAATAAAATTAGAAGTGAAGAAGGAAAAGTTAAAACTGACACCACAGAAATACAAAGGATCGTAAGAGATTACTATTAGCAACTACATGCCAATAAAATGGAAAACCTGGAAGAAATAGACAAATTCTTGGAAAGGCACAACCTTCCAAGATTGAACCAGGAAGAAACAGAAAATATAAATAGACCGATCACAAAGAATGAAATTAAAACTGCAATTAAAAATCTTCTAACAACACTTCCCTGGTGGTCCAGTGGTTAAGAACTTGCCTTGCAATTCAAGGGACACAGATTTGACCCCTGGGAACTAAGATCCCACACACCACAGAGTAACAGTCTATGTGCCACAGTTAGAGAGCCCCATGACTCAGCTACTGAAGTCCGCACAACCTGGAGCCCCTGTGCCACAAATAGAGCCCACATGCAGCAGCTACAGAGCCCACGAGTTCTGGGGTCTGTGTCCCACAATTTGAGAGCCCAAATGCTTCAACTACTGAGACCCACATGCTCTGGAGTCTACGCGCCACAACTAGAGAGCCCACGCACCACAACAAAAGACATGTATGATGCAACAAAGATCCTGCCTGCTGCAACTAAGACCTGATACAGCCCAAAAAGTCTTCCAACAAACAAAAGTCCAGGACCAGATTGTTTCACAGACAAACACTATCAAACATTTAGAGAAGAGCTAACGCCAATTTTTCTCAAACTCATCCAAAAAACTGCAGAGAAAGGAAGACTCCTAAGCTTACTCTATGAGGCCACCATCACCCTGATACTCATACCACAAGAAATGAAAATTAGACCAATATAACTGATGAACACACACCCAAAAGTTCTCAACAAAATATGAGCAAGCAGACTCAACAACACGTTAAAAGATCATAAACGATGATTAAGTGGAATTTATCCCAGGGATGGAAAGATTCTTCAATATACACAAATCAATTCATGTGACACCCCATATTAACAAATTAAAGAGTAAAAACCATATGATCATCTCAATGGATGCAGAAAAAGCTTTTGACAAAATTCAATACTCATTTGCGATTAAAAAAAAAGAGAACCCTCCAGAAAGTGGGCATAGAGGGAAATACCTCAACATAATAAAGGCCATTACAACAAACCCATGGCAAACATCATTCTCAGTGGTGAGAAACTGAAAGCATTTCCTTTAAGACCAGGAACAAGACAAAGACAAACTCTCACCACTATTATTCAACAAAATTTTGTAAGTCCTAGCCAAGGCAATCAGAAGAGAAAAAGATATAAAACGAACCCCAATTGTAAAAGAAGAAGTAAAACCATCACTATTTATAGATGACATGATAATACACATAGAAAATTCTGAAGATGACACTAGGAAAATACTAGAGCCAATCAATGAATCTGGTAAAGTCAAAGGATACAAAATTAATGCACAGAAATACCTTATATTCCTATACACTAACAATGATAGATCAGAAAGAAATTAAGAAAACAATCCCATTCACCATTGCAATAAAAAAGAATAAAATACCTAGGAGTAAACTTACCTACACAGACAAAAGACCTGTATGCAGAAAACTATAAGACACTGATGAAAGAAATCAAAGGTGATTCAAACAGATGGAGAGGTATACCATGTTCTTGGATTTGAAGAATCAATATTATGAAAATGCCTGCACTACTGAAAGCAATCTGCAGTTTCATACAATCCCTATCAAATTACCAATGGCATTTTTCACGAACTAGAACAAAAATGTTTACAGTATTTATGGAAACACAAAAGACCCCAAATAGCCAAAGCAACAGAAAAGGCACTGGCACCCCACTCCAGTTCTCTTGCCTGGAAAATCCCATGATGGAGGAGCCTTGTAGGCTGCACAGTCCATGGGGTCACTAAGAGTCAAACACGACTGAGCAACTTCACTTTCACTTTTCACTTTCATGCACTGGAGAAGGAAATGGCGACCCACTCCAGTATTCTTGCCTGGAGAATCCCAGGGATGGGGGAGCCTGGTGGGCTGCCGTCTATGGGGTCGCACAGAGTCGGACATGACTGAAGTGACTGAGCAGCAGCAGCAGCAGCCAAAGAAATCTTGAGAAGGAAAAACAGAGCTGGAAGAATCAGCTCCCAGAATTCAGACTATATTACAAAGCTATAGTAATCAAGACAGTATGATACTGGCACAAAAACAGAAATAAAAATCAATGTAACAGTATAAAAAGCCCAGAAATAAACCCACATATCTATGGTCACTTAATCTATGACAAAGGAGGCAAAAATATATGATGGAGAAAAGAGAGCTTTTTCAATAAGTGGTGCTGAGAACACTGGACTTGTGAAAGAACGCAATTAGAACACTATCTTACATCATTGTTGTAAGTCACAACCCCATGGACTGCAGCACTACCCCTCACCCAAGACCAGGCTCCTCTGTCCGTGGGATTTACCCACAAGAATACTGGAGTGGGTTGCCATTTCTTCTCCAAGAGATCTTCCCTACCCAGAGATCAAACCTGCATCTCCTGCATTGCAGATGCCTTCTTTACTGCTGAGCCACTGGGAAAGCCTCTCTTACACCACACGCAAAAATAAACTCAAAATCAAGTAAAGACTAAACAGAAGGCCAAATACTACAAAACCCTTAGAGGGAAACATAGGAAGAGCACACTTTGACATAAATCAAAGCAAGAATTTTTGGATCCCACTTCCTAGAATAATGAAAATTAAAAAAATAAACAAATAGAACCTAATTAAATTTAAAAGCTTTTGCACAGCAAAGGAAACCATGAATGAGATGAAAAAACAACCCCAGAATGGGAGAAAATATTTGTGAATGAAGCAATCGACAAAGAATTAATCTCCAAAATATATCTTCATGAAGCTCAATGTAAGCAAACAAACAATCCAATCAAAAAATAAGTGGAAGACCTAAATTGACATTTCTCCGAAGAAGACACACAGATGGCCAAAAAAAATGAAAAGATGTTTAACATTCCTAATTACAAGGGAAATTCAGATTCAAACTACAATGAGGTATCACCTCACACTAGTCAGAATGAACGTTATCAAAAAATTTAGAGACAATAAATGTTGAAAAGAGTGTGGAGGAAAAAGAAGCTTCCTGCACTGTTGTTGGGAATGTAGACTGATACAGCCACTATGGAGAACAGTATGGAGATTGCTTTAAAAAACTAAAAATAAAACTATCATCTGACCGAGCAATCCCACTATTCTGCATATACCCTGAGAAAATCATAATTCCAGAAAGCACATGTGCCATAATGTTCATTGCAGCACTATTCACAATAGCCAAGATATGGAAACAGCCTAAATTTCCATCAACTGATGAACTGATAAAGATGTGGTACATGTACACAATGGAATATTATTCAGTTATAGCAATGAATGAAACTGGGTCATTTGTAGAGAAACTGATGGGCCTAACATCTATCAATACAGAGTGAAGTAAGTTAGAGAAAAACAAATATATATATATATTTGTATTCCAGCTTCAATGAGCTGGCTCTTTACATCAGGTGGCCAAAGTATTGGAGCTTCCACATAGTAAATATTTTAGACTTTGTGTGCCATATAGTCTCTGTGCCAATCATTCAACTTTGTCATTGTTTTATCAGAGCAGTCATGGACAATGTAAATGAATAAGTATTACTATGTTCCAGTAAGACACCCTCATTTATTTATTTATTAACAAGAGGTACTTACAAAGAAACAAAAAATTTGTGTAGCCCTATAAGAAGTAAAAAGATTGAATAACCAATCAAGAAACTTCCCACAAAGAAAAGCATAGGACCAGATGGATACACTGGTGAATTCTACTAAACATTTAATGAAGAATTAGCACCATTTCCTCACAAACACTTTGAGAAAAAATAAGAGGAAAGAATATTTTCTTTCTCTGGAGCCAGTATTACCTTGATACAAAAAACAAAGACATTAAAATAAGAAACTACACACCAGTATTTCTTAAGAATACAGAGGCAAAGATACTAAAACATGCTTAAAATTGAATTCACCAATATATAAAAAGGGTTATACATCATGACCAAATGGAATTTATCCCAGGAATGCAAGGTAGGTTTAACAACTGACAATTAAGTTGTGGAATACATCACATAAATAGAACAATGCACAAAACCCTCTTGATAAGCTGAATAGACACAGAAAAGCACTTGACAAAATTCAACACCCCTTTATCATAAGAACATTCAACAAATTAGTTATGGAAGGGAACGTCCTCAAGCTGATAAAGGGCAGCTATGAAAAAAAATCACAACTCACATTATCCTTGAAGGTGGATCTTTTCCCTCTCAGATTAGGAATAGGATAAGGACATCCACTCTCAACTTTTCTTTTCAACATTGTACTGGAGGCTGTACCCAGGACATTTAGAAAAGAAAATTAAAGAAAAGGCATTGAAAAAAAGAGGTAAAACTGTCTCTATTGCAGATGTCATGATCTTGCATATAGCAAATCTTGTATATAAGTCCACTAAGGAGTTATTTGTGTATAAGCTGTGAGAATGAATAAATGAGTTCAACAAGGTTGCAGGATATAAGATTAATATACAAAAATCTATTGCATTTCTATATACTAGCAACAAACAATCTAAAGATGAAATTAAGAAAATAATTCCATTTATGATGCCATCAATAAAACATTAAGGAATAAAATTCAACAAGAGAAGTGAAAAAATTTTCAAAACATAGTTGAAAAAAATTAAAGACCTAAATAAATAATGTCATGTTCCTGAAGTACAAGACCTAATATTGTTAAGATGAAAACAGACCCCAAACTTAGCTACATAGCTAATCCAATTCCCATAAGACAATGTAGAATGCCAAAAGTAGATATATATAAGATGAAAAATAATAGAAGGAAAATCCTAGATGGGTTTGATAGAAACCACTTTCTTAGTCACACATAGCAAAAGGTAGTGAACAATTTAGGAATTCAAAATTAGTATTCATAATCATATTTATTTTATGCTAAATGCACAGTAAATTGTGTACATGTCTCATTCCAAAAACTTAAACTCATTCTTCTCAACTAACCCTTTCATCATATTCATAAATTTCAGAAATGATTTTGGGGGAATATGATTGAGATAACTATCAGGAGTGAGTGAACCATCCCTGACAATTATGGTCACTATTTTGTTGCCAAAGTGGGAAGAGGGACCCATTTTGTAATAGTGCCTTAGCCCATTTCTATCCAGTAATGATAAATAGTACCCAAGTAGGGGTGATCACATGAATAATCAATATCATTACTATCTAGATGATTTTTTTCATGCTAAAGAAGTTTTCTAGCTAAAAGAAACTGTATATTTATTCTCATTTGTTCAGCTTGTATTGATTGCTTTCTATGATGCTACACACTGAGCAATGTGCTAAGATATGGCAGAGAACAAGCTCCAACTCTTGCTTCAACCCTAGAACTTATAATCTGTTTAGACATTATCTGATTCAGTGGTTCTTAACTGGGTGCAATTTTACATCCTGGGGGAGATTTGACAATGTCCGGGAACTTTGTCACAACCAAGGGAATGCTATAGCGTCTATTGAGTAGAGGCCAGGGATGCAACTAAACATACTAAAATGTACAGGACCATCCCCCAAACAAAGAATTATCCAGCCCATAACATCAACAGCACACCTAGGGGAAAACTCACACTCCTTATTTTACAGAAGAATAAACTGAGGCACATGTAATAATGCACCCAAGATCATTGGCTCTACAGAAGTGGAGTTCAGATATCCTAGTTCTGTTCTGCATTCAATAAATTTCCACCCTCTCTTCCTTGAAGTAATATTGAGGACTCACTCTGACATGTATTATTCCTTTCCTAAAAGCAATGGGCTCCACAGTGGCACCCTGATAGAGGGCTATATCAGCCAGAAATGGAAAAGCAATCACCTTTGATATACATGATAACTGCAGCAGACAGACTCAACTTGAGTAATAGAGCTGCCTTGGATATGGCTTCTGGACTTTGAAAGTAAGGATACTGGGAAGAAAAGCATGGACTTAGAATTTGCATTTATGTATTCTTTCCTCGTCTTATTCATTCCTGCATTCAACAACAACAAAATAATACTGAGCCACTACTATATGCCAAGCACAGGCTAGAAACCAGAGGCAAGGCAATGAATAATAAATATGTGGCCCCTTTTTTCAAGTTCAGTTCAGTTTAAGAGCTTTTGGTAAACAAGAGACACAGAGATGAACAAGACATTATAATGCATTGAGACAGAAACACCGATGGAGACAAGCACGGGATGAAATAAGATATGCTAATTGGCCAGTTACTGGTGGCAAGCAACAGAAGCCAATTTTGGCTTATTTCAGCAGAAAACATTACTGGAAAAATACCAGGGAGCCCAAAGATGTGCCAGAGAGCCTAAAGAACAAGACTCAGAAAATAGGCAGAAAAAGGGAGGCTCGGCTATAGCTAGTACCTCAGTCTCAAAACCACTATGATGAGGACCACAACTGTAGTCAGTGAACATGGACCATTAGTAACAGCACCTACTCCAGCACGGGATGCTGTAAATTTGTAGTGGACTCTGCCCAGTGCCCTTGGAGGCAGCATTTTGCTGGCACAGCTGTGGCAGGATGACTTCCCCACTGTCCCAGGTTTTTTAACTTTCCAGATCCTAGAGCAAAATCTTTGGCTCACTCTAGCTGCAAGGCATATTGGAAAAGTGAGCATCTCACCTGTTGAGCTTCTGCAGATGGAGGCCAACTCTGTCTCCCACCATGTGGTTCAGTCGCCAAGTCATTTCTGACTCTTCACAACCACATGAACTGCAGCACACCAGGCCTCCCTGTCCCCCAGCGTCTCCTAGACTTTGCCCAAGTTCATATCCATTGCATTGGTGATACCATCCAACCATCTCATCCTCTGTTGCCCTCTTCTCCTTCTACATTTAAGCTTTTCCAGCATCAGGTTCTTTTCCAGTGAGTCAGCTGTTCACATCAGGTGGCCAAAATATTGGAGCTTCAGCTTCAGCATCAGTCCTTCCAATGATTATTCAGGGTTGATTTCCTTGGTTTGATGCATGAGACAGGGTGCTCAGGGCCAGTGCACTAGGATGACTCTGAGAGATGGGATGGGTAAGGAGGTGGGAGGCGGTTTCAGGATGGGGGACATATGTGCACCCAAGGCTGATTCATGTCAATGTATGGCAAAACCACTACAGTATTGGAAAGTAATTAGCCTCCAATTAAAATAAATAAATTTTAAAAAAAGATTGACTGGTTTGATCTCCTTGTTGTCCAAAGGACTCTCAAGAATCTTCTCCAGCACACAGTTTGAAAGCATTAATTCTTCAGCACTCTACCTTTTTTATGGTCCAGCTCTCACAACCATATGTGACTACTGGAAAGACCATAGCCTTGACCTCACAGACCTTTGTCAGTAAACTGATGTCTTTGCTTTTTACATACTTTCTAGATTTGTCACAGCTTTCCTGCCAAAAAGCAATCATCTTCTGATTTCATGGCTGCAGTCATCATCCACAGTGATTTTAGAGCCCAAGAAGAGGAAATCTGTCAATGCTTCCAGTTTTTGTCCTTCTATTTGCCATGAAGTGATGGGACCAGATGCCATGATCTTCGTGTTTTTAATATTTAGTTTTAAGCCAACTTTTTCACTCTCCTCCTTCACCCTCCTCAAGAGGTTCTTTAGTTCCTCTTCACTTTCTGCCATTGGAGTGGTATCATCCACATATCTGAGACTGGTGTTATTTCTCCTTGCAACCTTGACTCCAGCCTATAACTCATCCAGCCTGGCATTTCTCATGATGTGCTCTGTGTATAAGTTAAATAACTTGAAGAAAGAAGAGATGTGAAAAGCTTTCTGTACTTTGTTATTCCCATCTTTGGATGAAATGTTTCTTTGATACTCCCAATTTTCTTGAAGAGATCTCTAGTCTTTCCCCTTCTGTTTCTTTTATCTATTTCTTTGCATTGTTCGTTGAGGAAGCCTTCTTGTCTCTCCTTGCTAGTCTCTGAACTCTGCATTTTGTTGGGTGTATTTTTCCCTTTCTTTAGCTATTTGTAAAGCCTCTGCAGACAACCACTTTGCCTTCTTGCTTTCCTTTTCCTTTGGGATGGTTTTGTTTGATTCCTCTTGTACGATATTATGGACCTCCATCCATAGTTCTTCAGGCACTCTGTTTACTAGATTTAAACCCTGAATCTATTCTTCACCTCTTCTGTATATTCACAGCAGATTTGATTTAAGTCATACCTGGCTGGCCTAGTGGTTTTCCCCACTTTCTTTAGTTTAAGCCTGAATTTTGCTATGATTATCTGAGTCACAGTCAGCTCCAGGTCTTGTTTTTGCTGACTGTATACAGCTTCTTCATCTTCAGCTACAAAGGATGTAATCAGTCTAATTTCAGTATTGACTGTTTGGTGATGTTCATGTATAAAATCGTCTCTTGGTAAAGGGTGTTGTTGGAAAAGAGTGTTTGCTATGACCAGTATATTCTCTTGGCAAAATTCTGTTAGCTTTTGCCCTGCTTCACTTTGTACTTCAAGGCCAAACTTGCCTGTTACTCCAGGTATCTCTTGACTTCCTACTTTTGCATTCCAGTTCACTATGATGAATAGAACATCTTTTTTTGGTGTTAGTTCTAGGAGGTCTAGACAGCATATTAAATAGCAGAGACATTAATTTGACAATAAAGGTCCATCTAGTTAAAGCTATGACTTTTCCAGTAGTCGTGTATGGATGTCAGAGTTGGACCATAAAGAAAACTGAGCACCGAAGAATTGATGCTTTTCAACTGTGGTGTTGGAGAAGACTCTTGAGAGTCTCTTGGACTGCAAGATCAAACCAATCAGTCCTAAAGTAAATCGGTCCTGAATGTTCACTGAAGCTGATTCTCCAATACTTTGGCCACCTGATGCGAAGAATTGACTTATTAGAAAAGACCCTGATGCAGAGAAAGATTGAAGGCAGGAGGAGAAGGGGACGACAGAGGATGAGATGGTTGGATGGCATCACCAACTCGATGGACATGAGTTTGAGCAATCTCCAGGAGTTGGGGATGGACAGGGAAGCCTTGGGTGCTACAGTCCATGGGGTCGCCAATAGTTGGACTTGACTGAGTGATTGACCTAAACTGAACTTCCATGCTATATTAACCTCATAGCTCTTATTATTATCTCTACTTTTTATGTATACTTGCCTATTTTTTATATACACTTGTCTGCATCTCCCTTCTCAGAGGTAAGCTCCATTTGACAGGAGTCTGTGTCCATTTCATTTACTGCTGTGTTCCTAGTGCCATGAACAGTGTCTGAAGCATAGTAGACTCTCATTAAACATTGCTGAGCAAATGAATGAATGAATTCTTCAAACACTGGGTGATCAATGATTCCAAGGATCCAAATTGCAACAAGCACTCACTATACAGATCTTCTGGGAAAGGCACATAACACAACCTGGCCTGGGGATAAGAGCTTCCTGTAAGAAGTGAAACATGAACTGAGTCATCATAAGAGGCAATACAAAGAAATCAGGATCAAGAAAGCAAGATAAACAATTATGTGGGATTCCAAGAATGTATTCGTTTATGTTTTGGCATGATTCTGGGATGCTTCCTGCATCATTTCTGTGTAAAGGAGGTGCTGGGTTGGACAGGTTTAGCATCAAACTTGACCACAAAAACCCAAGATTCAGAGCTTAGTGGTGGAAAAAATTTAACCAAAAACAACCAAGAGTGAGTTCCCTCTAGAATCAAATGGTAAGTTCCCAGGAACACCTGGAGCCTTAAACAAGACAGTATTATTCTGAGCGTGATTTTGAAGAAGCAGTGAAAAATAAATCATGATCAAATCTAAAAGGCGAATGAGTTTTTCTCCAGTTTAAAGGCGCTTGTATTATTACCTGGATAGCTTTTTGTTTAAATGATTGTTTCCATAGAACTTTTTGTAATTCATCAAAATTCACAGGACATGGAGGGCCAGTCAAAAAAAAAAAAGAGTAAGCGGCAGGGTTATTACTTGAAGTTCAATTCAATAAATATAATTTATTTTTCTATAGAGTCCTTTATCTGAAATATTGCCAGAGGCTTTATGGTCCAACCTGACCGAGTTTGAATTACTTAAGTTATTTGCTTGCAGATCAAATGGACTTTTATGAACATTTTGACTTCCCCCTGTACTAAATGAAGTGATATACAGCTATTCTTGACATAATTTCTGTCACCACCATTATCTTTCCTCGCTTCAGCTCTTTCACAGAGCTTCAGGATGACATAAAGTGATAATTGCTGCAGTATTTCCCTCATAGAGGGGACTGATTCTGCTTCTTTTCATCAATTACGTCAGAAAGGGCTTTCACAAGATGCTGGGTAGTATAAGGGGATGAAGGGAGCTGATAAGGACATTATCCTAATGACAGGGTGCAGGATTCACTCCTTCATCATATCCAACTGACCCAGGCATGACTGTAGACAGTTTCCTAGGTCCTGAAAATATAAACATGACCCAGATGCAGCCTTGTCACCTTGCACCTTATCTCATCTCCGTAAGACATTTACATAGATAGTAATTGAAAGGCAATTTACATATTTGGTGTATTTTTTGCTATAAACACCAAAGGAAAAAGCCTTCATAGGGCACAGCAAAACTCAAAAGTCCTTCTCCAGCCTGTCTCTCTTCTCTCTTTCTACCTTCCTAAAACTCCCTCATAAATCAATCCCTGGCAGCCTTTCCACTTTACCTCCTTCCCCTCCTTAGGGTAAACTCTCTGGTTTCTGCCACTTTTTCTTTTCTACCCTCACCTAGGTACTATACAAGAAAAGAAAGCAAGTAAGGTGGGCCCAGGGCAGAAACAGATTACAAAGGTTTATAGCTTAATATATTTTCTTTTATAACCTGTCCTAGATTCTCCCTTCAAGGAGTGCTCATTCTGAGCACAATTGTGTTTTAGTTAAGCCTAGAGTATAAAACCGGAGAAAGCAATGGCACCCCACTCCAGTACTCTTTCCTGGAAAATCCCATGGACGGAGGAGCCTGGTAGGCTGCAGTCCATGGGGTCGCTAAAAATTGGACACAACTGAGCGACTTCACTTTCACTTACTTGCACTGGAGAAAAAAATGGCAACCTACTCCAGTGTTCTTGCCTGGAGAATCCCAAGGATGGGGGAGCCTGGTGGGCTGCAGTCTATGGGGTCGCACAGAGTCGGACACGACTGAAGCGACTTAGCAGCAGAAGCAGCAGCAGTGTATAAGACATGATGTTATCACCTTGACTTCCTGTTTGTTAATTTAAAAAAAAAATCCTTAGAAATAGCCAGAGAAGAAAAGGACTGTGTATAATTTAATGTGACCAAAGATTTAATTACCTCAGATGTGATCCAGGAACAACTACATCTTTGTACAAATGGAAAAAATTCCAGAGAAAATGGGCCTGCTTTTTTCCTAATTCTCTTAACAAATGGCCACTTGTCAAGACAATAGCTTTTTACATTGCGGTAAAATAAATATAACATAAAATTTACCATTTTTAAGTGCACAGTTAAATGGCATTAAGTACATTGATATTGTTGTACGACCATCATCATTATCCATCTCCAGAAATTTTTCATCTTCTTAAACTTTAACTATAGACATTAGGCAACTCCCTGTTTTCCCCTCCCAGCACTCAGCCCCTGGCAATCAGAACTCTACTTTCTACCTATGTGGTCAACTACTCTAGCTAACTCATAAGTGGAATCATATAATTTTTGTCTTTTTTGTGGTTGGCTTAGCTCACATAGCATAATGTCCTCAAATATTCCATTGTATATATTTACCAGACTTGTTTATCCTTTCATCATTGGCAGACATTTTGGTTGCTTCCACCTTTTTTTGAGAATTGAGAATATTTATTGAGAATAATGCTGCTATGAATAGAAATGTATTTCAGGTGCCATTTTTATCCATTACAGAAGTCTAGAGGCTGTTTTGTTTCTGCTGGAATTTTACTGGGTAGAAAATTAGCAGCCTTGAACATCTAGTGCTTCAACTCCTCACTCATCATTGAAATAAATGCTTTGTGGACATTTACCAACCCATATCCCTGTTCTCTAACAATTGCTTCCTCATCCATTAGTTGGGATGCTGCAACTCTTTTGTGAGTGACTCCACCCCTCCCTGGACATAGCCAATTAGATAAGGGAAAACTCTGACCCGGGGAAGCCAAGTCATTGGCTGAGATGAGCCAATCAAATTCCTCTCACAAATTTGGAATTTGCACTCATGAAGAGACTGGATCAGTTCAGTTCAGTTCAGTTCAGTCAGTCAGTCCTGTCCGATGCTTTGTGACCACATGAATCGTGGCACACCAGGCCTCCCTGTCTATCACCAACTCCCAGAGTTTACCCAAACCCATGTCCATCTAGCCATCTCATCCTCTGTCATCCCCTTCTCCTCCTGCCCCCAATCCTGCCCAGCATTAGGATCTTTTCCAATGAGTCAACTCTTCACATGAGGTGGCCAAAGTATTGGAGCTTCAGCTTCAACATCAGTCCTTCCAATGAACACCTAGGACTGATCTCCTTTAGGATGGACTGGTTTGACCTCCTTGCAGTCGAAGAAACTCTCAAGAGTCTTCTCCAACACCACAGTTCAAAAGCATCAATTCTTCAGTGCTCAACTTTCTTCACCGTCCAACTCTCAGGAGTCCACAAACATTGGACTTGTGAAGTATGTAAATTCAGGGCCTTGGGGCCAGTCAGCCTGCTCTCTAAGGTGGAAAATAGAGAAAGCCAATCCTCAGGAGACAATAGTAAAGTCTTATTACAGACTCTCACAACCATACATGATTACTGGAAAAATCATAGCTTTTAAAATATGATCTTTGTTGGCAAAGTAATGTCTCTGCTTTTTAATATGATGTCTAGGTTTGTCATAGATTTTCTTTCAAGGAGTAAGCATCTTTTAATTTTGTGGCTTCAATCATCATTTTCAGTGATTTTGGAGCCTCCCAAAATACCTGTCCCTGTTTCCACTTTTTTCCCACCTATTTGCCATGAAGTGATGGACTGGATGCCATGATCTTTGTTTTTTGAATACTGAGCTTCAAGCCAGCTTTTTCACTCTCCTCTTTCACCTTCATCAAAATACTCTTTAGTTCCTCTTAGCTTTCTGCTATTAAAATGGTATTATCTGCATATCTGAGGTTGTTAATACTTCTCCTAGAAATCTTGATTCCAGTAGTCATGTACAGATGTGAAAGTTGGACCATAATGAAGGCTAAGTGCTGAAGAATTGATGCTTCCAAACTGTGGACAGCAAGATCAAATGAGTAAATCCTAAAGGAAATAAACAGTGAATATTCTGGAAGGACTGATGCTAAAGCTGAAGTTCCAACACTTTGGCCACCTGATGTGAAGAGCCAACTCTTTGGAAAAGACCCTGATGCTGGGAAATATTGAAGGCAGTAGGAGAAGAGGGCACCAGAGGGTGAGATGGTATCACAAATTCAATGGACATGAGTTTGAGCAAACTCTAGGAGATAGTGAAGGACAGGGAAGCCTGGCACACTGTGGTCCATGGGGTCACAAAGAGTGAGACATCACTTAGTGACTGAACATCAATTGAATTGGGAACCAGAAGCAAAGAGAATTCCTAATAATATCAAAGGTCCCTTCATGAAACCTCTGAGTTGGAAAGAATCCACAGAAATGACATAGTCCAACTCTTTTCGAATGGAAAGAAGCCAGTCAGGATGGGAGGAAGGGAGTATTTTCTTAAGGTCATAGAGGCAATGATTAGATCTCCAACTAGAGGCATCCCTTTTTACTTTCCATAGCTGCCCATGTACCCATACTTACATATTGACATGTTAGTTCAAATAGAAACATATACTTATATGTCAATGACTGCACAGGATACCCATACTAGACATTCACACACACTCAGATATGCATTTGCTCCAACTCTATGCACACTTGCATCTCCATTAACGTGTTAGTTCATAAAACTCCATACAAAGTATGCATATCAATGTGGCTATGTCACTAACATACACATGAATGCACATTTACCCATGGAGAGAGAGAAAGACAGAGGAAGAGGAGCAACTGCAAAATCTGTCACTCCACCATCCTGCTGTTCAATGTAGTGGGAATCACATCCCAATCCTCATGTGTCCCTTCTCATTGGAGATGCCCCCAGTTCTACATTTGGGACATATTCTTTTTTCCTATATTCAGAAAGACATTTAGAACAAGATCAGGGGTTGTGCAATACAGCACAATGAAAAACAAAATAAAATAAAATGGAAATGCCTGTAAAGAGGTCTACCCCATCCTCCATACCCGCAACCACTAGGGTAACTGACATCTCACCCTCTCTATTGACAGTCTTCCTACCACATGTCTGGGGCTACCCACCTGACTAGGAGGACAGATGAGGCACTGGAGCCAAGATTAAGAATATCTCTAAGACCAAGTAGTATGCGGAGTGATGCAGACTTAGAAGCAAGTTTGAGATACAGTGAAATACCTAAGCATGTCACCACACGTTACCTGACACATAGTAAGTACTCAGTGAATACTTGGGTGGATGGATGGACAAACAAGTGGACAGATGGATAAGTGGATGAGCAGATGCCTGGGCAGATAGCCTAGAACATTCTGCACCCTGCCCCCACTTCAGTCTTATAACTTAATTCCCTGACACAGTGGTAGGCACATAGTAGATGCTCAAACAACAGTTAAGTCAGTTGGATGGCTGATTAGATGGAGGAATAAATGATTCAGAATCTTTTCCACATTTTTGGGAAAATGAATGTTTGCCCGCACTGGCATTTTGGATTGAGGAAAGTGAGACATGGGGAGGAGAGGAACTAGCATTGACTGATACTTACTATGTTCCAGGGGCTTTCTTGGTGGCTCAGATGGTAAAGAATCCACCTGCAATTTGGGAGGCCTGGGTTCGATCCCTGGGTTGGGAAGATTTCCCTGGAGGAGACAGTCGGACACGACTGAGCAACTAAGCACAATGCGGCACTATGTTCCAGACAAAACAGCTGCACGTGTTGTTCCATTTAATTCTGAAAGAAGCCTGTAAGGCAGGTTCTATTATTATCTTCTCCATTTTACAGTTGATAAACCTGAGACATAGAGAGATTAAGTACTTTGCCCAAGGTCACTTGCTCAAGCTGGTGAATGGAGAGCAAGCATTTGAACCAGGGCTGTCTGACTCTTGCTTGCAACCATGCAACCATGCCATAGTACAGAAAGATTTCCCCAGTTGTACTGGGGTGTGGGAGCCTGGTTTACATAACAGGTGAGGGAGAGGCAGCTCTGGCTGTTTTGACTCATGATCCCAGAACTCTCCTTGCTGCCCAGGTCACCTGTATGGACCACTGAAGCCCCACAAGGTATGCTGTGAAACTGCTCTTCTGTGGGACATTCCAGTGCTCTTCCTGGTCCTGTGCTAAGAGGCCTCCCAGGCTACCACAAGTAGAGATAAAATTACATCCCACAAAACTCCCAACCAATAGGGAGAAAAGCAGTAAAGGAAAAGCATGACACAATAGGAAAAAATCTTGATGACCCTGAGCTTTGTTGCCTCAGCCATCCCGAGCTTCATTTCCTCTGATGTGAAGTGGGCATAATGTTGTCACCTTCACAGGGTGGCATATGGGTGAAATGAAATGATGCATGCTCTGCCCTTAGTGCATATAATATATGCCCATAGTGCAAGTTGCTCAGTCATGTCCGACTCTTTGTGTCCCCATGGACTATGCAGTCCTTGGAATTCTCCAGGCCAGAATACCGGAGTGGGTAGCTTTCCCCTTCTCCAGGGGCTCTTTCCAACCCAGGGATTGAACCTAGATCTCCCGCATTGTAGACGGATTCTTTACCAGCTGAACCACAAGGGAAGCCCAAGAATACTGGTGTGGGTAACCTATCCCTTCTCCAGTGGATCTTTCCAACCCAGGAGTCAGACCAGGGTCTCCTGCATTGCAGGCAGATTCTTTACCAGCTGAGCCATGAGGGAAACTCCAAGTGCCAATAGAGCATATAATAAATGTCAGATGGTGGTGTAACAGTGGAGGAAGACTTGTGAGTGCATACTCAATCACTCAAACATATTCAACTCTTTGCAACCACATAGACTGTTGCCCACCAGGTTCCTCTTTCCATGAGATTTTCCATGCAAGAATACTGGAGTGGGTTGCCATTTCCTCCTCCAGGGGATCTTTCTGACACAGGTCTCCCATGACTCCTGCATTGGAAGGCAGATTCTTTACCACTGAGATACCTGGGAAGCCCCCAGAAGAAGGAAGAAGCCTCAGAAGATCCTAATTTTCTAGCTCCATTGGGTGGCAACTCCTTTTCTCTGTCTCTTCTGGCAGAGTAAGATGATAAGAAAAGGAGTTAAATAGAGTTGAATTAGGATGTCAGCTGTGCACTTAACTATAATAACTGAGTGACCTTGGGCAAGTCATTTAACCTCTCTGAGCTTCTATTACTACTTACTTAAATGTGGAGAATATTTCTTAATTTATGTTTCAAAAGTCAAAGTAAATGAAATATGGCACACAGGAAGTAGTACATAAACATCTTTCTTCCTGTCCTGTTTTCAGGGGCCTAGGGTTTTGCAATAAGAGCCAACAGCCCCCAATCCCCATGAAATCCACAGATGCTTCCTTAGGACAAAGTTTCCCCAGCCATTCTTTCCCCAAGGGCTTACAGTTCTCTCCTTCCCACCAGGCTCCAAGACTTGCTAGTTTCAGCTCCTCTGCAGTGGGATAACTTCCTCCTGTTACTTATCTCCAAACAGCAAGGGAGAAAGAGCAGGCCACCTCCTGCCATAAGCAGACTATCCTCAGACAGGGAAATCGCTCCTCTAGGCAGCACAGATGAAGAAAGATTCGGGGCCCTACATGAATAATCTGGGCTCCAGAGAAGTGGGGAGCACCACATTCAATCATCAGTTGGCATCATTGGAATTCCTGAAAAAATGACATGTGAGAGGAGGCTTTGGGGGGCCAGTGAGACAATTTACTAGTCTGCCATGCCATCTAAATAATGCCCAAATGTCAGGCTCCCAGAGAGGCAGCCAGACAGATCCACAATGGTGAGAGGAGTTAACTGTCACATCGGCCTTTGCCACAACCACAAGGTTTGAGTTGCTTCTTCTCCTTGGGTTTTTCACCCCAGAGTGTATGTCTGTGCTGGGCCTGGCACCGAGCATGAGTAGCATGGAGCTCAATCTGTCAGCTCTGCCTAGGAGGAGTGCTCAGAGGTGGTAGACATGTGCGCAAACTGTCGCACGTAATAATCACTATGCTGAGTGCTGAGTGTTAATTCACTTCATCTAGACCACTACACTGCAGTCAGTGCAATTACGATCCCCATTTCACTAACATGGATAGTGAGATACAGAGGTTCAGTGACTTGCCCAAGATTAACATTGGCAACATTAACATTGCCCAAGATTAACATTCTCATTTCCTCTGAGAAAACAACAGAATGGGAAAGATGAGAGATCTCATCAAGAAAATTAGAGAAGACCAAAGGAATATTTTATGCTAAGATGAGCACAAAGAAGGACAGAAATAGTATAGACCTAAGGGAAGTGGAAGATATTAACAAGAGGTGGCAAGAATACACAGAAGAGCTATACAAAAAAGATCTTAATGACCCAGATAATCACAATGGTGTGATCATTGACCTAGAGCCAGACATCCTAGAATGAGAAGTCAAGTGGGCCTTAGGAAGCATCACTACGAACAAAGCTAGTGGAGGTGATGAAATTCTACCTGAGCTATTTCAAATCCTAAAAGATGATGCTGTGAAAGTGCTGCACTCAATATGTCAGCAAATTTGAAAAACTCAGCAGTGGCCACAGGACTGGAAAAGCTGTTTTCATTCCAATCCCAAAGAAAGGCAATGTCAAAGAATATTCAAACTACTGCACAATTGCACTCATCTCACATGCTAGCAAAGTAATGTTCAAAATTCTCCAAGCAAGGCTTCAACAGTATGTGAACTAAGAACTTCCAGATGTACAAGCTGGATTTAGAAAAGGCAGAGGAACCAGAGATCAAATTGCCAACATCTGATGGATCAGGAGAGTTCCAGAAAAACATCTACTCCTGCTTCATTGACTTTGCTAAAGCCTTTGACTTTAGCTTGTGGAATACAACAAACAGTGGAAAATCCTTTAAGAGATGGGACTACCAGACCATTTTACCTACCTCCTGAGAAATCCATATGCAGGTCAAGAAGCAACAGTTAGAACCAAACATGTAATGGACTGGTTCCAACTTGGGAAAGGAATATGTCAAGGAAGGGTATTGTCACCCTGCTTATTTAACTTATATGCAGAGTGTATCATGTGAAATGCCAGGCTGGAGGAAGCACAAGCTAGAATCAAGATTGCTGGGAGAAATATCAATAACCTCAGATATGCTGATGATACTGCCCTTATGGCAGAAGGTAAAAGAAACTAAAGAGCTTTTTGATGGGAATGAAAGAGGAGAGTGAAAAAACTGGCTGAAAGCTCAACATTCAAAAAAACTAAGATCATGGCATCCAGTCCCATCACTTCATGGCAAATAGATGGGAAACAAAGGAAACAGTGACTGACTTTATTTTCTTGGGTTCCAAAATCACTTCAGATGGTGACTGCAGCCATGAATTAAAAGACACTTGCTCCTTGGAAGAAAACCTAGACAGCATATTAAAAAGCAGAGACATCACTTTGCTGACAAAGGTACATATAGTCAGAGCTATGGTTTTTCCAGTTATTATGTATGGATGTGAGAGTTGGACAATAAAGATAGCTGAGAGCTGAAGAATTGAAGCTTTTGAACTGTGGTGTTGGAGAAGACTCTTCAAAGTCCCTTGGACAGAAAGGAGATAAAACCAGTTAATCCTAAAGGAAATTAACTCAGATTATTCATTGGAAGGACTGGTGCTGAAGCTGATGCTCCAATACTTTGGCCACCTGATGCAAAGAATGGACTCATTGGAAAAGACCCTGATGCTGGGAAAGATTGAAGGCGGGAGGAGAAAAGGACAACAGAGGATGAGATGGTTGGATGGCATCACCGACTCAATGAACATGAGTTTGAACAAGCTCCAGGAGTGGGTGATGGACAGCGAGGCCTGATGTGCTGCAGTCCATGGGGTCGCAAAGAGTGAGACATCACAGAGTGACTGGACTCAACTGAGTGCAGCCTTTGGGATACAGTGCTGAAGGCAGTGCACAAAGGGAGCCCAGGAAGACTTCCCAGATTGCATATTGTTTGGACTGATAGGGATGCAGGAGGGTGGGCATTCAGGCAGCAGAAACAGCATAACACAGGGGATGCACCATGGGCTCGGGAAGTGGACAAGCTGCATGCAGCCCCACTTCATGTGCCAGGGGGAAGGTCCTGGAGGAGAAGGTTGGTAGGAAGGGGGTCAAGCACCAGTGGAAAAGGAAATTGCAACCCACTCCACTATTCTTGCCTGGAAAATTTCATGGACAGAGGAGCCTGGAGGGCTACAGTCCTTGGGGTTACAAAGAGTCACACATGACTAAGAGACCGGAGCACAAGCATGAGTAGAAGGGCAGTTTTGAGGCCACTGGGGATTTAGAGTAGGAGAGAAACCTGCTCAGATCTGTGTTTTGGGGGCTCAGGTGGTAACATGTGTGGAGGAGCAAGGCAGGGGCTGAGCCCCAGCAAGAGGGCTGGAGAGGAGGGTTCAGTTCAGTTCAGTCACTCAGTCATGTCTGGCTCTTTGCTCCCTGTGAACCGAAGGACGCCAGACCTCCCTGCCCATCACCAACTCCTAGAGTCCACCCAAAACCATGTCCATCGAGTCGGTGATGCCATCCAGCCATCTCATCCTCTGTCATCCCCTTCTCCTCCTTCCCTTAATCTTTCCCAGCATTAGGGTCTTTTCTTTTTTTTTTTTTTTTTAACTTCAAATCACATTCTTTATCCACAATACGATTCTGATTCATGGGAAACCACAAAAAGTTTAATATAGGATACTGTACTGCAAATTACTATACAATTGATCCATAGTATGTCTTTCATCCTACAAATCTGGGGGTTGAATATAAAACAGTATCAGATCAGCTCGACTATGGTTTTCTCAACCACTTTATCTATCTACTTATCTTGAAAGTGAAGTGAAGTTGGTCAGCCACGTCCGACTCTGCGACCCCATGGACTGTAGCCTACCAGGCTCCTCTGTCCATCCTGACCCAGGGATTGAACCCAGGTCTCCCTCATTGTAGGCAGACACTTTACCGTCTGAGCCACCAGGAACTTGTTATCTATTTTATCTATCTTTTTTTTTTAAATTTTCTTTACTTTATTGTGTTGGTTTTGCCATACATTGACATGAATCCGCCATGGGCATACATATGCTCCCCCTCCAGAACCCCCGTCCTCCTCCCTCCCGATTCCCTCTCCCTGGGTCATCCTGGTGCACCAGCCCTGAGCGTCAAACCTGGGCTGGCGATTGATTTCACATATGATAATTAACATGTTTCAATGCCATTCTCCCATATCATCCCACCCTTGCTCTCTTCCACAGAGTCCATGAGACTGTTTTATGCATCCGCATTTTATGACTTATCAAATGAGTCACCTCTTCGCATCAGGTGGCCTAAGTATTGGAGTTTCAGCTTCAGCATCAGTCCTTCCAATGAATATCCAGGACTGAATTCCTTTAGGATGGACTGGTTGGATCTCCTTGCAGTCCAAGGGACTCTCAAGAGTCTTTTCCAACACCACAGTTCAAAAGCATCAATTCTGCAGCACTCAGCTTTTTTTATAGTTCAACTCTCCATGCATACATGACTACTGGAAAAACCATAGCCTTGACTAGATGGACCTTTGTTGACAAAGTAATGTCTCTAATGTGCTTTTCAATATGCTATCTAGGTTGTTCGTAACTTTCCTTCCAAGGAGTAAGTGTCTTTTAATTTCATGTCTGCAATCACCATCTGCAGTGATTTTGGAGCCCAGAAAAATAAAATCAGCCACTGTTTCCACTGTTTCCCCATCTATTTGTCACAAAGTGATGGGACCAGATGCCATGATCTTAGTTTTCTGAATGTTGAACTTTAAGCCAACTTTTTCACTGTCTTCTTTCTCTTTTACCAAGAGGCTCTTTAGTTCTTCACTTTCTGCCATAAGGGTGCTGTCATCTGCATATCTGAGGTTATTGATATTTCTCCAAGCAATCTTGATTCCAACTTGTGCTTCCTCCAGCCCGGCATTTCTCATGATGTACTCTGCATATAAGTTAAATAAGCAGGATGACAATATACAGCCTTGACGTACTCCTTTTCCGATTTGGAACCAGTTTGTTGTTCCATGTCCAGTTCTAACTGTTTCCTGACCAGCATACAGATTTCTCAAGAAGCAGGTCAAGTGGTCTGGTATTCCCATCTCTTTCAGAATTTTTCACAGTTTATTGTGATCCACACAGTCAAAGGCTTTGGCATAGTCAATAAAGCAGAAATAGATGTTTTCCTGGAACTCTCTTGCTTTTTCGATGATCCATTGGATGTTGGCAATTTGATCTCTGGTTCCTCTGCCTTTTCTAAAACCAGCTTGAACATCTGGACGTTCACAGTTCACATATTGCTGAAGCCTGGCTTGGAGCATTTTGAGCATTACTTTACTAGCGTGTGAGACGAGTGCAATTGTGCGGTAGTTTGAGCATTCTTTGGCATTGAAGAGGAGAGTGCAGGCACTTAAAGATGAGTCTGTAGAATTTGAGGAAGTAAGGGGGAAGGAGAGGAGAAAGAAGAAACCCAAGGAAAAGTAAAGGAGAGTGAGGTAAAGAAAAGCAAAGAGAAGAAGAAGGGCGGGGGGGAAGGAAAGACACAACCCTGGCCAGGACCCAAGACACATGCATCTCCCAGCCTTTCCCCTGAGTATGAGGCTCACGCGTCTGGGGAGAGACACACACAGAGATGACAAGAGGGGCTCCTGGCCATGGGACTATATAACATTGGAGCTGCTAGTAAGAAGGATGCACCCTTTAAATGTGTTCATATCTGATCACATTGAAAGAGAGCATCAGTTTGGTGCCCTCTGATGCTTGCTAACCTTACTCTCTAACAGAGTGCCCTTGGGCCCATAACTTTGGTGGGCAATGGTAAAAAGCTACATTGAGAACATTACCTTGCTTTTGCTTTTGTATTGGAGTCAGATATGACAAAGCCCACAAAACTGGTGTCCAGTTGACCAAAGCACTAGTTTTCCATCCTGGCTACACTTTAGAATCATCTGGGAGTTTAGAAATCCTAATGTCTAGACTGCTCCACCACAGACTTTGGTTTGATGGGGTCAAAGCATCAGTTTTTTTTAAAACTCTTAACGTGATTCTAAAAAGAAGCTGTAACTGAGAACCACTGGCCAAAGTCCTGAAAATATCCCATTTTCTTATTTAAATCATCACCTATATGTCATTACTCTGAGGATGGAGACAAAAGTCCCTACCTCACACCATTGCTGAGGACCAGGAATCTGACCAGTATTTGTAGTTCAGGTTCAGCTCTTCTATGATCATGCCCCATCCACAACCTTCATTCCAACGGCAGGGCTGGACTCAGGCCCAGGATCATAGCTCTGAAAACTCCTGCAAGATCTTCTGCCTCCACCAAGATTGTGTCAAAGCTTCCCCATGTGAAGACACATCCACTTTTAAGCTTTTCCTCTTAAGATATGCAGTTTTCTGAGTACCCAGTGCAGCCCCAGCCCTGATAACATTCTAATCCAACCAGCCTTGCTGAGGAGACAGGGGAATGCCGTGTTGTCTTCCCAGCCCAGCCCAGCCCATCCATCCTCAGTGGAGGGAAGCAGAGTCTTTTTAATTACGCCCCACTGGTGCCAAGTTCTTCCAAAACATCGTGTGGGAGGAGTCTCTGAAGTGTGAGACAAGTTGACAGGGTGGGGGTCATGATGGATCTTTCCACACCAGATCCAATTTGCCTCTAATGACTTGTGATCCAGCCAGCATCAATCCAGACTAGAAGGGGCCCCCGTGATGCATGTGTTTTCTCTGCAAACAGAGCTAAGTTTTTGCTCAAAGGAATTCCTAAGAATGCCATTGTCTGGGACACATTAATCTGCAAAACAGGAACTACATCCTTAAATGCCTTGAGGAGTCATATGAGAATCATCCACGAATGAAGTTTGCCAGGGTGGATGTGGTAGGGAGTAGCAGAGACTGTGGCAAACAGGATGGGGAATGCCAAGGAGAAAGCTGATACTGAGCTCCAGTCACCTGCTGCCCTGGAGGAATTGGGCCCAGTGTAGCCTAGTCTTCTGATTTTTTTTAGGAGTCCATTTCACTCAGAGTAAAAGCTAGAGTCTTGGTAAAAACTTTGAAGATTCTCATGGTCTGCTTCTCTTCCCCTGTTGCTACCATTTCTATGTCCTCATTCCCTATCACTCCCACCCCACTTGCTCTGTCCCATGCATGCTGTCATCCTGCTGACTCTGAAACATACCAGCCACACTCTCATCTCTGAGCCTTTGCACACGCTCCCTGGCAAGCTCTTGCCCCAGACATCCCCATGGCTCATTCCCTCACCATCTTCAGGTGTTTGCGCTAATCTACACTCTCTTAATGAGATTCACTCCGACTAACTACCCTCTTCCTATCTGCCCTCCTCATACCCCAGTCCTCAAGGACCTTCTTCTTTACTCTGATGCATATTCTTTCTTATAGCATATATCACCTCTCATTTATATTGCCCACAAAGGCAGGTTTTATTTTATTTACTGCTATATCCTAATCACCTGGAGCCATGCCTGGCATGTCATTTGTGCTCAATGAACATTTTTTCAATGGATAACTGAAATCTGCTGTTATGAACTAAAATTATGGTGAAACCCATACATTAAAGCCCTAACCCCTAATGTGACCATATTTGGAGACAGGGCTATTTAAGGCAGTAACTAAGGTTTAATAAGGTCATCAGGGTGACTCTAATCCAATCGGACTGATGTCCCTATAAGACAAGGAAGAGATACCATGTGCAGAGGAAAGGTCATGTGAGGACACAGCAAGAAGGCAGCCTTCTGCAAGCAAAGGAGAGCGGCTGCATCAGAAACCAACCCTGCTGACACCTTGATCTTGGACTCACAGCCTCTAGAACTGCCAGATAATAAACCGCTCTTGTTTAAACAAGCCAGCATGTGGTATTTTGTTATGCCAGCCCAAGCAAACTAATACATCTGGACACCTGGATTTTTATATGAGGCCTCCTAATTTATAAATGCCATCCACAGTTTCAAAATTTTTAAATAGATTTAAAACATCTTTCTGTAGGGCATGTCTATAAGCCAGAGACTGGACATGTGCCTCTAGGTTGTGATGTCAGGCTCGCTAGAAGTCCTGCCTTCAAAGGAAGATTCATATTCCACTTTAGGTCACCCGTGCTCATTCAGCATCATTCAGCTAGGACAAGGAAAGATGAGAGCTTTGTCAGCTTCCTCCCACCCTGCCCCTGTGCAACTCACCAGAGCCAAAGAGCTCTGAACTGATCATCTGATCATGCTCCCCCATTCCTGAATTCTCCTATAGCCCCCTATTTCTCATGCAGCAGTGCCCTATCTCCTTAGAGGAACGTCATCAGCCCTTCATAATCTGCCCTCTGGTCATCTCTCCCTAACCCTTCCCCACCCTGTGTACCAGCTACAATGAACCAAACATGCTCCCCAAAGGGAAGGGAAATGTTTTCTCCCTTGTTCAGGCCTTCCTGCATGCTATTCACTCCATCTGAGATTGCTTCCTCTGCCCCTCCCTCTTCACCGAGCTACTTCCTATTGTTGAAGTTTAAGCACCATCTCCACCAGGAAGCCCTCTTAGATTTCCTTGTTTTTCTGCCTACAGCATTTCTATGCTTTGGTTATGCCCAGCCATGATTTTTCTTTGAGGAAGTACTCCATCCCACTGCACACACTGTTGGTGAGTGTGGCAGAAAATGGCTAGATATTTCCCCTATATATTTCCTCTTTCTTGACATAAGGAGAGACTACATTTTCCAGCCTCCTTTGCTGTGAAGTTGAACCCATATTACTCTGTTTTATCAGTGGAAGGTATAGGGCACTGATGAATGCCACCTTCGAGTATAGCCTTCCAAAAAAACCGAAGTTGCGCCCACATTCTCTTTCCCCCTTCTATAGCAACCATTAAGGTGCCATCTTGAAGGTGGCAGGGTCACATGACAGAGGTGGGCAGGACCCCTGAATTGTTGCTTAGAAGAGAACCACCAGGAGAGCTGCCCAGTTTTTACCCAGACTGTGATGTGAGTAAGAAATAAGCCTTTATTGTTTAAGAAACTGAGATTTGGGGGTGGGTGTGGTGTTAAGGGCTTGTTACAGTAGCGCAGCTAGCCTTTCCTGATTATTACAGTGCAAGCATCAATCAAAGCAGACTCCTGCTCCCATTTGATTCAAACCAATGGGATTCTCCCAGGATAGAGAGAAACAGAAAACCCTTGGTTCTGACTCATCCAGCAAAGTTTCCCTGAAGAGACTGCCCAGTAGTTCCTGCTTCTTGGAACCTTTGACAGAATCTGGGTTCTGTTCTTTGAAAGTCTGGGCAACATGACTCTGAATTCTCATCCCCACCATCCCAACTTTGATCCTACTCTGATCTCTGGGACTTACTCCCTAAACCTGGCCTCCCTGCCATTTACCTGCCTGCCGAACCTAGAGATTCTGCACCCTGTGTGACCTTAGATAGGCTGTCTGGCTCCAGATCCCAAATTCTTAACTATTGGGTTATATATATGAGTTTGTTCTCATCTTGTAACTTTTAAAGATTTTTAAATGGATTTGGAAAGGAATTGGCAAAAAGAGCTCTCTGGCCATGTTGAATCGCTGTGTCATGGACTGGATGTAGGCATGGCCTTCCTGGTGTGATCAGGGCATCTTGTAAGGGCCAGTATTGGAGTGTTGGAGACTGGGCTCTGAGTGGCTAGGGGGGAAAGAGGCTTGAAGAGTGAAGGCCATCCCTATATTCAGTCCATGACACAGTGATTCAACATGGCCAGAGAGCTGTTTTTGTCAATTCCCTTCCAAATCCACTTACAAATCTTTAAAAGTTCCAATATGAAAACAAACTCATATATAACCTAATAGCTAAGAACTTGCAATCTGGAGCCAGATTGCCTTTATTTTAAATTCAATCCCCAGTACTCACTAGCAAATGACCTTGGACACCTCTCAGAGCTCTAGTTTCCTTATGTGTACAATGGGCCTAATAAAAGCACCAAGACTTTTATGCAGATTTAATGAATTCATGGGCTTCCAAAGTGCCACTACTGGTGAGCAATCCACTTGCCAATGCAGGAAATGCAAGAGGTGTAGGTGGGAGGGGAAGATCCCCTGGAGTAGTACATGGCAACCAACTCCAGTATTATTGCCTGGAAAATTCCATCGACAGAGGAACCTGGTGGTCTACAGTCAGCCCATCGTGTCGCAAAGAGTCAGACACGACTGTGCACACACACATTTGAGCAGCCACTGAGTTGCAGTGTTGTGTGGCTCAGAGGGAAGGAGCCAATAAATTAATATATGTAAAGTACTTAGAATAGACTCTGGTACAGAGTAAGCACTCAGTGAGCATGAGTGGTTCTTGCTTTGTGCCACATACTAACCGTACTTTCCCATTTAATCTTGTCATAAATGATACTATATGCTCCTGCTGATAGAGGAGGGAAGTAGGGCTAACTGAGGGTGTATAACTGGCCATGGATTAAACAGCTCATCAGGGATGTGGCCAAGATCCAAGCCTTATCTTTCTGCCCTACTCTACTACTTAGCTTCTCCAAAACCAGTAACAAAGAAAACCAAGGTTTTTATTTTATTAAACATCTATTAATGTTTCAGGAACCAAGCTTGATGTTTATGAACATACAGTTTCAATTATCTCCCAACCGTCCTCTAAAGTCTGATACATCATCCTCAACTAGCACATGAAGAAATTGACTCTCAGAGAGGTTAAATCAAGCACTGAAGGTCATGGTGGTAATAAGAGCAACTGGTCTTTAAATCCAGGTCAGTTTGACTTCAAAAGCTCACTTCACTGTGCCTCGTTCCCTCTTGTAATAATTAAAGTTATTTGTTGAACTTTCTTTAATGTCCTGAGCAAAGTACAACTGTCATAGCATCCTTTGTGCAGAGCATGTCATCCTCAGGAAACGAGCTAAATGTGCAGCTCCTAAGTGGTAGAGGCAGGACTGGAACTCAGATCTGCAGTCTCCACAGTGTTTATCCCAATGACATTGAGCTGCAGAGGCTACAGGCCTCCTGCAATGATGAATTATCGCAACCTCCTCCCTCGTCACTTGGTGGCTGTGCCTTGGTGGGTCATTGATTTAGATGCTTTTACTGTAATTCAGAATTTTTAATACTTTGACGAAAATTGAAGTTTCCCTGCATGTGATAAAAAAGGATTGGTTCAGCTAATGAGGGATGAAAATAAGATTATAGGCTCTTGTTGGCATAGGCAAGGCATGTGTTCTTACAAAAGCCCATACATCTGAAAATTACATCTTTTTAAAGAAACAGTCCTCCAGAACAATTGGGAAAGGACTTCGGGGGCCCAGTTTCAGTAGATGATTAATGACCTATAAAATGCTGACTTCAGAAGCTAGTGAGGCTAGTTGAGTCCATCCCACAGATAAGAGATACTGCCAACCCCACATCCCTGGGTCCCCTTGGAAAGATGGCAAAGCTAACTCGCAGCCTGAGGTCAGCTTCTCCCAGAGAGGGCTATCAGAGACTTTTGGGAACCCAAGCTTTCCCACATAATAGATTACTTAGAACGCTTCCTTCAAAGAGGCAAGAACAAATCACAAATTGTTAATGAAACCAAAGTAAAATGTGCAGTGAGATAAATCTCTTGGACTTTCCAATTACATGAGCCAATAGTGCTCATGTAATTTTACTGGATAGGGAGTAAAAACCCAAGTGTGCAGAAGGGAAGGTGGCCATGGCCGGGGCAGTGCATTCCCTGGTAATGTCCGCGCGTTATGGAAACCTTGATATTCTGCACACTGGTGCAGTAATATCAGAGAGGAGCTGAGGAAAAAACTCCTGCTATTTCACCATCACATAACAGGAGTAAACCAAGAAAGCCTTGATGTTTTGCCTTCTTAAGGAGACCTACTGTTTTAATTCATGTTAGCATATTAATTGCCTTTATGCAGCTGGGTGCTGCTAATTACAAATGAATGGTGTTTATTCATTATAGAAGACCCAGCAGGAAATTCTCTCTACTTAGCAACACTATGTTAATTTGAGTTTGGCTTTCAAAGGTCATAAAACTGCTTTGAATTAAAAGGTTAGTGTTTTTTTTTTTTTTTTTGTTTTTTTTTTTTTTTTTTTAAGAGACAGTTGTTTCCCCTTCTCTCCTTCACCTATTGCAAGGAAGTTCTGGGTGGAGAGCTTCTGGTCACACCTCAGTTGCCACACTTGCGGCTCCAATGATAAATGAGATCAAATTTTCCTAGTGAGCAGGTAATGGTGCTAATAGCTGCTGCCAATGCACTATGCACAGCCCACCCTCTCTGCCTCTTTCCCTCTTTATTTGCCTTTCCAAATATCAGCCCTTCAGCACTGCAGACCCATCTCTCCTCTTCTATCTACAGGTGGGAAGCACTCCTCCCTACCAGCCAGATTTTTGCTTGTGCTCCTTGCCTGCATGCTCCAGCCTGGGTGGTAAGTCTGACCGACCTTCCCTTGACCAACTAGCTGCCTTCAGGTTAGGGATTAAGGAACTAGGAGCCCCCAGTTTGTGTCCTCATTCCAATTTTTATCTGAGAACCCTGAATTTGGGGGAGGGGATGAGCAGAGTGCTTTTATATAATCAAAACATTTCTCATTCGGCTGGTGATGGTCATGTACAGTATCTGCTGGACTGAGCATGCAAGATCTAGTAGAAAAGTGGCTCCCTGAACCTCTCTTGACGTCTCTAGTTTAGATATTTCCAAATTATCTTTGTCATGATTAGTCTGAAGTATTGAAGCTTGAATTTGTATGTTTATCTCCCCTGTGGAAATCCCATTTTCCTTCTACAACAATCCTGAAAACTGTACTATTATTATTTCCTTTTTTCATTTAAGGAAATTGAATCTCAGAGAGGTCAAACAGTTTACCCAAAGTTACACAACCAGTACAGTGTGAAAGTAGAAACTGAGTATATCTGACTCTAGAGCTCTGAATCACTTCTTTCCAGGGACCTACCAAAAACTCAGGGCTTTTTAATGGAGAGGATGGAGAGATGAAGAGAATACAAACTCACACCTGGATAACCTGACAGTGAGGTCTTCCAAGCCTTCTGGGGCATCAGTTCAGTTGCTCAGTCATGTCCGACTCTTTGTGACCCCATGAACCACAGCATGCCAGGCCTCCCTATCCATCACCAACTCCCGGAGTTCACCCAAACTCATGTCCATTGAGTTAGTGATGCCATCCAACCATTCCATCCTCTGTTGTCCCCTTCTCCTCCTGCCTTCAATCTTTCCAAACATCAGGGTCTTTTCAAATAAGTCAGCTCTTCACATTAGGTGGCCAAAATATTGGAGTTTCAGCTTCAACATCAGTCCTCCAATGAACACCCAGGACTGATTTCCCTTAGGATGGACTGGTTGGATGTCCTTGCAGTCCAAGGGACTCTCAAGAGTCTTCTCCAACACCACAGTTTAAAGCATCAATTCTTCAGTGCTCAGCTTTCTTTATAGTCCAACTCTAACATCCATACATGACTACTGGAAAAACCATAGCCTTGACTAGACGGACCTTTGTTGACAGAATAATGTCTCTAGGGCATCAGTTGCAAGCTGAAAGATGGCATTACTCTACACCAAAGCATTTTAGAAACTCAGTTTTTAAAAATCATTAAAATGTAATCCATCAAACTATTGAGGAGTTGCAGTTGCTGATAGGATGGGATGTAAGCCTGGACTTGCTCATTATCATCTTACCACCACAAGGGAAGAAATTGTAGACCACATTGAAGAGAGACAATCTGAGATGAGGGGAGAGAGAAATTAAATGATCTCACCATTCAAGCCCCCAGATCTAACCATACCTGTATGTTCACCACTCTTTAGAAATTTCTTGAATCAATTGCTGTCCAATTCTTCCATGTCTTAGTACTTATAAAAATCAACTATGAACTGTTAAATTTTCTCCTGAACTTTTGCACTTACATGAGCCAATATATCTTCCTTTTCTTATTAAACTATGAGTTGGATTTTTCTGTCATTTGTATCTGCAAGAATCCTGAGCACCTATTAGCTTCATATTGCTGTTGTTATTTTTCTCTTTATTATTAACCTCATTATTCACAGCACATGAATAAATCATTTAATTGCAGATAGAGGGCCCTCAAACTTTACCTTACACCAAACACAAAACTTAATGGATCATAGACCTAACCAAACCTAAAGCTAAAAATATAAAAACTTCTCAAACAAAACGTAGGACAATATATTTGAAACTTGATTTAGACAAAGATTCCACAGACCAGACACAAAAAACAATAACCATAAAATGTTTTAAATGACAAGTTAAGCTTTATTGAAACTAAAAACTTCTCTTTTTCAAAAGGCATCATTAAGAACATGAAAAGGCAAGTCACAGGCTGGAAGAAAACAGTCACAATACATATATCTGACAAGGAACCTGTATCCAGAATCCATAAACAAGTTATACCACCCATAATAAAAAAATGTTAATGGCAATAGGTTTAACCATATAGTTCACAAAAAAAGATATTCAAATAGCTGACAAGCTATATGAAAAGATGCTCTAGGTTATTAATCTTTTTGAAATGCAAGTTAAATTTGCAATGAAATACCACTTCATACCTACTGGAGAGGCTAGAATTGAAGACTGGTAACCTCAAATACTGGTGAGTATAATAAACCACTGGAACTCTCATACATTATTGGTAAAATGTTAGCAACCTCTCTGGAAAACAGTTTCACAGTTAGTTAAACACACACTTGAAATGATCCAACAACTTTACTCCTAAGGAAGAAAGAGACAAAACCTGTGCCCACAAAAGGTCTTTCATAAGAATGTTCATAGCAGCTCTATTAATATCGACCAAAACCTGGAAATCATCCAAATGTTCATCAAAACCAAGTCATAATATATTTCTATAGGATAATAATATTCATCAATAAAAAAGAGCAAAGAACTAATACATAAAATAAAAAACATAGATCTCAAAAACATTACGTTGACTGAAGCCTAGACACAAAAGACTACATGCTGTCTGATGCCATTATGTAAACTTCTAAGACAGGCAAAATTAAGCTACGGTGGTATACATTTGACCAATGGGTGTTCGGGCGAGAGTATATGATGATTCTATTAGGATTCCTTTCTTCCTGAAGAAGTGTAACAGATACACTAACACCATAATAGCAGAAAACAGCATAAGCATAGAGACTTGGAACTGGAACACACAGTTCAAATCCTATCTATGACGTACCAGAGGTGTGACCTTGGACAAATAACAACCTCTCTGAACTTCCATTTCTTCACCTGTATTGACTCTTTTTACCATAGAGGAATGTTCAAAAACTAAATACCATTTAAAAAAATAAGGTAAATTAAAAAAAAATAAGATAATTAAATAAAATATGGTGTAATAGGGTGAATAGTATCCCCTCAAAAGTTCATATCCACTCAGATCTTGGAATATGACCTTATTTGGAAATAGGGTCTTCGCATGTATAATTAGGACAAGGGTCAAGATGAGATTATACTGGGCCAGGGTGAGCCCTAAATCCAACAAGAATGTCCTTAAAAGAGACAGAAAAGGATACACAGAGACACAAAGAAGTGATATGATGATGAAGGCAGACCCTGGAGAGGTGTGTATACAAGCCAAGAAACACCAAGGACGGCCAGCGGCCTCCACAAGCTGGGGGGCAGTCGTGGCACAGTTGGTCTCTCATAACCTCCAGAAGGAATCCACCCTACAAATGCTTTGATTTCAGACTCTTGGCTTCCTAATTGTGAGCGGATAAATTTCTATTGGTTTAAGCCACCCAGTTTGTGGTAATGTTATGGAAGCCATAGGGAAAACATATATATAGTAAGGGCCCATGCTCAATAAATGGATTTTTAAAAATTAGTAAATTGTTCTCCCTGTTAATAAAGAGCAAGGCCCCTGCCCTTGTAGGGAGTTCCCATGTAGAATCTAGCTAGATGTTTGTATTAGTTTCCTGGAGCTGCTATAACAGAGTACCACAGACCCGGTGACCTAAACAACAGACGTTTATTGTCTCGCAATTCTGGGGACCAGAAGTCCAAGGTGAAGGTATTGGTAGGGTTGATTTCTTCTGTCTCACCTTACTCTGTACATGGCTGAATTCTCCCTGTGTCTTCATGTCATCCTTTGTATGGGTCTGTGCACAAATATCTTCTTCTTATAAAGATATCCATCCTATTGGATTAGGGCCCACTCCTGTGCCCATTTTAACATATTTATCTCACTTAAGGCCCTATCTCTAAACACAATCCCACTCTGATATACTGAGGGTTAAGACTTTATTTTATTTTATTTTTTAAATTTAATTTATTTATTTTAATTTTCTTTACATTATCATGTTAGTTTTGCCATACATTGACACGAATCTGCCATGGGTATACATGTGTTCCCCTTCCAGAACATATGGATTTTGAAGGGACACAATACCACCCATAACAATGTTGATGGGCGCTTATTTTACTGAAGCATCAGAGCCTTGACCTTCACCTTATAGAGACAATTCTATTTACTGAACAAGGACTTACTACTGAGACTTCCTGTAGCAATCATGGAAGTGCTCTGCTCAGATCTTCCTTCAAGAGGACTTTGTTGACATCCTCCAAACTTAGCACCTGTGTACAAACCGCAGCGTCCCTGACAGGCCACATTTCCTGGGCTTCTCCCAGTCAGTGGCTGAGCACTGAGGGGTTGGGGGAAGGACAGGGGCACAAGATCCCAGCTGTGGCTATGACTAGGCTTCTCTAACAGGCACCTTTGGCTCTAAATCTCCCCAGCAGCCTGACCAAGGCTCCCTGAGAACCACACTGTGACCTGAGGCTCGTCCTTCCCTCTCTCCTTTCACAGATGTCAGACCTGTGTCAGACTGAAGTCTCTCCCTCTGGACACCTGCTCCCACCCTGTCTCCTTCACAAGCATTTCCCCAAATAAATCTTGTGTCTATTATTCCATCTTGGTATCTAGTTCTCAGATGATTCAAACTGACATGTATGCCATGACATGAACTTGGAATGAAACACAGAATTGTCCTACAAACCTGGGATTCACCAAAATCACCCTAAAACACAAAATCATTTGGTGCAAAATCCAGCAGGGGCGGGGCTCCCTTCCTAGCCACGTGCCATGGTGTCACTTCACAGCTATCCAAATAAGTAGGTACAAACACGCTCATCATTTTGTGGATCTTACATCATCACACATAGGAGATGGAACTCAGACCTAGGTCTCTTTTGTCCCAAAGGCTATGCTCTTCACCACCATGTTCTTAGGGATTCCAAATGCAAATGCCTGAGATGTTAAACTGAAGGAAAGAAAGAGGAAGGATCCAGGGCAGTGGTGGGGCTTGTGGGGAACTAGAGAGAGTATGCATTCATATTTAAACCTCTTAAACTAGACAAAGAAAGCTCATCTGTGGACAGGATTCAACCTGCTGAGGAGTTTGCAACTCTTCCTTTCCTTCTTCATTATTGTCATCATCACTGTCATGCTCATCACCTTGCCCCTTCCTCTTAGAAATCTTTTCTCTGACACCGACATGGTGAACTCCTTCCCATCCTTCAAAGCCCCAGATAAATATGACCTATTCAGAACATTCCCCCACTTCCCTAGGTCCTTCCTCGTCTCTGCTCTCCCAACATTTTCTACGTCCCTCTCTCCCAGTAAGGAGCCCATTTGTTTGCAGAGCTATCTCCCTTGCTGAACAGTCAGTTCCTCAAGGTCAGGTCTTGTTCTCCTTCCTATCTTTCAGCTACTTTGGGAGCAGGGAGCTTTATTTATTGGGTGCCTTCTCTGCCCCTGGTGGCTCAGACAGTAAAGAATCTGTCTGCATTGCAGGAGACCTGGCTTTGATCCCTGGGTTGGGAAGATCCCTTGGAGAATGAAATAGCTGCCCACTCCAGTATTCTGGCCTGGAGAATTCCATGGGCAGAGGAGCCTGGTGAGGCAGAGTTCACAGGGTTACAAAGGGTCAGACACTACTGACTAACATTACTCTCCCCCAGGCATTGCAATGAGCACTTAATCGTCACAACCACCCTGGGAAAGCATTTCTCTTATCTCATTTTAGCAGTGAGAATTTTGAAGTTCAGAAAGGTGAAGTGATGTCCCACAACTAGCAAAAAAACTTTGGCAGAACCAGAATTCAAGCTCAGCCTGCCACCCACGGACCCCAACCATATCCCTTTGTCTTCTCACACTGCTCCCTGGGCACCCAGAAGCAGGGCAACTGCCATAGCCAGCTGTGGGTATAGAGGAAGGGGCATGGGACAACCCTGTCCTCTCAGTATATTGAGGGGGTTGGACCAGCTGATGTTTAGCTCCTTCCCAGCACTGACATTTTATTCTAGGTTTGTTATCTCTCCTTTTGACACCGCCTGAACTATTCGAGACAAGTCCCTGCTTTAAAAAATAATGATAAAACTGCCTGTCAGTGGAAATAAGCCTCACACACTATCTCACTAATAGAAGCAGGAGAATTTTTGAGATACCTCGGCGACTTCGTTAGGCATGCAAGATTAAACTCGAATTCATCTCGTCTCAGTCAGACGCGCCCTGAAACCGAATTGCAGGGAATGGAATTTTCAGCTTCTCAGCTGATTCAAGACAAAGGTGAGGGAGACCTGGACAAACATGCAGAAATCTACTCATGATAGGGGCTTCTAACTGCCAACAGCCTGGGCCACTCCAACCCGTTCAGGGACATGATGTATGAGGTAGACATTCAGGCTCTGAAGTTAGAATTTCAAAGTCAGCTCCCCCACTTGATAGATGAGTATTCTTGAACATATGTCTTAATTTCACTGTTCCTTAGTTTTCTCATCTGTAAAATAGGGTGAATGATAGAACCTATACTATTAACTGTTGTGAGGAATAAATAGCACACAGTTAGTGCAGCCCGTGGTATATTGAAAATGCTTAGTAATTGAACCAGAACTATTATATAGGGCCTTTCCAAAGGTATCCAGAACGTTCCATTGCTCACAGAACATGGCTCAAACTCAATCGTACTTGCCAGGCCCTGCATACTCTGGCTTCTGATTATTCCTCCAGGCCTGCCTCTTGCTTTAAGCCCCATTGGCTCCCCATCCCTGTTCAACTGCTTGAAGTTTCCCAGGTATCCCTCCTCCTTTTCCCCTTCCCCATCACTGCTGTTACATACAAATTCTCACTCACCCTTCAGAGGTCACCCTCTCTGGAACCCTCTCCTACCTCCCCATCAGGCAGGAAGACTGGATTAGAGGCTGTAGGAGGAAGTCTCCACACAAGTGTGAGGCTCAGCCCTGCAGGGGATGACACTCCTGGGAAACTGCCCTTCGATTCCCCTCACCCTGACTGTACACACACAGGAGTGTGCTGGCTGTCACTAAGACTCACCCTGGGTGGGCAGACAGGCAATGTGTCAGCATCTCTCAGCCTGTCAGGAGGGAACAGGGTACCCACAATAATGGCCAAAAGAAGTTCCTCTGAGAATCAGATGCTTTCCTCTCCCCTCCCAGGCAGTATTATTGGTAGTTGAGTATCTTCATGGGGATTTGGAATCTGTATGTCCTATGCAGTTTTTTTCTTGTTCAATAAGATCTTGCATCCTTTACCTGTGACATTTGGCATTCTTTCCTCCAAGCACATCACTGTCACCTCCATTACAGCACATGGAGCCTCTCTCTTCTAAGTCCTGTATCACCCTTATATTTCCCCTCTTAAGGTCCTTCTCAGGTTGTACATGGTTAGTATTAAAGGATATGGATTCAAGAACCAGACTACCAGAGCTCAAGTCCACATTTTCCATTTACTAGTTGTGTGATGCCAGCCAAGTTACTCAGTCTCTCTGTACTTCAGTTTCCCTATCTGGGCAATGGATAATGCTGTTTTTCTCATAGTGTTGATATGAGGGCTAAATGAATCAGCACTTGTACTGCTCTGGGAATAGTGCCTGATATACAGAATTTTCAATAAACACTACCCATGATTAGTATGACTACTAATCTGAATTTCCCTCCCCACTCCTCTGGGTTTTAAGATGCAAGAGAATAGCGGTTACCTGTATTGTTTATCCTTTGCCCTCAGCACAGAATATACCCCACAGCAGGTCCTCTGTAAATATGTGTGGAAGGAAGAAAGAAGAAAGGGAGAAAAGGAGTGAGGAGGGGAGGAGAGGGAAGAGGAGGAGAGCCTTGAAAGTTGTTCATTTGTAACATATAATGCCGTAAGTAGAAAATTATATAGACTTAAAGAAAACCACATAAATCCATATCCACCCAAGTGGAACCGAATCATGCTTTTCTAGTTTGCCAAAATCATGTGTGTATGTGTGTTCTAGCATGCTTAGTTGTGTCTGACTTTTTGCGACTCCATGGACTGTAGCCCTCCAGGCTCCTCTGTCCATGGAATTTTCCAGGTAAGAATACTGGAGTGGGTTGCCATTTCCTACTTCAGGGGATCTTCCTGACCAGGGATCAGACTCATATCTCTTGTGTCTTCTGCATTGGCAGGAGGATGCTTTACCATTGTGCCACAGTAACTATTCTCAACCATCAAATATTTCATAATTCCTTATGTTGAGTTCACTGTTTGTTATTTGGAGAAGGGGACAAGGACATATTAGCCATTACTTGAAATATGCATTGACTAGCACAGGATGACTGCCTACAATGGACCTGAATCCAGCTGGTCCTTCAGAGGCAGCCAGTTCCCCTGAGCCCAGGGAAAGCCAATTGCCACCTCAATGCTCATTCTGTAGTCCCATATGTAAACCTCAGACTTGCAGATTGAATCCTGATTTTGCCAACAAACCAACAATGAATCTGTTTTCAGTTGCACATTCATTTTATCCAAGTTCTCAAGATTAATGTTTAAAATCTAAAACTTAATTGAATAGCTTTTAATACAAATTCATCATCACACAGGTTGGATTCTTCTAACTCCACGTGACCAGTATTTTCTCTCCTTGTCAACAGCCAAGTAATATTCAAAGGTCATCTGATGATTAGACACTCAGAGCTAGAGGAGTTAAAATGAATCAAAAGCTCAGCGGCATCAAGATAAGATGGACTGATGAATTCATCTCACAGTAGCAGAAGACCTTGCCTCACAGCTCTTAAACTTCAGGCATTCTGGTACCACCTATATGACTTTTCACTATATCTACTGGTACTATTATCTACTGCCTTGATAAAGGGCTCCTAGACAATCCCATTTTTGGGTGGGGCTGGGAGTCCTCAAGAAAACACTTTTTTATTCAAGAGTTTTTCTCTTTTACCACCAGATAGCTCCTAATAGAGCTAAAGACTATAGGTCTTTCTTAAATGTAAAACTGCTTTTGCAACTTTTTTTTTATCAAATGGTAATTGAGAGGAAAATTTAGCAATGCCACAGGACTGGAAAAGGTCAGTTTTTGTTCCAATCCCAAAGAAGGGCAATGCCAAACAATGTTCAAACTACCATACAATTGTGCTCATTCCACATATTAGCGAGGTATTTCTCAAAGTCCTTCAAGCTAGGCTTCAACAGTACATGAACTGAGAATGTCCAGATGCACAAGCTGGATTTAGAAAAGGCAGAGGAAACAGAGATCAAATTGCCAATCTATTGGACCATTGAAAAAGCAAGAGAATTCCAAAAAAACATCTACTTCTGCTTCATTGACTACTCTAAAGCCTTTAACTATGTGGGTAACAACAAACTGTGGAAAATTCTTAAAGAGATGAGAATACCAGACCACCTTACCTGCCTCCTGAGAAACCTGTATGCAGATCAAGAAGCAACAATTATATCCAGACATGGAACAAAGGGCTGGTTCTAAATTGGAAAAGGAGTACATCAAGGCTGTGTATCTTCACTCTACTTATTAACTTATATGCAGAGTGCAACATGGAAAATGCCAGGCTGGATGACTCACAGACTGGAATCAAGATTGCCAAGAGAAATATCAACAACCTCAGATGTGTAGATGATACTACCCTAATGGCAGAAAGTGAAGAGGAACTAAAGAGTCACTTGATGAAAGTAAAAGAGAAGAGTGAAAAAGCTGGCTTAAAACTCAACATTCAAAAAACTAAGATCATGGCATCTGGTCCCATCATTTTATGGCAAATAGATGGTAAAAAAATGGAAACAGTGGCAGACTTTATTTTCTTGGGCTCCAAAATCACTGCAGATAGTGACTGCAGTCATGGAATTAAAAGATGCTTGCTCCTTGGAAGAATAGCTATGAGAAACCTAGATAGCATATTGAAAAACAGAGACATCACTTTGCTGACAAAGGTCCATCTAGTCAAAGTTATGGTATCTCCAGTAGTCATGTATGGATACGAGAGTTGGACCATAGAGATGGCTAAGTACTAAAGAATTGATGCCTTCCAATTGTGATGCTGGAGAACACTCTTGAGAGTTCCTTGGATGGCAAAGAAATCAAACCAGTAAATCCTAAAGGAAATAAACCCTGAGTATTCTTTGGAAGGACTGATGCTAAAGCTGAAGCTTCAATACTTTGGCCACTTGATTGAAGAACTGACTCACTGGAAAAGACCCTGATGCTGGGAAAGATTGAAGGCAAGAGGAGAAGGAGTGACAGAGGATGAAATGGTTGAATGGCATCACCTACTCAATGGACATTAGTTTGAGCAAACTCAGGGAGATAGTGAAGAACAGGGAAGCCTGGTGTGCAGCAGTCCATGGAGTCACAAAGAGATGGATATAACTTAGCTACTAAACAATGAGCAACAAATTGAGAGGAGATTTCAGTTGTATGTCGAAATGTAAGAAAGTGCTTCCTTTTCAGAATTATGAAATTTTAAGGGCTGGTGGTTTTAATATGCCTGGGTAGTTCCACTCTGGAAACCTTGCCACCTTTAATAGAGTTGGACACAACTTAGCGACTGTACAACAACAACAATGCTCAGATGGCCAGCACTCCAGAGCAGCCAGAAGCAATGGGCTTCCCACTCAGTCCTTTCCGCTGCTATTGCTTTGCTGACAACCCCTAAAAGCTTTCTAAGGAGCTCACAAACTGTTAGAGTGATCAGTCTGAAGATTAAAAGATTGTAGCTCTTTACTCCCCTCTTTGACTAAGGACTCCCACACTTTCTTCCTCACTGGGTTTGGGGAAGTTGCAGTTCTATTGAAGTTCACATCTAGTAAATCTACACCTTGCATATCTGCATTCCCCATGCAAAGCCCCATTCATTTGGAGGAAAAAGAACCAACTCCTCGTCTAACACTTTGTTTAGTACTAGGAAGTTAGTCCTTAATCAAACTGATGCATTTATACAACTTTTTAAAGGTCAACTCTCTTTTATATTATCTGAATACACTTATTTTTAAAATAAAGCTTTATATCTCTGTGATTATTTTACAAACATAAAATAAGTGGTGGAAAATCTGTATTACTTGCCAAAAATAGAAAGCAAAATAAGTAAAGTAAAAATAAGAAATATCATTAAAATCTAAATCAATACTGTGGTTTGCTGAAGACACCAAAACTGAATGAAGGAAATGTATTATATCTTGTTTTTGGTGGTTATGCATAACTGTCAAAATTCATTTAATTGAACACTGAACATTTTAGCATATGCAAATTGTACCACCAAAAAGAAGAAAAATCCTGTTTGTTAATGTTTCCTTCTAGCTGGACGGGTCTGGGCTGAATGTGACAGTAGGTTTCTCTTCCTTCTTTTGTCTCCATGGCTGACCAGTCACTTGCTGTCTCTTTTTGACTGACACTTTCTCTATTCGACTCTGTTAACACAGTCAGGTGGCATTAGCATTCTACAGACCTAATACCTATTCAGTCTTTTTAAGGTGATTTTTCACATCACTTCTCTGACCCTTTATGAGGTTACCAGTCTCTCTTACAATAGCCTCCAAAAGGCAACCCTACCACAAAACAGTGATCAAGTTTTAAGGACATGCTTCACTAATAGCTTCAATACTAGAACTTTATTAATACTGATATTATTTCCAGTATATGATTTCCAGGATTAAATAGGACAGTCCAGCATTTTAGCTTATAGTTAGATAAACTTATTAAACTGAACTATATGAAGTTGCCAATGTTTGTTTATTTTTTACCAACAAAATTGCAATTATAAATAGCTCAGAAAGTAAAATTGGATCATTTCACACTTCCCTCAATGTTCTGTACAGTTACTATAAAGTAAGATGACTGTTTCTTTTGAAAAATCAGAAAAATTTACCAGATAAGCACAAATCATTAATTAAATAATTAAATGACTAATTTAATTAAATACATTAAAATTAGTTATATAATTGGTTTAATTATCAAGCATGCAAAATATTTTAACTAAATATGGTTCAGGTGGCCCAATATTTTCCTGAAGATCATCACACAACCAGAGATGAGCCTTTATGTCCTTCATGGGTACATTTCCAATAGTAAGTAGACTACTAGAAATACAGTAAGTGCTCAAGAAATATCTGCTAAAATAAGCAAAAGATCAGGAATTTTGGCAAATAGATCACTCCATTCCCAAAATATATATCCCTGAATTCTTTTGTTTGTAAAAGAAATTTCCAGATTATTTTTGGTGCATTTTTCCATGTTTATATCACACTCAAATCAACTTTCCTGTGTTCAACCAAGACATGTGTGTGTTAGTCGCTCAGTTGTATCTGACTCTTTGCGACCCTGTGGACTGCAACCCACCAGGATCCTCTGTCCATGGAATTCTTTAGGCAAGAATACTGAAGTGGTTTGCCATTCCCTTCTCCAGGGGACCTTCTTGACCCAGGGATTGAACCCTATCCTGTGTTGAGGTTAGATTCTTTACTGTCTGAGCCAGCAGGGAAGCTCCCTAATCAAGACATACAAATGCACAAATCAAAAGGAAAAAAGTAGGGCTATCAAGAATCTAAGTTTTAAAAATCATGCCCTCTACAAGATAGAATAAAAACCAGCTCAGAGGATTTTAGGTTTGACAATAACATTAGCTTTCAGAAAAGATGACAGAATGCAGCCAAAGTATATCTTCTGCTATGGGGTATACAATTTGCTGGAGACTGTATGACAATCCGCTAAAAGGATGAAGGCCATGGACAAACCTGTTTTCAAAGCTTAGCTTTTATCTTTTTTGGATGTGTGACTTTGAGCAAATTCTTTAACCTCCTTGAGTTCAGTAACTCATCTGTAAAATGGGGATGATAATGAATTATTCATTCATTCATCAAATATGAATTGAGCACCTTCCCTGTTCCAGGCCTTGGGCAAGGCTCTGGGATACAACAGTGAACAAAACAGACCAAAATTCCTGCTCTCATTCAAGAGAGAATAAGAGGCAATAAATTAAGGAAATACACTGTAGAGTATGTTTGAAGACAGGGAGAATTTCAGGAGGTTGAGATTCTGCATGAGCAAGTAGGGCAAAAATCAAACGACTCTGAATTACTATTGGCAATGGAATGAATTACATGCACCAATGGACAGCTTAGGGCAATCACTTAAATAGATTTAAGAGAGTGTGAACACTAGCTAGATGGGTGGATGCCTGGATAGATCAGTATGATGGGTAGACCAGTAGGGTGACAGATGGATGAATTAGAGTCAGGCAGACAGACAGACCTAAACAGATTGTCACAAATGGCACCTTGAATGCTCTGATGATAGCATCTGCTGCTGGAATAATTGACTGTTGATCTTGCACATCTGGCTCGTGAAGCAGGCATCTCATCTTTCTCCCTTGGTGGGCCACAGGCATCCTTGCGAATCATCTCTGTCCCTAGGGGTGATTGGAAGAGGCTGCTCCATAAACCCACACTGGGCTTTCATAACTTCCCATTGTACCAGAATGAGTTGTGGGTTAGGTACCAAAAGCTATTGGAGAAGTGTTGTTGGTCTCCTGGGTATGCTAAGAGCTCCGTGTCCCAGTAAAGAAAGGTCTCTGTCTTTGATGTTTGCAACAGAATGATATCACGTCTAGGATTTACTTTGGAAAATTTCAGCCAGGAAAATATAAAAGGAATTTGGGAATTTGGATGAAATAAGCTGGGCAACCTGCTTAGAGTTGTTGGGGCTGCGTGTTGGGTACATGGGAGTTCCATATTAAGTAAGCTGGAAAGTTTTCATTGAAAAGCAAAAGGTTAAAATAAATCTGTCTGTTTATTTTCAGAAGGGAAAAAATGCACACACACATATATGCACTTGGTGTATTTTTCCAGCTTTGAGGATTAATTCTGTTTGGCAGACAAAAAGCTATTCTGTTAAATGATTTATGGTATTCAAAGAGCAATTTGGTTTCATTTAATTGCTACCTTAAATTAACTGCTGCCTGAGCCTAGAGAGAGGACTGTTAGGGCCAGACTGAAGGAAGAGGTGATAGTGGGCTTCAAGCAGGGGTGGGTGGTTTCAAATGTGACCCGCTTAAGGAAAATCACCTATCCCCAGGAACGATGCAGAATCCCCAAGTGGAAAGCAAAACTCCCCAGATACCAGTGATGCCAGTGGCTTGTTTTCATTGCTCTCAACAATCTGGCACCATCTAAGTGAGAAGATGGTTTGAATTCTTTCCCAATTGTTCCTAAATAGTGCATTTTAACTATGAAGGAGAATTTTAAATAATTTAGCTTAAACTTACATGCTTTCAACATTCATTCACTGCATGTTAATTCAGTATCTACCCAACAGCAAGCGCTGTGCCAGCCATAAGAGATAATATGGTGGTGGGGAACCCAGAGAAGGTCACTGTCCTTAGGAGACTTGTAGCCCAGCTGGGAACTCAGAAATCCTCAACGACCAAGTCCACAATATAGTAATAAGTACTGTCCAGTATGATAAAGCATAATAAATGCTAAGAGGGAGAAGTACAAGATTCACGGAGGGTGTCTTAATCCTTTCGGGGCTGCAGATGGATGACTTATCAATAGAAGTTTATGTCTCATAGTTCTAGAGACTGAATATCCAAGACCACAGTGCCACCAAGGTTGAGGGAGGGCTATCTTCTAGGTCATATTCACACACACTTGAAGAGACTAGGGAGCTCTGTGGAGTCTCTTTTTAAGTTCAGTTCATTTGCTCAGTCGTGTCCAACTCTTTGCAACCCCATGGACTGCAGCATGCCAAGCCTCCCTGTCCATCACCAACTCACGGAGTTTACTCAGACTTATGTCCATTGAGTCAGTGATGCCATCCAACCACTTCATCCTCTGTCATCCCCTTCTCCTCCTGCCTTCAATCTTTCCCAGCATCAGGATCTTTTCCAATGAGTCAGTTCTTCGCATCAGGTAGCCAAAGTATTGGAGCTTCAGCTAAAGCTGAAGAGATACAAGACTAACACCTTCCAATGAATATTCAGTACTGTTTTCATTTAGGATGGACTGGTTGGATCTCCTTGTAGACCAAGGAACTCTCAAGCATCTTCTCCAACACCGCAGTTCAAAAGCATCAGTTTTTCGGCATTCAGCATTCTTTACAGTCCAACTCTCACATCCATACATGACTACTGGAAAAACCATAGCTTTGACTAGACGAACCATTGTTGGCAAAGCAATGTCTCTGCTTTTTAATATGCTGTCTAGGTTGGTCATAACTTTTCTCCCAAGGAGCAAGCGTCTTTTAATTTCATGGCTACAGTCACCATCTGCAGTGATTTTGGAGCCCAGAAAAATAAAGTCTGTCACTGTTTCCACTGTTTCCCCATCTATTTGCCATGAAGTGATGGGACCACATGCCATGATCTTAGTTTTCTGAATGTTGAGCTCTAAGCCAACTTTTTCTCTCTCTTCTTTCACTTTCATCAAGAGGCTCTTTAGTTCTCCTTCACTTTCTGCCTTAAGCGTGGTGTTGTCTGCATAGCTGAGGTTATTGATATTTCTCCCAGCAATCTTGACTCCAGCTTGTGATTCATCCAGTCCAGTATTTCTCATTATGTAGTCTGCATATAAGTTAAATAAGCTGGGTAACAATATACAGCTTTGATGTACTCCTTTCCCAATTTGGAATCAGTCTGTTGTTCCATGTCCAGTTCTAAATGTTGCTTCTTGACCTGCATACAGAGTCAAGAAGTCTCTTTTATAAGGGCGTAATCTTATTTAAGATAGGGCTCCAACCTCATGACCTAATCACTTCCCAAACACACCACCTCCTAACACGGTCTCATTGGGGATTTAGGATTCATCATGTCAGTTATTCAGATCATAGAATGGGGCTTTAGCAGAGGGACTCAACATAGTTTAGGAACGAGGCAAGTCTCCTTGAAGAAATCTCAATGATTAGTAGGGACCAGAGGCAGAGAAATCTGTGTGTGTAGAGTTCCTAATGTGAAAGATGCAGCCTAGAAACTGAAAGTCTGATGTAACTTGAACTTGATGCTTAAAGAAGAGAGCAGTGTGAGATGAAGTAGGGGTAGATCACACAAGAAGCTTTTAGCCATTTTAAGTACTTGGGTCTGAAGAAAGGAAAGAAGGAAACTGCATCCCAAAGAGGTTAAAGTGATTTCCCCAACTCACTCACCAATGGTGAGACTGGAATTCAAAAATAATAAAAGTAAACATTGAGAGTTGGACCATAAAGAAGGCTGAGCATGGAAGAACTGATGCTTTTGTACTGTAGTGTTGGAGAAGACTCTTGAGAGTTCCTTGAACAGCAAGTAGATCCAACCAGTCAATCCTAAAGGGAAATAAACGCTGAATATTCATTGGAAGGACTTATGCTAAAGCTGAAGCTCCAATACTTTGGTCACCTGATGTGAAGAGCTGACTCACTAGAAAAGACCTTGATGCTGGGAAAGATTTAGGGCAGGAGGAGAAGGGGCCAACAGAGGATGAGACAGTTTGATGACATCACCAATTCAACAGACATGAGTTTGAGCAAACTCCAAGAGATAGTAAAGGAAGGGAAGCCTGGTGTGCTGCAGTTCATGAGGTCACAAAGAGTTGGACACAACTGAACAACAATGACAATCATTGATAAAACCCAGTAAGAATGTACTTGACACTGGTCTAAATGTTCCACAGATAGTAATTCATTTAATCCTGCCAAAAACTCTCTGGAGTATTATCACACCCTTTCTACAATGAAGAAATTGAAGTACAAAAAGGTTAAATAACTTGTCCAAGATCATTAACTATTAACCAGCAGAGCTGTGATTAAAACTCCAGGATATTTGCTGCAGAGCTTCACCTCCTAACCACCTTGCCATCCTACCTGTTAAATCAAAGTGCTTATTACATCTTTACTGAGAAGCCACCATGTGCTCTTGGTTCTGGGATAAAGCAGAGACAGAAACAAAATCCCTACTCTTGTGGAGATTTCCTGGGGGAGAGAAACAATGACAAACATCACCTACTCAATGGACATGAGTTTGCGCAAACTCCAAGAGATTGTGAAGGATAGGGAAGCCTGGTGTGCTACAGTCCATGGGGTTGCAAAGAGTTCAACATGACTGAGTGACTGAACAACTACAAAATATATATGTCAGAAGGTTATGAAGGTCATACAGAGAAATAGATCATGGAAGAGGAGGCTCTTGGATAAGCTAATCTTGAGAAGAGATGTAAAGAATTCTTTTGAGCAGGTCAGAGATTATCCCAGGAAGCAGTGACGGCATCCAGGCTTTGAGGTAGTAAAGTTCCTACTAAATTCAAGGCCCTTCCATGAAGGCATTGACCTTGGAGGAGTGAGAGGATGTGGTGGGAGCTATAGTTTGAAGGTTTCAGGAGGCATATGATGCACAGCCTCATATAAATAAGGTGGAGACCTGGGATTGCCCTTTGCATAGGTAAGGAGCCCCAGGGGCAGTGAGCAGAAAGTGATGTAATGTGCCATGTTTTTAAAAAGTCTCACTCTGCCTTTAAGAAGTGAGGATGGGAGCAGAGAGACCATTTAGAAAGCTGTTGTAACAGTCCAGGGATTCATAATGGCTTGAACCAGGAGATGATGGCAGGGAAGATGAGAAGCAGTCAGATTCTGGATGTATTTGAAGGGGATGCCAATAGGACTTGCTGACAGACTGAATGCGAGTTAAGAGGAGAGCACTGAGGTGTTTGGTTTAAACATCCATAAGGAGGGAGCTGTCTTTAACCAAGGGGGAGAAAGAGAGGGAGTGAGAAAAAACTGCAAGAGAGTGAAATATCCCTCTTGACATTTGGGGAGGGGCCTAGAGGGTGAAGGAAGGAGAATGAATGAGTCTTCTCACCTGATGGAGATACACGAACTGAGTCATATCAGGTCAAGGCTGTAAACAGGGCTAAAGAACAAGGGATTAGGATTAGTAAGAAAGGAAGAAGAAGCAGTGGTCTGTAGGAATCCTTGAGCCAAAGTGCCTGCAAGGGTATTTCACCTAGGGTTATTTAAAGAGGTAAGGTACTGAACATTTGGCATTCTGTACTGAAGGATGGAGAAGGAAGAGGGAAGCAGAGATAGCATCATGGCAACTGAGTGGGTAAAGGTGCGAGTGAGGCATGGCTTTGACATGTGAGTGGGACTGTCAGTGTCCCCAGGGGCCATCAGATGAGGTTTCCAGTGTCCAGCTTTCAGCCCTGCCCAGAGAGTAGCTGGGACCACAGGTCCTTTTTGAGTTTTCCAGGAAGATACATTAAGACTAATGGAGAAACATAGATGGTGCAGCAGCAGCAACAAGCCACCCCCTTCCCAGTTTTGCTGTTTGAATTGTAAATTACTGATGGAGGGGCTGAGTAAGTGGAACCTGGGGAGGCACAATTCAGTTTAGTGATGTCTCAAGAACTTTCTCAGACACAGTGATTTAGAGACAATGTGAACAGTCCCCCTTTACTGTGGATCCCCACACCCCTTTATACTCAGCCCTACTGCTACCCTGAGCTAGACCATAGGCTTTGGTGGAGCTGAGAAGGGGTGACAGGGACCCATGGGGAAAGCCACTTTTCCACCTGCTAGCCAAGTGACCACATGGAGTGACACTTGTAGGAGCTCCTCACAGGCTGCTTGTGACATCAAGTGAGTTAAGTTATGGAGAGCATGGAGAGTAGAGGTTGACATGTACTAAGTACTCCATGAAAATTAATTGTCGTTAGTATTATTCAATTCTGCATCCACTGAGCTGAGTATACAGCCCAGAACATGACTAGAGTTCAATAAAGAGTTGTTTAATAGAATCTGGTGTCATCAGCATTGTCTTCATCATCATCATCAACAACAACATCACTGAGTTTTTACAGTTTCCAGTTCTTTGCAAAGCAGTTTACAGACACTTAAGTGTCTTGGGTTATGGTGGAGGGAAAATTCAAGGATCTAAGGGCATTGTGTCAGGCAGCAATTTTCCTCAGAAACTCAGGCATCACTTTTAGAAGATTTTGGTCTTGCAGTTGAATATCAGTTCAGTTCAGTTCAGTTGTTCAGTTGTGTCTGACTCTTTGCGACCCCATGAACCACAGCACACCAGGCCTCGCTGTCCATCACCAACACCCAGAATCCACCCAAACCCATGTCCATCGAGTCGGTGATGCCATCTAGCCATCTCATCCTCTGTCATCCCCTTCTCCTCCTGCCCCCAATCCTTCCCAGCATAAGGGTCTTTTCCAATGAGTCAGCTCTTCGCATGAGGTGGCCAAAGTATTGGAGTTTCAGCTTCAACATCAGTCCTTGCAATGAACACCCAGGACTGATCTCCTTTAGGATCAACTGGCTGGATCTCCTTGCAGTCCAAGGGACTCTCAAGAGTCTTCCCCAACACCACAGTTCAAAAGCATCAATTCTTCGGCACTCAGCCTTTTTCACTGTCCAACTCTCACATCCATACACCACCACTGGAAAAACCATAGCCTTAACTAGATGGACCTTTGTTGACAAAGTAATGACTCTGATTTTCAATATGCTATCCAGGTTGGCCATAACTTTCCTTCCAAGGAGTAAGCATCTTTTGATTTCATGGCTGCAATCACCATCTACAGTGATTTTTGAGCCCCCCAAAATAAAGTCAGCCATTGTTTCCACTGTTTCCCCATCTATTTCCCATAAAGTGATGAGACCAGATGCCATGGTCTTAGTTTTCTTAATGTTGAGCTTTAAGCCAACTTTTTCACTCTCCTCTTTCACTTTCATCAAGAGGCTTTTCAGTTCCTCTTCAGTTTCTGCCATAAGGGTGGTGTCATCTGCATATCTGAGGTTATTGATATTTCTCCCAGCAATCTTGATTCCAGCCTGTTCTTCTTCCAGCCCAGCGTTTCTCATGATGTATTCTGCATATAAGTTAAATAAGCAGTTGAATATGGAGGATGGCAAAATAGAGGAGAAAGAATGAATTTAGAGGAGGTCATCCTGAACACAAAGCTGAGCTTTTTGATGTGTTTGGGGGATGAGATGTGTTCATACTGCTCTCTTTTGTTTTTAAATTGGAGTTAGGAGTTTAAATTGGAGTTAATCAATGTCAGTTAGTTAGTTTTACTTTAGGATTGATGGTCTTTCCATCCTTCCTTTCTACCTCATCCCTTCTTTTCTCTCTCCCTCATTTCTTTCTTTCATTCTCTACTTCTTTCCTTCTTTTCATGAAAGAAAGACCAAAGGTTAACAAACCATAAGACATAGCTCAGATCAACACACAGAAAAATTGGTACACCAAACACAAATTCCACAACAGCCAAGTCCCTGAATGCTAATTTTTAAAATTTCTCCATCAGCAATTGACTTTCCTTGAATTTACCTAAATCTTTGAGGTATAGCTGAAGATAAGGAAAATAGAGACAAGTGCAGGCAATGGGGCCCTTGGAGAGCACGAGCCATCAAGTATTGCTTAGAGAATTGTTCAATAAGAGAGGCGGTGACGGGACTTTGTCCTCAATAGGCCCAAAGGGAACTGGCTTTAAATATTTTGGAAGAATTCTTAAGGGAGGAAGGAATCCTCAGACGAAAGCTGAAGACTGGACACCACCTCAGAAACCATCCCAATGTGAAAAAGAAAACCAGTGTGAATTAGATAAGACCCATGCTCTGAAAGAGGAGGTGGGCTGCAACACAGAGGTGGATTCTCCCCCAGAATAAGGAAAACAGAGGTTCACAACCTCTACATGGGAGGTTTTTCCCAATTGAATTTAAATTCATGGTTCTTAAACTCCACACAACTGGTATAAAGTGTCCAGAATCCAAGTGAAGCATAAGCTATGGAAGTTGTCTTCATTTTCCTCCTATTTTCTGTCTCCACCTTCCCCAGATAAGACTTTAATTGGCCCCCAAAGATACAGAGATATGTAATTTAAAGATCAGGATACAGGCAATGCCTGCCATGTGACTCTGGGTAAATAATGTAACCTTCAAAGGGTGGTTATGAATATCAAATTAATATTGAAAGTGCTTAGAAGAGTTCTTGACTCATAGTAAGTGATCAACATATGGTAGCAATGATCACTATTTCTATGACTACTACTACCACTATCATTATCACTATTAACATAGTTGAATGAAACTACTCAGACTAAGACAAATCAGAGTTAAAATTGGGAAGGGGGAAAACTGAAGACTTTAATTTCTTTGAACTTTAATTTAGAAGGAGAAGAGGAAAAGGCATGATCACTAAGAAGCTAGGCTAGAAACATCACTGGGTATAATTTGAGATGGTCATTGAAAAAGAGAATTAATCTTTATCCTCTGTGGTGCAAGGAGGCTTCACTTAATAAATGAGTTGTCTGAATTTATGTCAAAGAATTCTGGTGGGCTAGAGTTGAACCATATATTCCTCAGATTCCAGGAAAACACCCCCAGTTCTGTTAAGAGGGAGTTCTCTGGAAAGTACAAACAGAACTGCCTACTTATGTTTCCAGTCCTCCCTCAAGGAGGAAAACTCTACTCCAGTTGACCATTGATTAAGCTTTTTAACCCAAGAGTAGAGAACCTTTTCAAAACTAGACAACATTTCCGAGGTGTATTTCTTCCTCTCTGCTCACATTTCTTTTTCTTTTTTTTTTAATTTATTTTTTTAATTGTTTTTGCCATACATTGTCATGATATCACCATGGGTTTACATATGCTTCCCCTCCGGAACCCCCCTCCCTCTTCCCTCCCCCCCACCCGGGAAATCTCGCTGCACCAGCCCCGAGCATCAGTCCTGGGCTGGCGATTGATTAGACATATGAAAATTAACATGCTTCAATGCCCTTCTCCCATATCATCCCACCCTTACCCTCATCCACCAAGTCCACGAGTCTATTCTATACATCTGCGTTCCTTTAGCTGTCTCGTATGTTGGGTTCTCGTTACCGTCTTTCTAAATTCCATATATATGCGTTAATATACTGTATTGTTGTTTTTGCTTCTGGCTTCCTTCACTCTGGATAATGGGCTCTAGTTTCGTCCATCTGAGTAGAATTGCTTCAAATGAATTTTTTTTTAATGCTGAGTAATATTCCATTGTGTATATGTACCACAGCTTTCTTATCCATTCGTCAGTTGATGGGCATCTAGGTTGCTTCCATGTCCTGGCTATTGTAAACAATGCAGCGATGAACATTGGGGTACACGTGGCTCTTTCAATTCTGGTTTCCTCGGTGTATATGCCCAGCAGTGGGATTGCTGGGTCATATGGCAGGTCTATTTGCAGCTTTTTAAGGAACCTCCACACTGTTTTCCATAGTGGTTGTACTAGTTTGCATTCCCACCAACAGTGTAAGAGGGTTCCCTTTTCTCCACATCCTCTCCAGCATTTATTGCTTGTAGACTTTTGGATGGCAGCCATTCTGACTGGTGTAAAGTGGTACCTCATTGTAGTTTTGATTTGCATTTCTCTGATAATGAGTTATGTTGAGCATCTTTTCATGTGTTTGTTAGCCATTTTTATGTCTTCTTTGGAGAAATGTCTGTTAAGTTCTTTGGCCCACTTTTTAATTGGGTTGTTTATTTTTCTAGAATGGAGCTGCAGGAGTTGTTTGTATATTTTTGAGATTAATTGTTTGTCTGTTGTTTCATTGGCTATTATTTTCTCCCATTCTGAAGGCTGTCTTTTCACCTTGCTTATAGTTTCCTTTGTTGTGCAAAAGCTTTTAATTTTAATTAGGTCCCATTTGTTTATTCGTGTTTTTATTTCCAATATTCTGGGAGGTGGGTCATGGAGTATCCCGCTTTGGGTTATGGCAGAGAGTGTTTTGCCTATGTTATCCTCTAGGAGTTTTATAGTTTCTGGTCTTATGCTTAGATCTTTGATCCATTTTGAGTTTATCTTTGTGTATGGTGTTAGAAAGTGATCTAGTTTCATTCTTTTACAAGTGGCTGTCCAGTTTTCCCAGCACCACTTGTTAAAGAGGTTGTCTTTTCTCCATTGTATATTCTTGCCTCCTTTGTCAAAGATAAGGTGTCCATAGATGCATGGATTTATCTCTGGGCTTTCTATTTTGTTCCATTGATCTATATTTCTGTCTTTGTGCCAGTACCATACTGTCTTAATGACTGTGGATTTGTAGTATAGCCTAAAGTCAGGTAGGTTGATTCCTCCAGTTCCATTCTTCTTTCTCAAGATTGCTTTGGCTATACGAGGTTTTTTGTATTTCCATACAAATTGAGAAATTATTTGTTCTAATTCTTTGAAGAAGACCTCTGGTAGCTTGATAGGAATTGCATTGAATCTATAGATTGCTTTAGGTAGTATACTCATTTTCACTATATTGATTCTTCCAATCCACGAACACGGTACATTTCTCCATCTGTTTGTGTCCTCCTTGATTTCTTTCATCAGTGTTCTATAGTTTTCTATATACAAGTCTTTTGATTCTTTAGGTAGAAATACTCCTAAGTATTTTATTCTTTTTGTTTCGATGGTGAATGGAATTGTTTCCTTAATTTCTCTTTCTGATTTCTCACTGTTAGTGTATAGGAATGCCAGGGATTTCTGTGTGTTGATTTTGTATCCTGAAACTTTGCTATATTCACTGATTAGCTCTAGTAATTTTCTCGTAGAGTCTTTAGGGTTTTCGATATAGAGGATCATGTCATCTGCAAACAGAGAGAGTTTTACTTCTTCTTTTCCAATCTGTATTCCTTTGATTTCTTTATCTGCTCTGATTGCTGTGGCCAAGACTTCCAAGACTATGTTGAAAAGTAATGGTGAGAGTGGGCACCCTTGTCTTGTTCCTGACTTCAGGGGGAATGCTTCCAGCTTTTCACCATTGAGGATAATGTTTGCTGTGGGTTTGTCATATATAGCTTTTATTATGTTGAGGTATGTTCCTTCTATTCCTGCTTTTTGGAGGGTTTTTATCATAAATGGATGTTGAATTTTGTCAAAGGCTTTCTCTGCATCTATTGAGATAATCATGTGATTTTTATTTTTTAATTTGTTAATGTGGTGTATTACATTGATCGATTTACGAATATTGAAGAATCCTTGCATCCCTGGGATAAAGCCTACTTGATCATGATGTATGATCTTTTTGATGTGTTGTTGGATTCTATTTGCTAGAATTTTGTTGAGGATTTTTGCATCTAAGTTCATCAGTGATATTGGGCTGTAGTTTTCTTTTTTTGTGGCATCTTTGTCGGGTTTTGGAATTAGGGTGATGGTGGCCTCATAGAATGAGTTTGGAAGTTTACCTTCCTCTGCAATTTTCTGGAAGAGTTTGAGTAGAATAGGTGTTAGCTCTTCTCTAAATTTTTGGTAGAATTCAGCTGTGAAGCCATCTGGTCCTGGGCTTTTGTTTTTTGGAAGATTTCTGATTATGGTTTCAATTTCCGTGCTTGTGATGGGTCTATTAATATTATCTATCTCTTCCTGGTTTAGTCTTGGAAAGTTGTACTTTTCTAGGAATTTGTCCATTTCATCCAGGTTGTCCAGTTTATTTGCATATAGTTGCTGATAATAGTCTCTTATGATCCTTTGTATTTCTGTGTTTTCTGTTGTGATCTCTCCGTTTTCATTTCTAATTCTGTTGATTTGGTTCTTCTCCCTTTGTTTCTTGATGAGTCTGGCTAATGGTTTGTCAATTTTATTTATCTTCTCAAAGAACCAGCTTTTGGCTTGGTTGATTTTTGCTATGGTCACTTTTGTTTCCTTTGCATTTATTTCTGCCCTGATCTTTAAGATTTCTTTCCTTCTACTAGACCTGGGCTTCTGCATCTCTTCCTTTTCTAGTTGCTTTAGGTGTAAAGTAAGGTCATTTATTTGATTTTTTTCTTGTTTCCTGAGGTGAGCTTGTATTGCTATGAACTTTCCCCTTAGCATTGCTTTCACAGTGTCCCATAGGTTTTGGGCTGTTGTGTTTTCATTTTCATTCGTTTCCATGCATAACTGAACTTCAGTTTTGATTTCTTCTGTGATTTGTTGGTTATTCAGCAGTGTGTTGTTGAGCCTCCATATGTTGGAAGTTTTGAAAGGTTTTCTCCTATAATTGATATCTAATCTCACTGCATTGTGGTCAGAAAAGATGCTTGGGATGATTTCAATATTTTTGAATTTATCAAGGTTAGATTTATGGCCCAGGATGTGATCTATCCTGGAGAAGGTCCCGTGTGCACTTGAGAAAAAGGTGAAATTCCTTGTTTTGGGGTGGAATGACCTATAGATATCAATTAGGTCTAGTTGATCTATTGTATCATTTAAAGTTTGAATTTCCTTGTTACTTTTCTGTCTAGTTGATCTATCCATTGGTGTGAGTGGTGTATTAAAGTCTCCCACTATTATTGTGTTGTTGTTGATTTCCCCTTTCATATTTGTTAACATTTGCCTTACATATTGTGGAGCTCCTATGTTAGGTGCATAAATATTTATAATTGTTATTTCTTCTTCCTGGATTGATCCTTTGATCATTATGTAATGTCCATCTTTATCTCTTTTCACTGCCTTTATTTTAAAGTCTACTTTATCAGATATGAGTATTGCCACTCCTGCTTTCTTTTGGTCTTTATTTGCATGGAATATCTTTTTCCAGCCTTTAACTTTCAGTCTATATGTGTCCCTAGGTGTGAGGTGGGTCTCTTGTAGACAATATATATAGGGATCTTGTTTCTGTATCCAGTCGGCCAATCTTTGTCTTTTGGTTGGGGCATTCAGCCCATTTACATTTAAGATAATTATTGATAAGTATGGTCCCGTTGCCATTTATTTTATTGTTTTGGGTTCCAGATTATCTATCCCATCCATGTTTCCTATCTAGGCAAGTTCCTTTAGCATTCGTTGGAGGGCTGGTTTGGTGTTACTGAATTCTCTCAGTTTCTGCTTGTCTGAGAAAATTTTGAATTCTCCTTCAAATTTGAATGAGATCCTTGCTGGGTACAGTAATCGGGGTTGTAGATTGTTTTCTTCCATCACTTTAAGAATGCTCTGCCATTCCCTTCTGGCCTGAAGCATTTCTATTGAGAGATCAGCTGTTATCCTTATGGGATTCCCCTTGTGAGTTATTTTTTGCTTCTCCCTCGCTGCTTTTAATATTTGGTCTTTGTATTTGATATTTGTTAATTTGATTAATATGTGTCTTGGGGTGTTCCGTTTGGGGTTCATTCTATTTGGGACTCTCTGTGTTTCTTGGACCTGAGTGGCTATTTGCTTCCCCAATTTAGGGAAATTTTCAACAATTATCTCTTCAAGGATTTTCTGATGGTCTTTCTTTTTGTCTTCTTCTTCTGGGCCTCCTATGATTCGAATATTGGTGCGTTTAATATTGTCCCAGAGGTCTCTAATATTGTCCTCATTTCTTTTAATTCTTTTTTCATTTTTCCTTTCTGTTTCATTTGTTTCTGCCATTCTGTCTTCTACCTCACTTATCCTGTCTTCTATCTCTGTTATTCTACTGTTGGTTCCCTCCAGGGTGTTTTTGATCTCATTTATTGCATTATTTATTGTATTTTGACTCTTTTTCATTTCTTCTAAGTCCTTGTTAAAGCTTACCTGCATCTTCTCAATCCTTGCCTGCAGGTTATTGAACTGCAGCTCCAACTTATTTTCCAGGTTTTGGATCATATTCACTATCCTTATTCGGAATTCTTTGTCAGGTAGACATCCTATCTCTTCGTCTTTTGTTTGGTCTAGGGGGTATTTATCCTGTTCTTTTACTTGCTGGGTATTTCTCTGCTTTTTCATCTTGTTTATCTTGCTGTGTTGCCCCTTTATTGTGGGGGTTCCTCACTATGGGAGGGGTTAGATGTGTGGTTTGTAGAAGTTTCCTGGATGGGAAAGCTTGTGTGGTGTTCTGGTGGGTGGATCTGGGTTTCCTCACTGTAACTAACAATGGAGTGTCCAGTAAAGAGATTTGAGGTGTCGGTGGACTTGGTTTGACCTTGGGCAACCTGTGTATTGAAGCTCCTGGCAGTGTTCCTACGTTGCTGGTGAATTTGCTTGGTATATCTTACTCTGGAGCTTGTTGGCCCTTGGGGGTTGATTAATTTCAGTTTTGGTATGGAGGAGGTTGATGAGTTCCTATCGATTAATTAACCCTTGGATCCAGGAGTTTTCTGGAATTCTCAGGGTCTGGGTTTAGTCTCCTGTCTTCCAGTAGCCTCAGGGCTCTTTTATCTCTGCACTGATGGTGGCAGAACCTCTAGTTTAGTGATGAGAAGTTTCTTCACAGTGAGGGACACCCTGTCAGGTACACAAAGTTACATGGCATGGACCAGAAGGAGAAGAGAGGAATCCGATGGTGAGGGAGTGAAGTGGCCAGTGATTGCTCCTCTGTGTGCCCTCCACAGCCTGGATCCCTTGGAGATGTTCACAGAGTTATATCGAAATGTGAAGAGTGTGGAAGGAGACAGAATTGACCAGAGAGAGAAAGGAGAGAGTCAGATGGATAGAGACAGATCCAGCCAGTGGTCAGTTATTTCAGTGTTCTTCACAGCTGGTAACTCTCAAGCAGAGTCCCAGAGTTGGGTAGAGAATATACAGAGGAAGAGGACGTTTAAGGTGTCTTGGTAGGAGAAGAAAAGAGAAAAGAAAAAGAAAAAAAAAGAAAAAAGGAGAGACAAGAATGGGGAGAGAGCAGTCAAGCCACTGATCTCACTCCAAGGTAACGATGAGTATTGGAGCTTGGGTCCTTAAAGGTACAAAGTTGATACCCAATACTAATAGGCAAAGATTAAAAATCTAGAGTAAAGACGGGATTCTCAAAATACTATTACAAAGAAAAAGATAGAAAGAAAGATAAGGAAGAGAAAGAAAAACAAAAACAAAAACAAAAAAAAGAGGAGAAATAAGAATGGGGAGAGAGCAGTCAAGCCAATGATCTCACTCCCAGGTAGCAATGGGTACTGGAGCTTGGATCCTTAAAGGTACAAAGTTGATACCAAATACTAATAAGCAAAGATTAAAAATCTAGAGTAAAGACTGGATTCTCAAAAGTACTATTATGAAAAAAAGAAAGAAAGAATGATAAAGAAGAAAATATAACAACACCACCACCACCACCAACAACAACAAAAATCAGTAAAAAAAAAAAAAAATTTAAAAAAGGGGAATAAAGTGGAGATATAAAAGGTAAGAAAGGAGATAGGACGGAGAATGCAATAAGGGAGAAAGAGGAGATTAAAAAAAAGGGGGAAATAAAAATAAAGGAAAAGAAAGGCAAAAAAAGAAAATAACAAGGTTATAGGGGACTTAAAAATTCTAAAAAAAAAATTTCTAAAAAAATAA
>ML664186.1:1112017-1357989 GCA_007570785.1 Antilocapra americana
AAGATCAGAATTTTCACCAAAAAATATTGGAAGCAGTTATTTACTTTAGCAGAGAATGAGAATAAGGTCATTGAGTCAATAGACTGATTAGTTCAGAGGTAAACTACAATGGCCAATTCTATCATTTTGTCACTGAGAATTCAATGTTTTTAGAGTCATAAGACACAGACAATAAGCAACTATACTCAGTGTATGGGTCCACTGTCTAAATACCCTCTGATTCAAGTACTGAGCATCACTAACAGGCAAGTGAATTTTCTTTGGAGTAACTGAAATGGAATATCACAAATTACGAAGCTTCTCAAACACAACTGCATATTGGTAATTAATTACTAAAGCAACTATATTTCTGAAGAATTATCTCAATGCTTACCCCATGATTTCTTAATTATAATTTAAAAGAGCTTATATTACACACCTGAACATTTTCAAGAATCTCCTGGACACGAGTCAGTAAAGCTTTCTTCCTATTAACCTGCCTTCTTGCTTCAACATCAAGCGCTTTCTGCTTTTCTTGTTGCATTTCCTTTCTTTTCTCAATATTAAGCTGAAAAACATCATAAATATGTAATTACTTCTCATAAATATAAAAGTATCATAAAATCAGGAAGTCCTGAGCCAGAATGATTAAAGATGTGTGCAACAGGTAAAACTATCTATAGTGAAAGAAATCGCAACAGTGGTTGGGGTTGATAACTGGGATGAAGGATGTGAGATCTTTCTGTGGTGATGAAAATGTTCTGTATTGCTGTGACTTCTAAATGGATGCCATATATCAGAACTCAAAAAAAAAAACAAGCCATGTCTCTCCTTTTGAAAAGGGTTAAGCATCTTTCAGGTATTTATAAGCTTTTCTTTTATTTTTCTGTGAACATGTCTCTTGTTTTAAAAAAGGTTAGGCATCTTTTAGATATTTATAAGCCTTTCATTTTTCTGTGAACAACCTTACTGATTCACTATTAAAAAAAAAAAAAGATTATTTAAAATCAAAGAACATTTACCAGTGGAGAAAGCACAGCCACTCCATGGAAGCGAATAAGTGAGAGGCTTTCAGACTGGACAGGTAGAAAGCTCTCTGTGGATAATGATGCTTCTTGGATTCTGGAGAGACTTTTCTCACAAAACTTCTCATATTCCTCCATCTTCCCACAATCACACTACAGAAGGGGGGAAAAGCCATTTTTAATGTGCTGATCTTAGTTTATTTGGCAAATCTGTAGGGCACTGAAATATTCCTAGAATTCACAATTTCTAGAACTAGCCTTCCCAGAATTGTTTTGCTGATCAGGAGCTAATTCTTGGGCATAGAAAAGACCTCAAGACCCTGCCCAATTAAGCCTGGCTTCATATACTAAATATTTCTGAAGATTTGTATATAGTCAATCTTTAAATGTCATTAATTTAGAAAGGCACAAAGAATTCAGCAATGAAACCTTCTGAAAAGAAACAAAGTTCTATACAACCAAACTAACTTCAGATTGTAAAACAATATTATCTTTTCTTCAGCAGGACTTATCTATACACCACAGGAAAAACTATACAATACAAAGGTAGGAATCCTTCTTAGCAAAACAAAAGAGGGGGGCGGGGGCTAAACAAATAAGAAAGATATTACTTTCAAAAATTCTTCTACCACAAAGTCCAGTCTATTATTTGCGTATCTTGAAGAATATAATTTGACTCCATGATAACTGGCCAAATCAGAAGTGAAAAACAGAATCTATTCGCCCTCATATTAATTCTACTTTAGAGTTGAAAAATGGAACCATCACCAAACTACTTACAGCAATCAGTCCAGTAATTTCACAATTTCTGGAAAACTGTGATGGTGGCTATGAAAATATAAGGTAACCAAGAAGGATTAGCTACCAATTCATTCATCCAGCATGTGTTAAATATTTGATTGCCTGTTTTCACAGTATTATGTCTGGCATTGTTTCCTTTAAATAAGCCAGGGAAAGAGAACTATCACTGGACTCATAACCAACAAGGATACGAACTGTAAAAACAGAAAAACTAATACGATAATATTACTTTAAGTGTTCATTTTAAAACAATTAATTAACAAAAAAAAGAGAGAGAGCGAAGTGAAATTCAATTCATGACATGAGATATGCAAAGATGAAATAAGATACAGTATGATACTGCCCTAAGCCTTAAGGTACTTAAAATTTTAGTACTCTAATGTATCAGGGCCAAACAATAGCACAACTGGAAATGAAGGAAAATCATATATGAAATTATGATTACATTATTAGAAAGCAAGATCTATTGCTGCTTTTAACAAACTGGTAGTCTTATTAATAGCAAAACTTCTTCCTACCATCCTATCAATTCTAATTATTTCTATATTCATTTATGCAAATTGAGAGCTTAATTTCAAAGAAATTGTTCTCTAGCGAATAAATGAGATTATCTTGCAAACTTACATTCATAAAACCAGAAAATAAAATTCAAAATAGCTTACTGCATGATAACCAAAGCAGGCCTCATTTAGTCTAGGCTTCAACCCACATTATATATTAAAAATTAGAATAGGCAGAAGCTAAGACATAAGAGAAAGTCAAATGATCCCCTCTCTACTATAATACTTCAAAAGAATTTTTAACACAACCCACGCCATCCAGTATTACAAGAAACAAAAATAGATTACTCATACAATTAATGTAATATACTTCCAATGGATACCCAAGCAAAGCATGGAAGGTCTGGGAAATTTAAGGAAATAAAATATCATTATGGTAATAGCTTTATATTTCTTTCAACATCATATAAACATGCCTCATTGCTTGAGAAAGTTAAACTCACATCCCTTAAACAGTATATGTTTGCCATACACACTGCAGACATACAGCCTAACTTATTATTATCACCGCCTAACTTATGGCCTATGATAATGCATTAAATACCCAAATACGAGTCTAATATCATGACTATGAAAATAACCAAGTGACCCTATAGCTTGAACCCTGTGTCATTCACTATCACACTATCCTGCTGTTTCCCAACTTTCATAGGACTTACCACTATCTGAAATTATCTTGTTTATTTCCTTGGGTTTTGTCTGTCTTCCTCCACCAAAATGTAATCTCCATAAGCACAGGTACCTTCTCAGTCTTGCTCACCACTGAATCCCCATTACATAGGACAATGTCTGTACACAGGAGGCACTTCATAAAAATACGAAGTAAACAAATTAGAATACTTAGCTCAAACAATAAAGTAAATCAGAAAAAAAGAAGACAGTGGACTATATTGCAAAGAAGCTAGCAAGGAAGAATGGAATTTAGAGAATGGCAGTTTCATAGATGACCCTATTCCCAGAGAAAATGGTACCTCTAAACTGCAAAGGCAACCATTTAAAAATCGAGAGCCGGTATCCTATATAATTAAGCAACACGGAACTCTGTTTCTCATGCCACAATTACGCTGTCAACAGGGTTTTATTTTAAGGGAGCATTGACCACAAGGCCACTGCAACCACAAATCTACTGCCCCATGCTTTACCATTAGGCATTACTGGTCCACTTGAATTAATAATTTGTTGGCTCCATCAAGTTCAGACATGGCCTGCCTTCATGTAAACTAGGATCCTTCTCCAAATGAGCCTCTTTGCAAACCCCACAGACTCAGAAATGTGCTACCTGCTCCTCACCAGTGCTCCATTAGAAATGTCACTGAAGGGAATGTTAAAAGAACCCAGAACATGTCCTGTTTACATATCCTATCTACTTGTTTACCCATCAGTCTTTTCAAAGTGGCAAAAAAAGGGGAAGCTTTCTTCTTCAGGCACACACGAGCTGTATGTTCTTGGCAATTCACTTACCATCTCTACGTCTCAGTCTCCTGTGAAATAAGTATAATCATAGTATCACAGATGAGATTCTGTGAGGATTCATTAGTATTACTGCAGGACACGCAGAAAGCAACGAATGGGAGCAACTTTCATTAGGAAAAGAAGGATGATGACTATTTTTTTTCACTAGTTTGTGAATTCCTAGAGGGCACTGACAGTGCTTAGTTTCTGGTAAGATTCAAATTTAACTTAAAAACGTGGAGGTTGAAGAGGGAAGAGGCATATGTATACCTATGGCTGATTCATGTTGAGGTTTGACAGAAAACAACAAAATTCTGTAAAGCAATTATCCTTCAATTAAAAACTAAATAAATTTAAAAAAAACAAAAAACGTAGAAACGGGGACCACAGCTTCCTCATTTTGCTGCGTTCATACCCCTCCCCATTAAGTCAAACTCTAGGCGCCTGCCATTTGCTTAAATTGTGGGTAGGGAACTGGGGTTATAACCAGGTAGAAGCAAAGGGTGGAAACCACCTAGTAGCATGAGGGCCGATAAAAAGAATTTGCTTTTTCATCCTTCTCCTTATGCCCCCAGAGAGTCACAAACGCAGAGTGAAGAACGCGCCCAGGGCCTTCAGCTGGTGATACTGGCATTCAGAAATGGCCACTACACACCCTGGGATGCTCCCCTTGCCGGGGGGGTGGGGTGGGGATGGGGGATGGCCCCACCAGTTCTATCAACAGGAGGTGGTTCCCCAGTTCTGGTCCGAGTTTATTTACTGGGGACCCTCTTCCGTCTCCCCAGCGCCCCAAGCCCACCTCCCCCGATAAAGCTCCATCCCGAGGACCCACCAGGCGATGCCAGCATCTGAACATCACCTCCGCGACCGATGCCGCCGGCCCCCGGGGCACCCGCCTCCACACAGCCTGAGCCTTTCCAGGGGCTCGAAGTCCAGACGCCCCTGCGCTCAGGTTCCTTTCAGCTCCTCAGCGCGCCAATTCGCCCGCCCTGCGGCCTCGCAGCCGAGACCCGCTGAGTCAAGCCCACTCTCAGGCACACACCTGTTCTCCCACGGCACCGGCAGGTTTCCTCCCCTAGCTCCTGGCCTTGGTAGGAAGCAAACTGCTCAATCCGTACTGACTGAAAACAGCTCCGTTCGCCGCCGCCTTCTCCTCCTCCTCCCCGCCATATTACGGTACTCTGGCGGCAACGCGGGCTCCTGGCAACCGCCACCGCCGCCGCCGCCGCCGCACCCCCACCTCCGGACTCCGCCTCTTAGGGGCGGGACTTCCGGTGGTTGCTTCCGGGTCCGTTGGCCCGGTTGGGCCTCCAGAAAACTACAATCCCCGAGTTGCTGTGCGCGCCTGGATACGCGTCCCGGCCCAGCGATGGAAGGCGTTTTTCCTACGTGAGCCGCGGTGCACGCCGGGAAGCGTAGTCTTCACTGACAGCGCTCATCGTTAGGAACTGAAGCCTCGAGAAATGTTCCTTGAAGCTGCTATTTTTCACTTATCTGTATAGCGATAACTTCTTTCTGTACAATCGTTGGGATAATACAGTAGGCAACAAGACTTTTTTCCTCTCTAAATAAAAAAATGATTGAATCCTAGATGCCACAACTTTAAGCTTCAACACTTCCCTACTCTTTTACAAATCAGAGAGAAAATACCAGCAAGACAGGAAGGCAGCAGGTTCAGAATGGCAGGGAGAGCTCAGAAGTTTTGCCAAAGTTCTCTATCCAAACATATTGCCAGTTTTCTGTCAACTTAAAAAAAATAACAGAGTTGTAGATTTAAGTTTTATTGGGGGCAAAAATTAAGACTATTACTCAGGAGACAGCAATTCAGATAGTTCTGAGAAACTGCCCCCAGAGAGGCAGGGAGAGAGGTCAATCTTATATATGATTTTAGTGAAAAGGGATATGTGAAGTCAAGCACACGTTTTGCCAGAGGCTTCTAGCTGGCCAGGAGGAGCTGATGTCACCATTAATGATTTTAGTGCTTTTCTAAATAGGAGGAGATGTAAGAATTGGGCTCATAAAATCTTCTGAAAATACCCAGTTTTTCCCAGAGCACAAAGTGCCTCATTCCTGATCTCCACCCTGAACTCCTTTCAGGATGTGTTGAAGGTCAGTGGCTGCAGTGGCTAATAATCTAATCCTTACAGAGGCAAATGGCAACTGCCAATTTTTTGTTGACATTTTCAAAATATGATTTAGCAGTTAGCTCCTTTGTTAAATTGGCCTTTCCATCTGCCTCTCTTACCCTCTTTACCATGCCAATTTTCTCATCTATAAAATAAGAGATTTAAACATGCCTATCACAAAGGTAGTTGTAAGGAATACTTGAGATAATTCTTGCAGTTCATTGTACAGAAGCCCCATCATTAGACCTTAGTAGGAGGAAATGTAAGATTAGAAAGAGTAGCAGTAGAAATTTCATAGCATAAAACTGGGCGGCATGATGTTAGTCCTGACTCTGCCATTATCAGCTCATTTCATTTTCCTCCTGGCCTCAGTTTCCTCATCTATCAAATGAGGGCATTATTGAAATTCCTTCCACCTTTATAATCTGATTATACTTGCTTTACTGTTTTGTTGTTGTTTAGTCCTTAAATCATGTCCAACTCTGCAACCCCATGAACTGCAGCACACCAGGATCCTCTCTGTCCTTCATCATCTCCCAGAGTTTGCTCAAATTCATGTTCATTGAATTGGTGATGTATATCTAACCATCTCATCTTCTGCTGCCCCCTTCTCCTTTTGCCTAGTCTTTCCCAGCATCAGAGTCTTTTCCAGTGAGTCGGCTCTTTGCATCAGGTGGCCAAAAATTGGAGTTTCAGCTTCAGCATCAGCCCTTCCAATGAATATTCAGGGTTGATTTCCTTTAGGATTGACTGGTTTGATCTCCTTGCATTCCAAGGGACTCTCAAAGAGTCTTTGCCAGCACCACAGTTTGAAAGCATCAATTCTTCGACGCTCAACCATCTTTGTGAGAAGAAGCTCTCGCTTCTGTACTTACAGAAAAACCATAGCTTTGACTATTCAGACCTTTGTCGGCAAAGTGATGCCTCTGATTTTTAATATAGGTTTGTCTTGGTTTTCCTTCCAAGGAGCAAGAATCTTTTAATTTCATGGCTGCAGTCACCGTCTGCAGTGATTTTGGAGCCCAAGAAAACAAAAATCTGTCACCATTTCTATTTTCTCCCCTTCTATTTGACTTCAAGTAATGGGACTGGGTGCCATGATCTTAGTTTTTTGAATGTTGATTTTTAAGCCAACTTTTTCACTCTCTACTTTTACCCTCATTAAGAGGCTCTTTAGGTCTTCTTCACTTTCTGCCATTGGTGTGGTATCATCTTGTTGATGTTTCTCCTGGTAATCTTGATTCCAGCTTGTGATTCATCCAGCCTGGCATTTTGCATGATATACTTTACATATAAGTTAAATAAGCAGGGTGACGATATACAGCCTTGATGTACACCTTTCCCAATTCGGAACCAGTCCATTGTCCTATGTCCAGTTTTTTTTTTTTTTTTCCTATGTCCAGTTTTAACTGTTGGGTAAGATTTTCTGGTATTCCCACCTCTTTAAGAATTTTCCACAGCTTGTTGTGATCCACACAGTCAAAGGCTTTAGCATAATCAATGAAGCATGGTTTTCTGGAATTACCTTGCTTTCTCTATGATCCAACAGAAGTTGACAATTTGCTCTTTGGTTCCTCTGCCTTTTCTAAGCCCAGTTTGTATACCTGGAAGTTCTCAGTTCACATACTGCTGAAGCCTAGCTTGAAGGATTTTGAGCATAACCTTAAGAGCATATGAAATGAGTGCAACTTTACAGTAGCTTGGTTTGCTTTGTTTTTTTATTCCCTCTGAATCTGAAACATCCTTCTAAGTCGACTGAATTCAGTCTCCAGAGAAAATACCCAAATGAAACTGTTGTGAGAATAAATAATACATAAAGCTCTTGCAGGAATGGAACCTGTAACATGGTTATGTGCTCTATAAATGTTAGCTGTACACTCTAACACTATTATTTTCCCCCACGAGACTGTAAACACCATGAGAGCAAGGACCCTGTCGGTCCTGTTCACTTGCTGTTGCCCTCAGCAGCTGGACCAGTGTTTGCATCAAGTGAAGTGAAAGTCACTCAGTCGTGTCCAGCTCTTTGCGACCCTATGGACTATGCAGTCCATGGAATTCTCCAGGCCAGAATACTGGAGTGGGTAGTCTTTCCCTTATCCAGGGATCTTCCCAACTCAGAGATGGAACCCAGCTCTCCCGCATTGTGGGCCGATTCTTTACCAGCTGAGCCGCAGGGAAGCCCGGTGTTTGCATACCTAATAAATAATCTAAGCGTCGTGCCCCTTCAAAGGAACCCTGGGCAGGTCCCTTGATGGCAAAATGGAGACATTAAGATCTTTTCTAGACGACCTTAAGGCTGCTCTTTTATCCCTCCCCTTCCTTCTAGAGTTTGAAAGCCCTGGTGGAAGTCCAGACTGCAGATTAACCCAATGCCGTTTTGGAATGCCTGCCGGGAGCCTGAGCCCGCCTCCGTTGCCTTGGCAGCGGCTCCGCCCCGAGCTCTGGAGATCCTCGGCCCTGATTGGCTGGGCCTCAGTCTCCTTCTCCGGAAGTAGCGGCCGCCGCCATTGTGCGGCGCTGGTCCAGTCAAAGGGTGCCAGCCGCAGCCGGCGTTTTGGGCTCTCGGCCTAGCTTCTCGGTCTCCTGTCCTGGGAGCCCGGCGGGTCCGGGCCTCCCGTCCGTGCCGGTGCAGGCGCCGGCATGTGGCTGTGGGAGGAACAGGGGGGCCTCATGGGCCCCTTCTCTTTCCTACTGCTGGTGCTGCTGCTGCTGACGCGCAGTCCCTTCAATGCCTGCCTCTTCACTGGCAGCTTCTACCTCCTGTTGCGCCTCTTCAGCTTTGAGCCGGTGCCCTCCCGCAGGGCTATGCAGGTGCTCAAGCCCCGGGACCGCGTTTCTGCTATCGCCCACCGCGGAGGCAGCCACGACGCTCCCGAGAACACGCTGGCGGCCATTCGGCAGGTGAGTCCCCCACGCCTCCCGCCCCTGCGCCCCTCCTGGGAGCTTGGACTTTTGCCTGCCTTTCCGAAGGTTCCCCAGCCTTTTCATGATGGCCTTACCATTCCTCATTCGTCCACAAAGAATACATTCAAGTGGCCATCAATCCGTCTGAATTCCGGAGAATCTCCGGACTTCCAGGTATTTATGGAACACTGCAAATACCTATGTGTTTGCTGTATGCCAGATACTGAGGGTAGTCATGAACAAGACAGAAGGGGTCCCTGCTTTCACAGAGCTTGCGTTGGAGTAGGGGAGACAGGCCTTAAACAGGTAAGTACGTAAATGAGATACTTTTGAGAGCAATGAGTGCAATGAAGAAACAGGCTAACGCAATAAGGAATGACTAGAAGGAGAAGTCATGCTACTGTAGACAGAAATCCTGTTGCAAAAAGTGACCTTTGAACTGAAACTAATTATGAAGAGCCACCCATGAATCTGGGGGGGAAAGTGCTCCAGAAAATGGAAACAGCAAGTGCAAAGGTACTGAGGTGGGAATGATGTTGGGATCCTCAGGTAACAATAGACAGTATATGGCCTGACTTCAAGGGGCTAAACAAAGGCTGGTGTGTGAATGAAGCAGGAAATCTGGCCTGGTTAAGGAGAGTCTTACTCAGTGGTTAGCTTACATATTCTAAGTAGATCACTTTAGCAGGAGCTGTCTTTATTTGTCCTCCAAAATAGCCAGATCGTCTCCTTATCAGGATCCCCATGATCAGACAACCCTGGCAGCAGGACTCCTGATGATTCCTGCCTCCCCTTTTCACAAGGCTCTCTTGGCAGTCTCCAGACTTCATCATAATGAAAGCTTGCTTAGTAAGAGAGCTTTGCAGTTGTCCAGGCACTATTGCATCTGTGAAAATATATCTGATCCTCTCATTTCTCTTGAAACATTATTTTGGCATTTAGTCGATAGGAAAACGGGCTCAAACACACACAGCTCCTTCTTGAATTCAGCCTTTGATTCTGTAAGCTCAGCTTCTCAGTACACTGGTGCCAAGTCAAATCTCAGACACAAGAGTTTTGGGTGAAGTGGAATAAGATAGCTTTATTGCTTTGCCAGGGGAAGGGAGCCACAGTGGGCTAATGCCCTCAAAACCATGTGTCCCCACTTTGGGAAGATAGTGAAAAGTTTTATAGTAATTGTTCAAAGAGGGCATGATCAGCTCATAGACATTCTTCTGATGGGTTGGTGGTGAGGTAAGTGGGAGTCAACATCTTCAACCTTCAGGTCCAACTGGTCTGGGGTCTAGATGCTTCTGGGCAGCATACCATGGTTAATCATAAATTCTTCCACCTGGAGGGGGTTTCAGTACCTGTGAAATAGCTCAAAGATATTGCTGTGTTTATCTGTTGATAGGGAAACAGGACCTTGCTCCAAGACTCTTGACTGTTTCTCCCTGGTCTCACAGCCACTCCCTTCCCTGATTAACAACTGCTCGAATCTGCCCTTTGGAACTCAGGGAAGGTCATGGAGGCTGACTGAAAGCTGTTTCCTATAATACAAGAAGCAGGGGGACACAGATAAGTCTTTGTGCCCACGGGCTCCGCAGGGCCTTGCGCTGGTATCACCTTCTGATTCCAAGCCCCAGTGCTCTTTGTTGTAGTTTAGAATATTCATGTTTCAGGATGTTGAATTTGGACTGACCTTTCTTTGTCCAGCTAGGGCACAGACAGTTTTGTGTGGTGAGCGAGTTACTTAAGTGCTCTGTGTCCCAGTCAGAGTCATGGGTAGGATGTAGCAAGCATAGCATACCTCGCCTCACTCTGATCCTAGCTCTGACCTTAGTTTCCTCATTTGTAAAGTGGGAATAATGTTAATGTCCACCTAATCAGTTGTGACTCAGTAAAGTAGTCTACATGAAGTGCTCAGCCCAAGATAAGACTTCCACAAATGTTAGCTCTTTGGGCCAAGAATCTAAAGACAGTGTAAAGGTAAAAAGTTTTAAGTCTGAAGAAGGGAGAGGTTCAGAAGGCAGTTTTAATTTGGTGAAGCTCATCTGACTGTTTATAAACCAAGTTATATGTTTTATGCTTCTTTCCCTTTAGTTCTCTGTGACAGAAGGGAGTCAGAGCACCTCTTCTGCATTCTGCTTAAAAATAAGTCTAAAAACATAAACAACAAAATAAAACAATAAAAAAAAGACAAACAAAAATAATAAAAGAAAAACATAAAGAACAGACTTTTAGGTACAGTGGGAGAAGGAGAAGGTGGATGATTTGAGAAAATAGCATTGAAACATATACATTGCCATATGTAAAATAGAAAGCCAGTGGGAGGTTGATGTATAACGCAGGGAAGACAAAGCCAGAGCTCTAACAACCTGGAAGGATGAGGTGGGGAGTGAGGTGGGAGGGGAATTCAGCAGGGAGGGGACACATGTATACCTGTGGCCAATTCATGCTGATGTATGGCAAAAACCATCACAATATTGTAAAGTAATTATTCTCCAATTGAAATAAATTTTAAAAGTAAGTGTAAAGATAGTGAAGAATGTATTTCACATTGTAAACAAACTGAAAGGTTGGATGAAGTAACATAGCTACACAGGAGATAAAATTGTCATGAAAAGGAATAATTACTATAGGAAAAAAATATTAATTGTTATTGGCTTCCATTTCAATTTACCTTTTTGTAGGTTGCCTTAAAATATGTTGTTCTTCACTCGCTAGGACATAGCTGACTTCACAGCCCCATGGACTGCAGCACACCAGGCTTCTCTGTCCCTCACCATCTCCTGGAGTTTGCCCAAGTTCATGTCCATGCCTTAAAATATAACTCAGTGTTAGTTGAGCACAGAAGGTATCCATAAGTATTTACAAATGGATGTCGTGGTTTGGCCGGGAACATGTCAACTAAATATAAACCATATTAAATGTGGAAGTATGCAAAATAGACATACACGAATAGAGTGTGTCATAGCCTGTTGTGTTGCAAGGGGATTATAGCTAAATTCCATTCATGTCTTATGTGTTTAGATTGAACATGTCTTAAATAACATGGTTCCAGGCTGATTCCTGGTTTTAAGAGGAAATGAAGTGTAATTTAGCTTGAGGTCATTGTCAGTGAACTGTTTAGCCGCGACAGAATTTAGCTGCTGAAGACTTCTCTCTTGACTTCGAAAGAAGTATGTATTTTATTTCCTTCAGATTTTGGTTTTTGTCCTGTTCTTCCTCCCTTTGCTTGTTTGCAGCTCATAATTTATATTAAACATTCCATTATGTAGAAATTCAAGGAAGACATTCTGACAGTTGTAGAATTTCTGGTAGGTTATAGAATAGCCAGAGAAGGAGAAACTTGAGAGAGGTGAAATGAAAGCATTCCAGAAAGATTCACAATTATAAACAGTGACTAAATCATGGAATTAAACCTGCAGTTCACTCTCCACAGAGGGGCCAGAGTGCACCTTTAAAAGTATAATTCAGATTAAATCCTGCCAATTTTGAAAACCCTCCAGTTGTTTTTCTATTGCACTTAGGTAAAATCAAAACAGCTTTCTATTTTGGACCTTTCTCAAAGCCCCTACTCTCTCTGGTTAAACTCCCTTGGGTGTTTATTAACGATGCTTTTGGCTTCATGCAATAGAAAATCTAACTTCAAATATTTCAGACAGTAAGTGGACTAGATTCCATAAGAGGTACATGTGGGAGAGGCAACTTCTAGGATGGTTTATTCAGCTGTGCAGTTAGTGGGGGACTCGGTTTCTAGCTCTGTCTGCTCTGCCGCATATTGTACTATATTGATAGCCCTCGTTGTATTGATAGTTGCCAGGTGACCATTGCAACCCCAGGCCTCATATTCTTAGGTGTCAGGATCTGACCTCAAGAAAAGGCTCCACTCCCTCTTCTGTACGTCTTTCCAGAAGTCAGTCTGTCTCTGTCAGTCCTTCTCTCTCCCACACGCACGCACACACCTGAGGAGGGATTGGTAATAATCCACTTACAGCACAGGAGAAAACTGAACACAGGCAAAAGCGGCTCTCTACCAGCGGGGAAGAAGAAAAGGAATAGATCCGTGTAGGCAGTCAGTACTTTGTGGCTCCTTCCTACCTTGTGGCGTTTGTATCTTACTTACTGTTTCTTTTACTTAGAAAACTTTCCTCCTGGATCTTTGTATTGTTGACTCCCTTTTATCACGAAAGTCTCAGCTCAGATGTCATATTCTTTTTTTTTCTTAATTTATCTATTTTTAATTGAAGGATAATTGCTTTACAGCATTGTGTCAGTTTCTGCCATACATCAGCGTGAATGAGCATTAGGTATACACGTGTCCCCTCCCTCCTGAACATCCCTCCCACCTCTCTAGGTTGTCACAGAGCCCTGGTTGGAGTTCCCTGAGTCATACAGCAAATTCCCATTGGCTATCTATTTTACATATGGTAGTGTATATGTTTCCATGCTACTCTCTCCGGTCATCCCACCCTCTTCCTTAACCCTACCACCCAGAGTGTCCATACGTCTCTTCTCTATGTCTGCATCTCCATTGCTGACCTGCAAATAGGTTCAGCTGTACCATTTTTCTCGTTTCCACCTACATGTATTAATATTATGATATTTGCTTTTCTCTTTCCGACTTGGTTTGAGGTGGGAACCCTCGCCTGGAATACCAACCTCCATCTAGAATAACAGCTTCCTGCCTTCTACCTGTTACCTTGCTTAAATAGCTTTTGCTCACCGCTCACCACCTCTGCTTCTGTAATCTTGCTTGCTCATTGCTTCTAAAGGAACTTGAGCTGCCTGGGGCGGGCCCTAGGGTTTAGGGGGAGCGGGGTGAGGGGGAAGGCTGAGCTGTTTGAGTGGGAAAGTCCTAAAGACCTGGAAGTCTGTGCTGTATAAAAGATACCCAGAACAAAGCCTGGGCGCTCAGGCTCTGGAGGTGACTCCACTGAGCCCACACTGGTGCTAAATAAACCCTGTTTGTTCTGCATCTCCAAATGTCGCTTGTCTCTTTTCACCACCACGGTTTCTATAACAGCTTCATTTTATGTAATAGGCTCTAGGTTCATCCACCTCATTAGCACTGACTCAAATCATTCCTTTTATGGCTGAGGAGTAGGCCATTGTATATGTGTACCACAGCTTCTTTATCCATTCATCTGTCAGTGGACATCTAGGTTGCTTCTGTGTCCTAGTACTCCTAGTAAATAGTACTGCAGTGAACTTTGGGGTACATGTGTCTTTTTCAGTTATGGTTTTCTCAGGGTATAGGCCTAGTAGTGGGATTATTGGATCATATTGTAGTTTTATTCCTAGTTTTTTAAGGAATCTCCATACTGTCTTCCATAGTGACTGTATCAATTTACATTTCCCACCAATAGTGCAAGAGAGTTACCTTTTCTCCATACCCCCTCTCTAGCATTTATTGTTTGTAGATTTTTTTGATGATGGCCATTCTGACTGATGGGAGGTGATATCTCATTGTAGTTTTGATTTGCATTTCTCTAATAATGAGTGAAGTTCAGCATCTTTTGATGTCTTTAATTGCCAGCTGTATGTCTTCTCTGGAGAAATGTCTGTTTAAGTCCTTTGCCCATTTTTCATTGGGTTGTTTGTTTTTCTGGTATTGAGTTACATGAGCTGCCTATTTTGGAAATTAATCCTTTGTCAGTTGTTTCATTTGCTATTACTTTTTCTCATTCTGAGGGTTGTCTTTTCACCTTGTTTATAGTTTCCTTTGCTGTGCAAAAGCTTTTAAGTTTAATTACGTCCCACCTGTTTATTTTTGTTCTTATTTCCATTACTGTAAAAGCTGGGTCATAGAAGACCATGCCGTGACTTATGTCATAGAGTGTTCTGCCTATGAGTTTTATAGTTTCTGATCATACATTTAGGTCTTTAATCCATTTTATATATCTAATTTCATTCTTTTGCATGTAGAGTCTAGTTTTCCCAGTACCACTTATTGAAGAGACTGTCTTTGCCTCATTGTATATTCTTGCCTCCTCTGTCAAAGATAAGATGCATATAGGTGTGTGGGTTTATCTCTGGGCTTTTTGTCTTGTTCTCAGATACCATATTCTTAAACAGGCCTTCCCTGATTGCCTTGTCTAGTGACTCCTACCTACCTTAATTTTCACATTATCCTCCATTTTCTTTTTCAAACTTTTATCACTACCATAGTACATGTAATATGTTTATAATCTCTTTCTCCCCACTAAACTGTAAGATCCATGTTCCTTTTCTTCATTGCTCACCAATCTCCTCACCACTTAGAATAGTGACTGATCCATAGTAGGCACTCGATAAATATTGATATTTGTTGGAAGCATTGTGTACAAGTGGCCCATCAGAAAAGATAATCAACACTGTCAGACATCAGAAAAATGCAAATCAAAACCCACAGTGAAATACAACTTCATATACACCTTTGTTGTTGTTGTTTAGTCGCCAAGTCATGTCCAACTCTTTGTGACTCCGTGGACTGCAGCATACCAGGCTTCTCTGCCCCTTACCATCTTGAGTGCCCAGGTTGATGTCCATTGAATCGGTGATGCCATCCAACCATCTCATTCTCTGTTAATCCTTCTGCCTTCGATCTTTGCCAGCATCAGGGTTTTTTCAGTGAGTCAGCTGTTCACATCAGATGACCAAAATACTGGAGTTTCAGCTTCAGTATCTCCTTCCAATGAGTATTCAGGGTTAATTTCCTTTAAGATCAACTGGTTTGATCTCCTTGCTGTCCAAGGGACTCTCAAGTGTCATCTCTAGTACCACAGTTTGAAAGCATCAGTTCTGCAGTACTCTGCCTTCTTTATGACCCAGCTCTCACATCCATACATGACTACTGGAAAAGCTATAACTTTGACTAGATGGACCTTTGTTGGCAAAGTAATGTCTCTGCTTTTTAATATGCTGTCTAGGTTGGTCATAGCTTTTCTTCCAAAGAGCAAGCATCTTTTAATTTCATGGCTGCAGTCACCATCTGCAGTGATTTTGGAGCCACAGAAAATAAAGTCTCTCACTGTTTCCACTTTCCCATCTATTTGCCATGAAGTGATGGGACCAGATGCCATGATCTTAGTTTTCTGAATGTTGAGCTTTAAGCCAGCTTTTTCACTCTGCTCGTTCACTTTCATCAAGAAGTTCTTTAGTTCTTCTTTGCTTTCTGCCATAAGGATGGTGTAATCTGCATATATGAGGTTATTGACATTTCTCCCGGCAATGTTGATTCCAGCTTGTGCTTCATCCAGCCCAGCGTTTATCATGATGTACTCTGCATATAAGTTAAATAAGCAAGATGACAATATACAGCCTTGACATACTCCTTTTCCTATTTGGAATCAGTCTGTTGTTCCATGTCCGGTTCTAACTGTTGCTTCTTGACCTTCATTCAGATTTCTCAGGAAGCAAGTAAGGTGGTCTGGTATTCTCATCTCTTCAAGAATTTTCCACAGTTTGTTGTGATCTACACAGTCAAAGGCGTTAGTGTAGTCAGTGAAGCAGAAGTAGATGTTTTCTTAAATTCCCTTGGTTTTTCTATGACTCAGCGGATGTTGGCAACTTGACCTCTGGTTCCTCTTCCTTTTCTAAATCCAGTGTGTATATCTGGAAGTTCTCTGTTCACATACCACTGAAGTCTAGCTTGAAGGATTTTGAGCATAATCTTGCTAGCTTGTGAAATGAGTGCAACTGTAGGGTAATTTGAGCATTCTTTGGCATTGCCTTTCTTGCCACTACTGGGTTTTCCAAATTTGCTGACATATTGAGTGCAGCACTTTAATAACATCATCTTTTAGGATTATTTATTTATTTATTTGCTTTGCAAACTTCTGATTTTTAGCAGCAGAATCATGTATTCCATAGAAGTCAATATTACAAAACAAAATAGCCCTATGGCTTAACCTTCCCCACCCCGCCTTGCTATGAACCACAGCTTGAAAACCAGAGGTAGCTTCACCTCCTAGGTCCTTCCAGCTCTAACTTTCTACAGTATTGTTTTCTTCTTGAGAAGTTATTGTGGACCCTTCAAAACAAGTAAACCGAAGGCAAGGCATCATCTAAAAAGCATCAGTTCAGACACCATTGTTTCAAGAAGACAAATGGAAAATTGGCAGTAGGTTCCACTGGAATCTTTCAGCCACCATAAGTTTCATTTCTAGTAAAAAAAATATATAGAAATAGTGGGTGTTCTCAGAGGACCTGTGGTTTGTTTCTGGACCTCCCCATGGAACTGAATGGTGTCCCTGAGGGTGAGGAGGGCAGAGGACTCTGCTCAGAGCCTCTGTGAGCTCATCCACAAGTTTCTGATCTCCAGTTCCAACTGTTTGGCCTGGACCTTGTCCTGCATCACCAGCTTCCAGAGCCTTTGGATCTCGTCTTGAAGCCAATAGAACATCTGCAGCAGCTCATTCTCTGTCTTTGGTGGGGGCATTCGAAGATGTCAGTGCTATCTGTGAGCCAGGTTTCTTCTCCAGTCTGTGTTCTGCCGCCCACCTTGGCGCCTTTTCCTCTAGCAGGGAGAAATGCCTCCAGCCATCTTCTGCAACCAGCCTTTCTGTCAGGTTGAAGAGGCCAGGTGGGAGCCATGGGGACAGAGAGGGCAGAGGCTGCAGGCTCAGCAGCTTGGCACCAGGCCTAAGGGACATCAGGACGGGCTCTATTCATCCCACTGAGCCACTCTGGGCTGTTAGAGAGGGCTGGGCACTGGCTGTGGGCGGGTAGATGTCCTCTTGGTAGGATTCTGACCGCTGGGGTACAATCATGGATACGGGCTCGATGAGGCTTTTGGTTGTGATCAGCTTTTACAAATGGAAGATCTCACAGGGCACATCGAAACATCTCTTTGGCATAGCCCCAACCCCCTTCTATGGGTTATAGGAGCGGTATTCCATCAGGTAGTTCAGGTGAGGTTTGTTGGCACTGATCTCATTGTATCGGATATTCCTATCTCCCTTCCCCACCACATAGAGCATGTTGGTGTCCACATCATAGAAGGGAGATAGCACACCCAAGGAACCGTCGAGGTCCACCTCTGTGACAGGCACAGAGAGGTTGTCCTAGTCCCATGGGGCCATCTGCCAGTTGTCCCATTGGGATGTGCTATGGACAGCAGCTGCTTCAGGTTCCCCAGAAATAGCACTTTGTTGGCCTGGTGCCCTTTATAATTGGCTTCCTGGAGGATGGCCCCTCCTCAGGGGTCCAGAACCCGAATCTTGTGGTCTTTACAGGCAGTGGCCAGCAGGCTGCCATTAGTGTTGAAGGACATGGAGAGGATCACGTCATGGGGGCAGTTAATTGTCTTCATGGGGCCCATGATTACAGACTCCTTTAAATCCAGGTTCCAGACCATCATCTTGTAGTCGTAGCCAGAGCTAAAGAGGATGTTGGCAGCTGTGGGGTGCCCCTCCACCAGGCCCACTCTGCAGGCATGGCCTACCAGCTCCTTCCTGAAGGCTGTGAGGTTCTTGGTCAGCAGCTGCTTGGGGATGTCCCAAATTTTAATCGTGGCATCTTCAGGACAGGAGGTGATCTCAAAATCATTGAAAGGGTTCCATTTGACATCTAAGACATTCCCTCTGTGCCTGCAGACCTTCGGGTAGTGAGGGTCCAACTTTCCCATCTGGTGCAAGGGGATGACGAGGAAGGCATCCCCACCAGTACACTCAGTCACGGCTGCAATGACGTTGGGGTTCAGAGCGCAGAAACGATTGTCTGGGATGCTGTGGGTGATGGGCACAGAGTCGTAGCAGTTGTTGCTGGCTGGTTTGCCAAAGATGTGGCAGGACTTGGAGCTCCAATACTGGGGATGCTGTGACTTCTTAAAGTCGCTCCAGCGCCGGGCAGCCAGCACTCCTGTCTTTTAGGATTTTAAATAGCTCTGCTGGAATCCCATCACCTCCACTAGCTTTATTGGCAGCAGTGCTTCCTCAGGCCCATTTGACTTCATGCTCCAGGATGTCTGGCTCTGGGTGAGTGAACACACCATTGTGATTATCTGGGTCATTATGATCTTTTTTGTATAGTTCTTCTGTGTATTTTTTCCATTTCTTATTGATTTCTTCTGCTTCTATTAGGTCTTTACCATATCTGCCCTTTATTGTGGCTATCTTTGGATGAAATATTCCTTTGGTTTTTCCAGTTTTGTTGAAGAAATTTCTTGTCTTTCCCCTTCTGTTGTTTTCCTCTATTTCTTTGCATTGTTCATGGAAGAATGCCATCTTGCATCTCCCTGCTATTCTCTGGAACTCTGCATTTAGTTAGGTGTACCTTTCCCTGTCATATCTACTAGGACAGATATAAGCAAAAAGACAAAAAGAAATATTGACAAGATTATGCAGAGATTGGAACCTTCATACACTGATGATGGGAAACTAGAACCTAGTCACAGAAGATTGCATATTATATAATTCTGTTTTTTAAAAATGTCTAGAATAGGCAAAGCCACAGAGAGAGAAGTAGATTAGTAGCTGCCAGGGACTGGGAGGGTTGGAGAGGGAAGTAGGGACCGACTGCTAATGGGTATGGGTTTTGGTTGGGGGGAGGGTGATGAAGAGGTTCAGAAATTCATTGTGGTGATGGTTGCACAATCGCAAATATGCTTTTAAAAAATTGAATTGTATACTTTAACTAGATTAATTTTATAGTATGTGAATAGTATCTCAAAAGCCATATGAATATAACAACTTTGGAACTTCCCTGGCAGTCCTGTGATTAAGACTCCAAGCTTCCAATACAGGAGGTTGGGGAACTAAGATCCCACAAGCTGCACACCATGGTCAATAAAGGCAGTGATTTTGTTAAAGCAGATACTTTATAAAGTCAGTTTTGTCTAAGTATAATTTACATACAATTAAAGGTATATTTCAGTATGCACTTTGATGAGTTTTGATAAACATATACCTGGATAGCCACCACTTCAATTCATTTCTGTCACCCTAGAATGTTCATACATATTCTCTTTGGAGTCAGTCTCTCTCCTGAGGCAATCATTGATCTGATTTCTATTACTATACTGTGCTATACTATTCTATTACTAATTGTTATTACTAAAATACAAGAATTTGTATTGTATGGCTATCAGTTATTATACTGCACTGAACTATTCTCTCACCATTGTTATTTTTTGTGTGGTAGCCAAATAAAAATGCCCGTAATGAATAAAAGTATAATTGAACCTAATTACTAGCCTCAAAGAATGAGGTTAACATTTGTGTTACAGTGAGAGATGCACTGTGAATACTGGAAATATGATCTTGTTTTATGTTATAAAATATATAACCAGTGTTGATTTAGCAGTGTATAATTAATATCTTTAACTTAGAAAAAGTACACTTTTACTCTTATCAAAAGATGTACCTTTAATTAGTGTAGATGTAAGCATTACATCTTATATAATGACTTTTTCTAGTCATAATAACTTATATTGAGTGCTCTCTCTGAGCCAGGCTCCAAGCTTGGTTATTTACTTGAATTATTTCTAAATGGTCACAACAACTCTTAAGATCCTTAGAAAAGCATCATCATAAAAATGATAAGACAGGCCAGAGTAATATAATTAGATGACATAGCCAGTTAGTGTTGGGATTGGAATTTTAAGAGTGGGAAATCTTACTAATATATGTGAAAATCAACCTTTGAAACCTAAAAAAAACTACAGTTATTTATCTTTATCAATGAGGTTAAGAAAGGATTTAAGTAAAATAGACATATCTCCACCTCTAAAGGACGTAATAAATTTGACTGTATTACAAGGAAAGTCATTAAAAAGAGCATAATAACAATAGCTAATACTTATTGAATGTCTACTATGCACTACTGCAGTGTTGAATATTTTTATTGATACTTAAGTCTGTAGTAAATACATAAAGACCTGTAAGGGATTGATATGGAAATAATGCACATCCACTTGGCAGTTACCTTTGGAGAAGAAGAGGGTAGGGATTTAGCTGTATCTAGCTATTTCTGTCGGAGAAGGCAATGGCAACCCACTCCAGTACTCTTGCCTGGAAAATCCCGTGGACGGAGGAGCCTGGTAGGCTGCAGTCCATGGGGTCGTGAAGAGTCGGACATGACTGAGCAACTTCATTTTCCCTTTCACTTTCATGCATTGGAGAAGGAAATGGCAACCCACCCCAGTGTTCTTGCCTGGAGAATCCCAGGGCTGGGGAGCCTGGTGGGCTGCCATCTATGGGGTCACACAGAGTTGGACATGACTGAGCGACTTAGCAGCAGCAGCAGCTATATCTGTAGTATGATAGTAAGGGCGTGTAGTTAAGAGTGTAGCCTCAGGACTTCACTGGTAGTTCAGTGGTTAAGACCCCATGTTCCCAATTCAAGGGGCTCAGGTTCAGTTGTTGGTCAGGAAACTAGATCCCACATGCCTCGCAGCTAAGGGTTGACATTGCCACAGTGAAGATGAAGATTCCACGTGCCACACCTAAGACTTGGTGGAGTCAAATAAATAAAATTTTTTTAAAAGAAAGAAATTGCAGCCTCTACCACATCCTTGTTTGTGTAACCCAGAGCAAGTTTCTTAGTCTCTGTCAGTTTTCCTCATCCGAAAATGAGCCTATTAGTCAGTTCAGTCGCTCAGTTGTGTCCGACTCTGCCACCCCAATGACTGCAGCACGCCAGGCTTCCTTGTCCATCAGCAATTCCCAGAGCTTGTGCAAACTTATGTCCACCAAGTTGGTGATGCTCTCCAACCATCTCATCCTCTGTCGTCCCCTTCTCCTCCTGCCTTCAGTCTTTCCCAGCATCAGGGGAGTGATGCTGACTCATCCAATGAGTCAGTTCTTTGCATCAGGTGGCTAAAGTATTGGAGTTTCAGCTTCAGCATCAGTCCTTCCAGTGAATATTCAGGGTTGATTTCCTTTAGGATTGACTGGTTGGATCTCCTTGCAGTCCAAGGGACTCTCAAGAGTCTTCTCCAACACCACAGTTCAAAAGCATCACTTCTTCAGTGCTTAGCTTTCTTCATGGTCCAACTCTCACATCCATACATGAATACTTTGACTATACGGACCTTTTGTCAGCATAGTAATGTCTCTACTTTTTAATATACTGTCTAGGTTGGTCATAGCTTTTCTTCCAAGGAGCAAGCATCTTTTAATTTCATGGCTGCAGTCACCATCTGCAGTGATTTTGAAGCCCAAGAAAATAAAAGTCTGTCACTGTTGCCATTGTTTTCCCATCTATTTGCCATGAAGTGATGAGACCGGATGCCGTGATCTTAGTTTCTTGAATGTTGAGTTTTAAGCCAGCTTTTTCACTCTCCGCTTTCATTTTCATCAAGAGGTTCTTTAGTTCCTCTTCAGTTAACGCAATAAGGGTGGTGTCATCTGCATATCTGAGGTTATTGATGTTCCTCCCAGCAATCTTGATTCCTGTTTGTGCTTGCTTCATCCAGCCCAGCATTGCACACGATGTACTCTGCATTTAAGTTAAATAGCTTATTAATAGTACCTCCTAAAGGGTTGTGATGATCAAATGAGTTAATATATTTAAAGCAGTTAGACTAGTGACTGAAAATAATACATATTATTGTTTTAGGGCAGCAAGAGGTTGAAGCAAATATGGCAAAATGTTAATATCCATTTAGTCTTTTTTGCCTAATTAAAAAAAATTACTTCATGTTTTTGTATAATTACAAAAATTTATTTTAACTTTTAAGGTCTTTATCATAATGAGCATTTCATATCTTCATTGTCTCAAAGAAGCCAAGGAAGCATACGTTGGACAGTGTGTCTCGGAGGGGCGTGGTCCCTCAAACGTTATGTTCATGTTCTATTTTTAGGTAAATCCTTCTGTGCCTTATTGGGCTCACCAACTTGTTGGCCAACAGCCAGTGTGCTCATATTAACAAATGGACTGTCTCCTAGAAGCAGGCTTGGTGTTTCTGCTCTAGAGGAGGGAGTTAAACCAACAAAAACCTAGCTCGTCCAGTTTATGCCAAAGTATTGCAGTAGCCAATTAATCAACACACACAGAGCAATCATCAGAAATTCTGTACCAGAGAGTGTGGGTAAACAGTGAAATTTGACTAAATGTTTGTAATTGTAAGCCATTAATGGCCCATATAGTTAAAGCAACCAGAGAAAACAAATTCCAGAAGTCTCCCCATTTGCCAATCTTGAGTATGAGAAAAGTGGAGAAGTCATAGTTTTTATGGAATTACTTACATTGACGTTTTTAACCTTGTACTGTGCCGAACTAAGTCATTTAGTAGTGTCCGACTCTATGTGGCCCTATGGACTGTAGCCCGCCAAGCTCCTTTGTCCTTGAGAGCCTTCAGGCAAGAAGACTGGAGTGGGTTGCCATGCCCTCTTACAGGGGATCTTCCTGACCCTGAGATCAAACCCCAGTCTTATAAGTCTCCTGCCTTGGCAGGTGGGTTCTTTGCCACTAGCACCACCTAACCTTACTTGTACTGAAATAAGGTTAACATCATGAAAAAAGAAACAGGTTGGGTTGCTATTTTGTACAGGAAGGGAAGAGAATCAGAGGTGCTTAGCCAGCCCTGATGGTCATCTTGAGTGCTTAGATTTCAGAATGACATCTGTGGCCACTTGACAGTAAAATCGTCGGTGTTTTCGTTAAGGCAGCTAAGAATGGAGCAGCAGGCGTGGAACTGGACCTCGAGTTTACTTCTGACGGGATTCCTGTCTTAATGCACGATAGCACAGTAGATAGGACGACTGATGGCACCGGTCGATTGTGTGATTTGACATTTGAACAAATTAGGAAGCTTAATCCTGCAGCAAATCACAGATTAAGGTAAGTGGTGTTTTGTCGCCTAAACATATCTTTCGGCTTGTGTTGGAGATCACAGAAAGACATTGGCGCCTTCTAATTCTGCTCCAGGGGAGTTGTTTTGTTATGTTTTGTTTTCTACTATATACAAGTTTCCCAAGTAACGAGCACGTGCCAGGAACAACAGAAATAAGATGTTTTTCATCTTTTCCCACTGAGGCCAAATTTAATTCAGAATTGTTCTCAAGTCAGTACTCTAACATGGCAATTACTTGGTACTGTCATAAGTTTGTATATGTGTGTGTGTATGTATGTATGTATAGTTCTGTAAGATGTTCCAGAAGAAAAGAGTTCTGTGATCAAATAAGATCAAACACTGTATACTCTAGATGTTCCCCTTACAGATACATCTGTCAGTGTATCCCTGTCAGTCAGTTCTTACCTTTGATTTAATGTTTCTCAAACGTGTATGACCCCAGAGCCCATGCCCACCCCACCATTAACAGCTATAGAAACCTTGGAATTGGTATACTGGATAATACACTTTGTGATGTGACTATTTAAATCCCTCTCCTCTTGTCTTTGTAATACTGAAAAATGTGTTCTTACTGTAACTCAGGTTATATCAGTTCTCTGGGCAATTTATTTGACCCCGTGATTAAGTTATAGTCCTCCCCACAAGATGACTTGGACTTTCTTTTCCTTGGAACTGAAAGAAAAAGTCAGCCAAAGGAATTCATACTTTAGAAAGGATATTGATAGCATTTAAAAGTTCTGAGTCAAGGCTGCTGAAATTGCTCTCTGCTATTACAGTTACTTCATTGGTCTGCTATAGGGGAGGGAAAGGCTGGTTTTCATATTACAGTGATGTAGCTATTAAGATGTAAAGTTCAAAGTCAACACTTAAAGCAAAAATGCTTAGAGTCAGCATCACCCTCAAAATACTTTAAGAAGGAATCTATTGGAGCCAGTATGCCATCTTAATGCCTTCAACCCAACCAGTCTTTAACCTAACTGCATTTTCTTTTCTTGAATGGTAACTAATTGACGTGTGTTTATAGACCATATTGTAGGAAATACAGTATTAATAGAGTGGCTGGCAAAATTTACTGTACTATTTATCTTTATCTTTTTTAAAACTGAGATCTTAATGCTAGAATAATGTGGTTGAATTAGCATATGTTAAATCATGTAGACTGAAATTTCATTCTGTGAGAAAAGCTGGTTTCTTGTGTGTCAGGCACTTAAATTTCCTTTTCTTTTTTAAAAAATTATGTATTAGACAATTATTTTTAAAAGTTGCACTTAAATGTGTAACAGTACAGTTAACAGATATATATGTATTGCTAAGAATTTCTCCTGCATAAGACTCTTATTAGGGAAGTCACAGTCTTAAAATTGAGTCTCTGAGTTCTCCAAAGATGCATATACTCTGCCCTTTAAACTTACTAATTATAAATCCAGTGAATGCCTGAAAAGTAAATGATTTTTATTGTTGCTGATAAAAATATTTGGCCTAGAATATTTGGGTTAAGAAGATATAGTAAATTGTCCTTGGACTTTGGGATGGTTGGAGAAAGGAAGTTGGTGAGAACACTGTTCCTTTGGTTGGGAGACATTTGTCAGATGTCTGTTTCCATTTAATTTTTATCTTTTCTTTTTTCCTTCATTGTACTATTCCTTTTCCTTCTCTTGTAGGAATGATTTCCCTAATGAAAAGATCCCTACCCTAAGAGAAGCCGTTGCAGAGTGCCTAAACCATAACCTCACAATCTTCTTTGATGTCAAGGGCCATGCATATAAGGTACAGTTTATTCCATAGGCTTCTCTTTTGAAAATACCTCTTTATTTGCTAGTCTGTTTCAAAATTAATTGTATATTTTCTTCTTAAATTTTTACAAATTATATTTGCATAATGGAAGTTTACAAAGCAAAAATCCACATCTTTAAGGAAGCAGTAAACTATGGAATCTTTTAACCTTTAAACTTTGATGGAACTGTTTAATTCCTAATATTCAACAACTAGCATGAAATAGAAGAGTCAGGTTTCTCTTCCTTGGATAAAACATTCACAAAAGATATTAAACAAACAGTAAAGAGGCACTTCTTGAGTAGACCACTCTAGTAACTTCATAAAACGGACTTCAGAAATTGAACACAAGACCGGTTGAATCTGGCTGATAAGAGTCTTAGACAGAGAGCTGTGGGCCGAATTTAAAGAAAGCTCCTGTATTTAAAGCTTCTGATAGCTAAGAAGATATTTATCTTCTACAAAGATTTGCCCCTTTTGTATGATTTCTGTCCCTTATGCATATTTTTGTTGTTGTTGTTTTTAATTGGCTGTACTGGGTCTTTGATACTGTGTACAGGCTTTCTCTAGTTGCAGTGAGCGGGGTCTACTCTTCATTGCAGTCCTTGGACTTCTCTTGTTGCAGAGCACAGGTTCCAGGTGCACAGGCTTAGCTGCTAAGTAGCATGTGAGATCTTCCTGGACCAGGGAATATGGTGGACTCTGTCCCCTGCATGGACAGGCGGTCTTAACCTGTAGACCACCAGGGAAGTCCCCGTTACATTTAGTTTTTTATTCTATGACTTGAATAGCTGTACTTTTATTTACTATAATTTTTTAAAAATATGTATTACATTTCAAATAAGATTTTGCATAACTTTTAGAACATTTACTTTTATACATAAAAACATTATTACAGTGGAAATCAATGGGAAAATATGGTTCATATTATGTTTATTCTCTTAACTTTTCAAGTGCAAATACATTTTTCTGCATTTATACCATGATCATTTTATTTTCCTGCAATGATAATTATGATCAGTTATGACCAGCTAGGGGCTTCCCAGGTGGTTCAGTGGTAAAGAATCCACCTGCCAAAGCAGAAGACACAGGTTTGATCACTGGGTCAGGAAGATCCCCTAGAGAAGGAAACGGCAACCCACTCCATTATCCTGGCCTGTGAAATCCTGGAGAGTTCTAATGATACCAGCTTTTATTAAAAATAAAAAATGATGAAAAAAATTTTTATTTAAAATTGAAAACAATTCTTAAAACCTGAAATATAAACCTCTAACTTAAGTACAATAAACCCCCATTTTTGAAGAAAGAGGAGAAGGGTGCTCTGGCTAATTTATTATTCTGGTAAACTGGTGGTTCTCTATATCTAGGTTTTTCAGTCTGCATCAGAATCACCGGGAATACAGATTGAAAATACAAATTCCTAGGCCGCCCCACTCAGACTAAATCCTAAAAATGGCTCAGGTCATGGGCTCAAGGAACATGTATTTTTAATGGGCACCTTAGATTTTAGTGATAATATGGCCCACGTTTGGAACCCTGATAGGCCCTACGTTTCACCCACAGTGTACTGACCTTCTTGCTTATTTTCTTAGAATAAGGAGGTGTGAGGGAGGAGAAGAAATTTTGTTTTTTAATGCAGGTATTGCTGTTTGAGCTTCCTGGTGGGCTGTTCATAGATAGTTTGGGCAGCTTTGGATAGAACATAGTGATCGAATTAACCAAGACAGGAATATAAAGAAACAGGTGTCAGCGGCAAATTGGAGATGCAGTATAGGAGCAAGATCACAGGCGTTGGAGATCATTATTAAACTGTCACTTACTACAGTGTAATATTAACCTTGATCAGGTTCAGTTTCCTTGTGGGCAAAGAGGGAACAACATAAGAAATGACCATGTGAGGTCATTGTGAGAATTAGATATAGAATCTAGATGAAATATCACACACAGTGCGTATTGGTTGAAAATGACTTCAGCTCTCTAACACATACTTTGTGATATTAGTGAAGGGAAGCATGACATGAATAATTTCTTTCTTATTTTTTGGATTGCGTTTCATTGCTTATATTTGGTTATAGGTTAAATGTGATTTTCCAAAAATCAGGGGTATTTCAAGAATTATGATGTAACAACATTATAGTCCACTTAACATCTGGACACCTTTGTTGTTAGCTGCTACTGTGGTTTGATGGCCAGAACGCTTAATTCAGTAAAGGTTACACAATGCCAGTATTTCAGTTGTGTCATTTCTTTTCAGTTAGTAGCTGGACTGCTACAAAAAGAAACCTCTGCTCATCCTGGGAAGAGTTGGGAGACTTCCAGCTCTCCCCAGTTTCTCCCTGTCCCATTGCTTCTTCCTCCATGTTGGTGATAGATGACATTTCCTCTCTCTGGACTGAGAAAATCTATGCTTTCTAGTTCCAAGACTGGTTGACTCCTGCTTCAGCTAGGAAAGGCAGAGAGTGATAGAGTTGTAGGAATAAAAGGACCTTTCCTAGTGACTAAACTGGAATATAAAGAAAAGACTTTAAAATTTTGCTTGCAGCCTCCACTGGCCTGTGGTCTGCCATACTTTTCCAAAGTATGACAGAAGGAGGGGAGCTTCTCAACAAAATAGTAAAGCAGCAGTACCCCAGCTGCTTACTTATCTGCTGGTATGAGTTTAAAATACATCCTAGTGGATAATGCAACCTACCAATACTCCTTTGAACATCCCCATATATTAGTAAACTTCTGATGTATTTAATAGATGTTAGTTGTACTTAATAATACAGTAGTTACTGTCTGGGACTACATTTTGATAGATTTTAAATACATGAATCTCTCTCTTTCACAGGCTACTGATGCTCTAAAAAAAGTATATATGGAGTTTCCTCAACTATACAATAATAGTATCGTCTGCTCTTTCTTGCCAGAAGTTATCTATAAGGTAAAATTCTGAGTTTTTGTTGTATGTAATATTATGTTAGTTGGTGGTGATAATAGCAATGGACTAAATAAGCATAAGATGGATACCTATTAAACTGAACTGAATCAATTAAAGAGACCCCTCTTTTAAATTAACAAAAATTTGAGAAGGGAAGGGTACTTGGACCCTGTTTTAAAGTACCTTGATTCCTTTTTAGCGACTCCTTTTATGTTTATAGTTCATTCAGATTACTTTGGTAAGCATTCTCAGAACAGAAAGAATTATATATCTCTACATCTTACTAAGTAACAGCAGAATAGACCTTTTTAAAAAATAAGTGTTACTTAGATAATTTAAAATATGCCTTAATTTGAAATATGTAGATAGTAGAGCGAGCCCTCCTTTAACAATAATCCTTGTTTCATCCATAATCCCGTTTATCCTCAGTGTTATTTTGAAGCAGATTCCAGACATTTCATCCATAAAAACTGCATTAAGTATCTTTAAAAAACATAATCACAATATCATTATCCCATCTAAAACCATTAACAGGAAGTCTTTAAGACATATATGTATAAGTTTTTATTTGTCTCACAAATATCATAGTTTTTTTTGTTGTTTGTTTGTTTTTTACAAATTATTCATCTGAATCAGGACCCAAATAAGAACTTCATATTAGAATTTAAATCTTAAAACCTATAAATTTTTTCCCCTCCCTTGTGATATATTTATTGAAGAACCAGACTGTTTGTAGACTTTATTTACCAAAGTCTGGATTTTCCTGATTATACAATTGAACACATTGTCTCCTCTGTATATATCCTATATGTTGGTAGTGACAGCTATAAATCAGATTAGATTTAATTATTCTTTGCAAGGAAATTTCTTAAGTGAGGGTCTTTTTCCATCAGGAGGTACATAATGTCTTATTGACTTGTGTTTTCAGCAGCTGCTATTGATGCCAGTGGCCAGTTCTGACAGTTTACTAGCAGTTGTAAAATATCAGTATTTTAAGTCTATCATTTATTCTTCATGTATTAGCTAGATTAGTGGCTTCCCTGTTAGCTCAGCTGGTAAAGAATTTGCCTGCAATGCAGGAGACCCCGGTTCAATTCCTGTGTTGGGAATATCCCCTGGAGAATGGATACAATACCCAATCCAGTATTCATGGGCTTCCCTGGTGGTGTCTGCAATGCGGAAGACCTGGATTCGATCCCTGGATTGTGAAAATACCCTGGAGGAGGGCATGGCAACCCACTTCGGTATTCTTGCCTGGAGAATCCCCATGGACAGAGGAGCCTGGTGCAAAGAGTCCGTATGGTCAGTCCATATGGTCGCAAAGAGTCAGACACAGCTGAGCAACTAAGCACATTAGCTAGGTAGAATTCTTCTATAGAAGGGAATTTTCATCTATGATTTAGCTACTCAGTAACAAATAAATGCTTAATTTTTCCCTTTGTTTACCAGTTTCCAAAACAATGAGTTGGTTCCTCAATGATGGCCAACATAGCATGTATTTAAAATTTTATAGTAAGGGTGGAGCCTACTGAGATACAAAGTGTCATTGAGATGAATAGTGTAACAGTTTGAATCAGCCTTTCCCAAATTTCCTTAACCACAGACCTTTAAAATGTGTGATCCGTTTTCCAGAGCAGCATAGAGCACAGACTCAAAGAATTCCATCCACATCCCCGTCTCTCCATTGCTTTGTCTTCATCCCTGCCCCCGCTTCTCTCATCACTTCTCTCAGCCCATTTCCCCACCCCCACACCTTTTTTTGCCATTTTCTCTAAAAAGGATCAAAAGCTAACCAGCCCATCTTGAAATGGTCATGGTTTCATCCTAATTAGCTCTAGCCATAATTTAAATCCATATCCAATTAAAAATTACCCTTTGTGACATTGTTAAAATTTGACCCTGAAATTATAATGTTCGCATTTTAAAGATAAGATTGCAGTTCTTTTAGGATTGTGGAGGAAGTGTTCTTGTTATACAGTATATTTACATTTACATCTTTACATCTAACACATTATTTTCTCAAAGGATTTATGATAGAGTATTTAGTAGACATGGGGGCAGCATACCACCTATGACCTCCAGGTTCAGAATGAGTACATTGGCTAAATCTAAAGAGCAAATGAGAGGTATTAGAGTTAAGATGTGATTATGGCTTTCTTTTCAGATGAGACAAACAGATCAGAATGTAGTAACAGCTTTAATTCATAGACCTTGGAGCCTTAGCCACACAGGAGATGGGAAACCGCGCTTTGATACTTTCTGGAAACAGTCCATGTTTGTGGCATTGGATATTTTGCTCGATTGGAGTATGCATAATATCTTGTGGTACCTGTGTGGAATTTCAGCTTTCCTTGCACAAAAGGATCTTATATCCCCGTAAGTTGGAAGATTTTTATCTTCTCCTAATACATTTCCTGAATGTTCTTCTTGGAAAAGGGGGATTAACTATGGACACCTGCACTGGTTCCCATCCACAGAGCTGGCCGTGCCTTTATTAATTTGGAATGCCATTAGCTGCTTAGGTGGGAAGAATTCAGGCATATTTCACTGTCTCCAAAAGATACTGATCAATTGTTCTTGTTTTTTAGTGCATTTTAAAGCAATAGTGTCAAACTGTGACAACAGAAGCAGAGAAATTGTATTTCCTTGTAATTGGCTCCTTTTAAAAACCAACACAGGATCCAGGGAAGACGTCTTGTGGGCGCCTGCCTCATCTCTCCTAGCTTTTCTACAGGCTCCATTCCATTGCTTCTGAGAAACTTTCCATTCCCTAGACTGTTAGCATTCTCTGAATCTGTTTTGGCAATTTTATAGCTGTGTATTTCAGGTGGTTATACTTTTTAAGTTTTATGTGATTTCAGGCATGCATGCATTCAGTTCAGTAGATATGTGGTGTGTGCCTATGGTATTACAAGGTTCTGTATTAAGAAGCTGATGATGGCTGTGGTGAAAAAAAGGCATGGTGTGCCCTCACGGAGTTTATAGTCAAGAGGAAGAGGGAGAGGTACTAATCAAAAAGCGATCCAATAAATACTAAGTTACAGCTAAGATAAATGCTATATAGGAGAGAAGAGTGTGTGTATACTGTTTAATTTCTCCTAGTAAAGGAGTCAGGGAAAACATCCCCACGGAAGTAACAGCTAAACAACTAAGCTAAGATCTGAAGGAAATTGAGGAGGGTAGGGGTCGAGATCCAAGTCAGAGGGGAAAACACATGCCAAAGTGTTGTGGCAGGAAAGAGCCTGTTTCTTGTAAGAATCGCACAAAAAATCAGTTCACACACAGAAAGGAATACAGCACAGAAAAGAATGAGGGAATGTGGCGTAAGATGAGGCCAAAAGAAGCAGGTGGGGCGAGGCCACTGCTTACAGCCTCCAGTAGGGGCAGCCAGGGCTTGCTTTCAGGAGGTGGCTGAAGTGTTTAAAGCTGCAGTGGTGTGGGGGAGGCGCTCCTGCTGGGCTTGAAACAGTCTGGCTGCAGTGCAGAGGCCGGTTAAGGGGCTCCTCCTGGGTGCTGTTAGTCCTCAGTGAATATCATACTTGGAGTCCATTAGAAATTTCTGGGGCAGTTGGCATTATTCTAATGGTTGATTTTTCACTTTCTCCAGGGACTACTTGAAGAAGTGGTCAGCTAAAGGCATTCAGGTTGTTGCTTGGACTGTTAATACTTTCGATGAAAAAAGTTACTACGAATCTCATCTTGGTTCCAGCTATATCACTGACAGCATGTTGGAAGACTGCACACCTCAATTCTAGACTTCCCCCCCAGGGAGGAAACAGTTGAGAAACTGTCTGCAGGCCTCACGCAGGGACGTCAGTAGGCCCAAGCCCCTGAGGGATCGGGTGGCTCACATAAGCAATAGTCGTACCTGGGTTTTCGCCTGAACCAAAGCAAAACCCAGTGTAGCCAGCGTGCTCCGTGGAATGCCTGAATTCAAAATCGATGCTCTTCAAAGTCTGGGTCTGCCAAAAGGCACAACACTCCTGCCCCAACTTAGAGGAGGCACACTTCAAGACCCAGTGAAGATAAGCACAAATTGTATTGTGCAGTTTGGGGGTGCAGATGCAAATGCATGGGAAATGCATGATCACTCGGAGTAGACATTTTAAAACTTGACACACGTAATTTACTTATTTAAGATGTTTGTATCTAGCTACATTATCAATGTACTGTAGACATCAAACTTGTGACCATACTAATAAAATCATTAAAAGGAGCACTAAGGGAAAACCGTGTACCAGGCATCATATCCTGACCTGGAAAATTTAGAGGGGCTGCTGTTGTCAGTCCAGTGACCAGGGCTGCTGATGAGACATTGTTGTTCAGTTGCTGAGTCGTGTCTGACCCTTTGTGACTTGAGGCATTGATGTGAAGCAGAGAAAATGGTGGTGGTGGTTTAGTCGTGTCAGACTCTTGCAACCCGGTGAACTGTAGTTCACCAGGCTCCTCTGCCTATGAGATTCTCCAAGAATACTGGAGTGGGTTGCCATTTCCTTTTCTAGGGAATATTCCCAACCCAGGAATCAAACCCAGGTCTCTTGCCTTGCAGGCAGATTCTTTACCGCCTGAACTACAAGGGAAGCCAAATGAGAAGGAAGAAAATGAAAATGGTAGGGATGTCTTGACACTAGTCAGGGGGATTGTTGATGGTATCTAGAAATAAGAGCTTCAAACCACTAGGGGGCAGAGTTGTACCCTTTCAAGCTACTCTACAACAGTTGTTCAGACAAAACTGGAAGAAACTTCAGGAGCATCTAAGCTTAGCCTCATTTTACAGATGAGGAAAGTAAAATCTGGAAGGGAAGGGTCCCAGAAATGACAGCTTGTGACGTAGATCCTGATCTCATGATAACATTTCTTGTTTACTGTTTATGAGTAATTTTAGTGGTTTAATGTGCATTATTTTAATTAGCCTTCACAAAAATCTTAAGAGATACTAACCTCTTTTTACTAATAAGGAAATTGAGGCACTGCGAAGTCCAGGTCAGTCAGTTCAGAGAACCACTCACTCTGTCTACCTTTATAACATAGAGCCCCGGATTCCCAGGCCTGCACTTTGCCATCTGAGCTCCCAGGCGTCACATTGTGAACTTAAGTAGCAATATGTAAAATGAAGTTGAGTAAAAATTGCAAAGTTCTCCTCTACCTCCCTCCCCAAGCTCCATGAGCCTTGATCACAGGCCCACAGCTTCGTCATGACTTCCTTCCTTAATCCTAATGGGTCCCCAGCCTCTCACATGCAGCAGCAAGGCCATCAGCCCACACAGCTAGATGGTGGTGAGAAGCAGACTGATTATTGCTATATTTGGTGTTGACAGGAGGGCAATAAATCACACTTCGGACATTTACAAATGATTTTTCTTGAATTTTAAAATAACAAACATCCAATGACTGGAACATACCTAAGCTACATGACCTGCATGCCACGTTATGACTGGAGTGACAAGAGGAAGAGCAAGGGGCCAAAGAAGACATCTGTGGGCTGAATTTCCCCTTTGGCCTACCTGCAGAGACTACACAGCAACTGACGGGGAAGGAATTGTCTTGGGGCAGTACAGAGTTCACAGCATCCCTTCTGTGGTGTGAAGATCCTTTGAGAGCCAGTTGCCTGTCTTGACCTTTGTCCCAAATCCATATTGGACTGACTCAGCCAGGCCCAATTAAGGTGCTCATGGGCCTTGAAGAATGGAGAATTCAGATGAAGAAAGAAGGTGTTAAGTTTGGAAGATTTAGTAAAGGGGTTAACAACAGGATTTGGCATCAGATAAAGTTAAATCTGAATTCCTCTGCAAGTTATATAGCTAGTGTCTTTATTCATCTCTAGGGGCAGTATTAGTACCGTGCCAGGGAGTAGGTGTGATTAAAGAGTGCAAGTAAAGTGCTGATGACTAGGATTTATTGACTTACCATCTACTAGACACTGTTTCAGATCCTTTCTGTGTGTCTACTACAACACCATGAGGTCGGTACCATTATAATCCCTTTTTGCAGTGAAGAAACCCAGAGAAGTTAAGTAACTTGCTTAAAGACATGCAACAGTACTAGGAAAAGGATTCGGGCTCAGATTATATAATTCCAGAGCCCACCCTATAAACCCAGGCTTATCATCCTGTCTGGCCCTTAGCAAGAGCTCAGTCATGAAAAACATTCCCAGCACTCCAGTAGTGTCTATCGCAGTAGACAATAAAAGTTGAATGGTTTGTGGAATGTCCCAAGTGGAAATTTCTTGAGGAAACTGGATACAGACCCAGAGTTAGGTAAAGATTTGGGAGTGTAATGATTCATCAGGGTTGACAATGAGCCATCAAAAGATAGCATTCTTTGCAAGAAAATCAATAGGGATAAAAATCACATCCTCTGCTCTTCATTGGACTGCCTTGGATGCTGGAGACAGATAACATAGAAGGGTTACTTCAAAAGACTTGAGAAACACACTGCTAGTTTTCATTAAACTACTCATTTTCTTATTTGGAAATTAGTGTCTGCAGTCATCTTGACAAGAATTTCACTAAGTCATAAATATTCTTTATTAGACATGAATTTCTAAATAACATTAATTCCTAAAGTGGGACTAATGCTTCAATAAGACAATCAACCACAGCTTTGGGGACAAAGAAGGGTGGGAGCTAATGAAGTTCACTCAAGCTTTTAGCATGGAGTGATGTATTGTTGAGTTGCTAAGTTGTATCTGGTTCTTTTGCCACCCCATGGGCTGTAGCCCTCCAGGCTCCTCTGTCCATGGGGTTTCCCAGGCAAGAATACTGGAGAGGGCTGCCATGCCCCCCTCCAGGGGATCTTCCTGACCCACAGATAGAACATTCATCTCCTGCACTGGCAGGTGGATTCTTTACCACTGACCCATTTGTGGGTCAAAGTTATTTGATTTCTTTGATCAAAAATACTGAAGATTAATGACCCTGTGTGTGCCTTTATCTAACTTCATTCTCAAACTCTTAACAGCAGAAACCAGGTGTCAAGAGGATGGTTATCAGCTGGACAGAGAGTTCTCAAAGAATGCTGTCCTCTGAGAGTGAAAAGGGTTCCTGGACCCAACTCCAGTGTGTTATGTGTGTGGAGGGTTTCCCACATCAGCAACAGTTTTCAGTTGAGGCAGGATCCTCCAGAATTCAACTCAGTTCTGACACTGTGTACCCAGAGACAGAATCAGATTCCACAGGTAAAGGGCTCAGACCCAGAAGACCACCCTCCACTTGAGACACCAGATGCAAGCATAGGTTGTCACCTGCACTTCTGACTGACTGGCTATAAGTAAGGCATTCCCAGGATCCCCTCCTTGAGTTTTGCTAGAATGGCTCACATGCCTCAGGAAAACCTGCTTACTCATTAGATCACTGATTTATTATGGAAGGATATTAAAGGATACAGATGAAGAGCTGCATCAGACTAGGTCCTCCACAAAAGAGCTTCTATCCTCGCAGAGCTTGGGGCCAGGCACGGGGGCACACAGAAGTGTTCTGTTTCACTCACATGGAAGCTCTCCAAAAAGAAGGGCAAAAAGCTGTCCTTTTGGGTTACTAAGACAAGCTCATTACATAGTTGCATGTGTGCATGCTCAGCTGCTTTAGTCGTGTTTGACTCTCTGCAACCCTATGGACTGTAGCCCGCCAGGCTTCTCTATCCATGGGAGTCTCCAGACAAGAATACTGGAGTGGGTTGCCATGACCTCGTCCAGGGGATCTTCCCAGCCCAGGATCAAACCCGCGTCTCCTGTGCTGCAGGAAGATTCTTTACTGCTGAGTCACCTGGAAAGCCCAATGTTTGACTAAATCACAAACCAATGCAATTGATTCAACCTCAAGCTCCTCTCCCCTCCCCAGAAATCAAGGGGGTCAGGAGTGAAAATTCCAACTCTAATCATGTGGTTGGCTTCACTGAACAACTGATGCCCAACCTTATGTGCTTTCCAGAAGTTTCCTCATTCACAGAGCAAAAAGATATTTTATTACTCAGTGCTCAGGAGATTCCAAGAGTTTGGGGAGATTGAAGCCAGAAACTAGACAAAGGCCAAATGTTGTTCAGTCACTAAGTCATGTCCAATTCTTTGTGACCCTGTGAAATGCAGCATGCCAGGCTTCCCTGTCCTCTATCTCCTGGAGTTGCTCAAACTCAAGTCCACTGAGTCGGTGATGCCATCCAGCCATCTCATCCTCTGTTGTCCCCTTCTCCTGCCCTCTATCTTTCCCAGCATCAGGGTCTTTTCCAATGAGTGAGCTCTTCAAAAAGGTGACCAAAGTATTGGAGTTTCAGCTTCAGCATCTGTCCTTCCAACAAATATTCGGGGTTGATTTCCTTTAGGATTGACTGGTTTGATCTCCTTGCTGCCCAAGAGACTTTCAAAAATCTTATCCAGCACCACAATTCAAAAGCATTAATTCTTTAGTACTCAGCCTTCTTTATGGTCCAACTCACATCCATACATAACTAGACTAGTGGAAAAACCATAGCTTTGACTATATGGACATGAGACATCATTATATATATATTTATATAAAATTTGATATATATTTCTTATAAATCACAATATCATGGAGACAGTTATTCAACATCAGCATAAGGGGAAACTTGTTAGAAATGCAAATTCTTAGAGCTATTCCAGAGGTGATGAATCTGAAACTCTGGGTCAGGCTCACAATCTGTGTTTTAACAAGCCCTCCAGTTGGTTCTGAGCTTTGCTGAAGTCTGAGGACCACTGGATCAATGAAAACACGAAGTGCTCAATCCTGCCAGTAACTTGCTATGAGACCTCAGACAAATCACTGAACCTGTGTGTGCCTGTCAAATGGAGATTATAAAACTTGTACCAACGGTCTTATAGCAATAATGTTAAGAGATTTGAAGGAGCAAAAAGAAGTTAATGTGTTTTGAGAAATGTGTTAACGGTATAATATTGTTACGAAGATTAAAAAAAATTTTTTTTAAGTATGGAGGAGCCATAAAACCATACTACTCAGGGTGTAGTCCTCAGACCCACAGCACTAGATAGAAATGCAGGCTCTTGGGCATCATCCCTGAGCTCACAGATTTTTTGTTTGCTGCACTGCAAGGCATATGGGATCTTAGTTTGCCAACCAAGGACAGAACCTAGGGCCCTGCAGTGAGAATGCCAAGGCCCAACCGAGTCCCTAGGGACCACCAGGGGCTTCCCTAGAATCTGCTGTATAACAAGATCCCTGGGTGATGGAAATGGGGAAAGCACTGGATGGATCGGAACACCACACAGGTGTAAGGTGTTACCTGCATCAGGCAGGTGTAGTCATGAAGGAAATAGAGGGCCCCCTCTGCTCCACACCTGAGCTCCTCCCAGTGGTCTGTCTCACCGTTGATCAGACATGTGTGTGTTAATTGCTTAGTCCTGTCCGACTCTGACCCTATGGACTGTAGCTCACCAAGCTCCTCTGTCCACGGGATTTTCCAGGCAAGGGTACTGGAGTGAGTTCCCATTTCCTACTCCAGGGGATCTTCCTGACCCAGGGATGAAACCAGGATCTCACAGATTCTTTACCATCTGAGACACCAGGGAAGCCCTGATCAGATACATAAATGCTATGAAAAAGTTCACTGTGGGAATTTAAGGAGGTACCATATAAGTGCTCCCTATTGAGACAATTCCTATTTATGAGTTTAATTCTTACCACCTGTCCTCAATGCAAAGATTATAAAAACATGTCAGTCATGATTTTTTAATCCTTATAATTGAACTTCACACAAAGTCATCTCATTGCCTTATAAAAAATGAATTGGGTGATTCACTGTGGACATTTGAAGGATCAGAACCTGCAGAAATTCCAGACAGACAATCTTTTTGGAATACTGAAAACCTCAGGGGTTATCCAGCTGTCAGGTAACTCTTGGAAAGCATATGTTACTTTGATCATTTTGAGCTAATTAAGACAAATTTTGAAAGAGGAAGATGGGCAATGTTCCCAGAAATATTTGATACAATATTCTAAGTTCACTATTTAAATGTTTAATAGGTGCCTCAGGTGACCGCTATGGTCAATGAAGTTCAGAAAGAACTACTCTAGATCCTAGCTCAGTTGTTCTCAGCCCCGGCTTCCCACTGACACCATCTGGAGAGCTTTAAAGGAAAAATGGGGACGATCCCCTGGAGGAGGGCATGGCAACCCTCTCCAGTACTCTTGCCTGGAGAATCCTATGGCAGAGGAGCCTGGCAGGCTACAGTCCATAGGGTCACACAGAGTCGGATACGACTGAGCGACTTAGCACAGCACACACTGATGCCTGATTGAGCTGGTCTAGCACAGGGCCTGGGCCCGGCTGCTGGGACAGCCAGCTCCCTGCGTGACCCTGAGTGCAACCAGCATCGAGAGCCCAGCTGCCTGGTGAGAATTCCTAATCGGCCTAGGGGCGAGTTGCCCCCTGAGGGCTGAACTGTGTTGATGCAAGATTCATAGGTGAGGACCTAACCTCCAGGGCCTCAGAATGGAACCGCATTTGGAGAGAAGTCCTTTAAATGTGTGAGTTAGTTAAAATGAAGCCATTAGAGGGGGGTCCTCCTCCCATCTGACTGGTATCCTTATAAGAAGAGGAAATTGGGACACAAAGTTACGCTAGGATACGTGTACACAGAGGAAAGACCATGTGAGGACAGAGCAAGAAGGTGGCCATCGACAGACCAAGGAGAGAGGCCTCAGAGGGAAACCCAGACTGTGGACACCAACTGTGGACACCTTGATCTTAGACCTCCAGTCTCTGAAACTTGGAAAAAAATGAATGTGTGTTGTTGAAGCCTCCAGTCTGTGGTACAGGTTATGGAAGCCCTTGCGAATTAATGTATCCCCCCTATGTATCTCAAGACCATGGGTGTGAGGATGGTGCACACTCAACTCCATGTGTGAGACCTGCACACACAACACTCCCAGGCTTGTACCTCCAGGAGAAGTGGGGCTGCACTGAAGTGAAGAGAAGAGGTGGATGGAGAAGCAGTCCTGATACAAGCCCTGAGCACATGGGAAGTGAGCAAAAAGGATGCTTCCGAGGGAGTTCACATTTCACTGTAGAAGCCCAAGAGGCACAAAGAGCATTAGGATAACACATAGAAGGAAAATCCCTTCAAATATCAATTCCACAGTCTGCCTTCACTGACCCCATGGAAAGGCTGACTCCCATAACTCCCTGGGCTTCTCCCTCATGATATCTGCTATAATTATTGTTTAATTAGGTTCCTGCTTAAAGTGATCTGCTAGACAATAAGCACGTAAGGGTGGAGACTGTGTCTTGACTTGTTCAGCATCTTGTTCACCACCACTTGGCACATTCTTGTGGAACGAATGAATGAACACTTTCAGCAACCACTAGCAAAGATGATACTAAAAGAGCTTAATTAAGCTGATGAATGACTTAATGAACAAATAAGTCAATGAATGACATGAACCAATGATTGAGCACTCACTGGATGTTTTGTTTCAAATTCATCTTAAATGTTTTCTAAATTCAGTTCCAATTAGATTTCAGGACAGTGATCACTCAGGAGGAGATCACTCCTCTGGAGTAATTTGGTAATTGCTCTTTTCTCCTGGACCCTTCAGTTTTAGGTAAAGTCACATGGCTTGTGAATCATTTGGCAAATATGCAAAAGAATACTTCATATGTATATGCATTCATTCAGATCATTTCAGTTCAGTCACTCAGTCGTGTCCAACGCTTTGCCACCCCATGGACTGCAACACACCAGGCTTCCCTGTCCATCACCAACTCCCAGAGCTTGCTCAAACTCATGTCCATCGAGTCGGTGATGCCATCAAACCATCTCATCCTCTGTCGTCCCCATCTCTTCCTGCCTTCAATCTTTCCCAGCATCAGGGTCTTTTCCAATGAGTCAGTTCTTTGCATCAAGTGACCAAAGCTTTGGAGTTTCAGCTTCAGCATCAGTCCTTCCAATGAATATGCATTCATATGTACACAGATATACACACACATATATATTCCACACATCACCACCGATTTCATGTTTGGTTCAACCTAAGACTCTGATGATCATGTATAAAACATCACAGGGGCAGAGTTCCAGTCCACACATCCCTACCCCAGTCCAATCCAAAAGACTCATAGACTCAGTACGCAACAAAGTTCATAGTTGAGACCTCTGGTTGTCTTTCACTTTGGGGTAATATGGGGTTATTTTCAGTTCTAAGTCATGAAAAAAATGCAGGTTCCACAATTCAGAGGCTTCACATCCTTGTTTGAGGATCACATTTTTATTCAGGCTGGACCACTTGTCTTAGCACCAGTCTCCACACCAGGTCTGGGAGTACTGAGAGGGGAGATTTCTAAGGACCAATAATTCGTTACATAGCCCTTAAAGATAAACTATAACTCTTCCCAGGTTTTTGTGAACTAGTTCAAATACTACAACCGTCTTTATTGGAAAACCTCAAATATTTTGTCGGAAAAATCAGCAATTCAAGTATAAAAAAACCAACAGGGAATGCCCAATTTTACTTCAGTATTTACATTGTAGTCAGTTTCCACTTCTGGCTAAAGGTTTGAATTTCCCATCTGGGAAGCTCCTAAAGGCCCAGGTGGCAGGGAGGAAGATGCTCCACCTTTATCTTCTTTCCTTCTTTGGTTGGCATCTGGGTGCCATGAGAATGATCAGGCCTTTGGATTATCTTCTTGAAATGATCGCCTGAATCGCACATCTGGGTTTGATACAAGAGAAGAGATGTTAGCACAGGTGCACCCTGGCCCATATCTCCAAGAGAAATACCAACGTGGCTTTCAAGATCCCACAGCTTCTCAGGCTTTCCCTGCTTCCTCCTTCTAAGTTTCTTCAACTTTCCCCCTTGAATTCCCACCAGTGGAGGTATGAGAAATGCTATTCCAAAAAGATGAGTGGGTTTATTTGTTTGTCCGTTTTCTCCCCAATATTCATTCCCCTCTGGCATCAGTCACAGGTTTTCTTTGGAAAACTACCTTTCTCCATTCTCTCAGTCCCGCATCTCTAAAGATGAGGCCTGTGACTCATATCTGGCCGGTGCAGTCATCACAGTGTCTTGGTCATAGCAACTGATTCATGGATGAGTACATCACCCAATCAGATCAAATGAAACAGAAAGAGAATGCTGGGTTTCCTGATCACTAGACTTGAATCTGCAGAGATACAAGAAGCTAATAAAGTTGTCTTGTAATTATCAAGAGCTCATTTGAGAAAGGAGATAACATGGAGAAGAACGGCACAGAAAGAAACCGGGTCTTGTGACATCCTGTGAGTCCATGCTTCTGGCCACGCCTAAGGCAAGAAGTATCCTCCAGGTTTTGCTGAAGCCAGTTTGGGCCGGTCCTTACAACTGAATGACTGAATCCAGGGGCAGTTTTGACCCTCTGTCTTGGGCTCTACCATCTGGATGAATCAGACCTTCTTCAGTGCCAGTCGGGTACTCACCTTGAGCAGCATCCTGTTGCCTGACACGCAGAGGGCCCCATTGCTAAAAAAAAGAAAACAAGAAATCTCATCACTAGAAAATTGTGTAGACCTCAGATCCTGTTGCATGGGTGATAAGACTTGCGAGCCCCACCATTTTAAAATTAAGAGGTGACAGATTAAGGTCAAGATTCAGCCACAGAAATATCAAACATGTTCTGTTTTATATTTTATGGGCAGTGATTCCATTCATTTAATCTTTCATTTCACAGATATTTACTGAACATTTACAACATGCCAGGTAATATATTAGGACCTGTGGCTGCAAAGGTACCATCATAGTCCCTGCCTTGATTTTGAGCTGGGCCTCCAAGTCCCTTACCTAGTGCTGATGGTATTCATTTGCACAGACAATAAACAACAACATGGCAGTCTCTTTGGACAAGATCATAACTTCTAAAAGTAGTAGCATTTGAATTAACATGGGTTTACTGTTTATCCACATTTTTCTAGGATACCAGTGAAGTCAGCGCAGGCTTTGGTACTAAAGCAAGGTTCTAGGGATCTCTCAAACCCTTTTGGTAAGAATAAAATTTGCAAAACCTTTTTAAGAACATGATATGGCAATATATGTTAACATTATTATGCATATGCCTGAGGCAGATAAAACACTCACATACAAAGACTATAACCAAAATGTTTCATTACACATTGTCTTTAGTATTAAACAAAAAAAATGGGAACAACCCAAATGTCCAAGTATGTACAAACTGAAAGAATGTCTGAGATACAGTATTAAGCAGGGAGAGGGGAAATTATGTGTAAAATATAGCCTATTTTTGTAATGAATAAATAAACGAGAATGTTAGTAGATGTATGGATGTGTACAGATGCCTGGGGGAAAGATCTGGAAGACCATATACGGAAGCATTAACCTAGTGGGGTGAGATTTCAAGGTATTTTTCATCCCAGTGGGACACACTTCTGTATGGTTGGGTAATGGAAGGATGCATGCAAGCTCCAGGAGGGAAGGGCCTTGTTGTGTTACCATGATATTACATTACCTAGAACGTGGCCAGGCAAAGAATATGGTGAATGCATACTATATTTTAAAATAAAAATAAAGATATGTTAAAACACAGAACATGAAGGGCTCAAACATGATTCTAGCTCCTGATGCACTTTTCACAGGAGGGCACATCCGTGTCACAGGGATCCCAAGGCAGCCTGCAGCCTCACCTCCAAATCTCTCCTTTCCAGCGTAAATAAAGTAGGGTTTGCTCTCTTCTCCATACTTTGCAGCTTGATCAACTTATCTATCAGGAACATTTTGTCTTTGCCCTCCTGCCAAGAAGGAAAACAAAACCAAAAATATGGCAAGTGAATGATGGTGTGGGGTTGAGAAGCAAATGATAGAAAGGTTGATTTTTAGGCAGGTAGGGTCCTGGATGGGCTTCCCTGGTAGCTCAGCTGGTAAAGAATCCACCTGCCATGTGGGAGACCTGGGTTCGATCCCTGGGTTGAGAAGATCCCCTGGAGGAGGACAAGGCAACCCACTCCAGTATTCTTGCCTGGAGAATCCCCATGGACAGAGGAGCCTGGCGGGCTACAGTCAATGGGGTTGCAAAGAGTCGGATGCAACTGAGTGACTAAGCACAACACACAGCACAGGGTCCTGGACCCTGTGGAGGCTGGAGACTGCTGTCACGTTTACTATTGAGGAGAGAAAAGAAACATCTCACAGCAAAACCAAATTAACCCCCATAGCCTTGCTAAATTGTAATATTCTCCTCTTAAGCAATTATCCTAGCAGGCTGAGTAGTAGCTTTCTCTAGTATGCTGCGAGAAGCAACCTACATACCATTGTCAGAGGGCCCAGGACAAATGGTTAATAGTATCCCTTCTCTTGGCATGCCCTTTGCCCCGGAGCACTCTCTGGGCACCCAGCATTGCCTGGGTCTGCCCTGTCCTTCCACTGAGAATGTCAAAGCTTATAGCTCTGCATTGAAGAACATCAAATATATTTCATTTGTCAATGTTATCTGTGGTAGGGCGTCCCTGGTGGCTCAGTGATAAAGAATCCACCTTCCAATGCAGGAGACGCAGGTTCGATCCTCAATCCGGGAATATCCACATGCCATGGAGCAACTAAGCCCGTGTGCCACAACGATTGAGCCTGTGCCCTGGAGCCTGGTGAGAGAGTCAATTCTTAGGCAGGTTGATAAGAAGTCCAGGGGTCCCCAAGGAGAGAGGGGTCTGGAATTCTCAAGGAGAACAAAAGGACAAATTTTTTTTTTCCTCTACATTCCTTAGGATTATATAACAATAATTATATAACAATCCTGCTTGAGGACAGTCTCTGGGAAAAAACCTCTGGCTAATCCTGTTTTAATATGTCAATTATGGGAGTGGGTCTAGTAAGGTCTTTACAACCTCCGAACATTCTTTTGATTCACTGTAATAAATAATTAAAAAGTATATAACTCCATTGCTAACACTAGCGAGGGGGCATTCTTTCTGCCCCCTTCAGATGTCTATGTCAGAAACTTTCTCTATCCTTTTTATACTTTAATAAAACTCTATTACACAAAAGCTCTGAGTGATCAAGCCTCGTCTCTGGACCCAGATTGAATTCTCCTCCGGAGGCCAAGAATCCCAGTGTCTTTCGTGGTTCAGCAACAGGCTTTCACTGGGAGTCACAAAAAGAGAATCCACCACAATGAGAAGCCTGTACACAGCAGCAAGAGGGTAGCCCCTGCTCACTGTAACTAGAGACAATCCCACACATCAGTGAAGACCCAGCACAGCCAGAAATAAATAAATATATAAAAAATTTTTAAGTTATCTGTGTTAATGTAGTAGACCCTGACAAATAATTCCTGAAATGGGAAAGAGAACAAAGGAATAGGGTACGTTTTCCCCAGGAGGGGGAATCACTATCCTGGAGTCTATTACAGATAAGAGAGTGCTGAGGTGAGCTAGCAAGCACCACTCATGGTCTGTCCAGTCTAGGTCAATCCCATTTTCCATGCCCTTGTTTCCTCCTAAACTTTCACTCACTAATTTTAGCATCCACCAGTGGATCTTGCTTGCAACAATTATTACTGAGGTATTTGGTTCATAATGACCTTCTATTTCTCTCATTCCTTCTACATTTAGTAACTCAAATTCTTCCATAAGAAAGAGCTGTCCATGGTAATTGGTATTTTTAACAAGTTCCCCAGCTGTCTTGGATGTGGCCAACTTGTTTGAAAATCTCTGGTCTGAAGCAACTGTTTTCATACACCAGTGTGAATTAGAATTACCTGGAGAGATTGCAAGACTACAAACTCATAGGCTTTGCCCAACAGAATTTCGACTCAGGAGGCAAAGCTGCACTGTAGCTCAGAGCATAAACTTTGGAGCTGCCTGATTCAAATCCCACTATTACTAGCCCTGTGACTTTGGGCAGGTTGTGTCACTCTATAAGCATCCATTTCCTTAATTTTAAAATAGAGGTAAAAGAAATGAATGTGCTATAGAGTGAGTAGTAAAAATTAAATAAGAATCTTTGTTCATCACTTGGCACAATGCCAGGCATCAATAAGTGCTCAACAAAATGTTATCTGTTGCCACTATTGCTTGGAGGAGGGAAGGGTAATAAGAATTTGCGATTTTAACAAGGAACCAGGGGGTTTTGACATAGACTACCATACTTTGAGAAGGACTGTTACTGACCCTATTCCCAGTCTCTATGGATTCTTTTAGAGACAGCAACCCCATCTTTGTGGTCCACATTCCAGGCAAGACTCCCAGGCAGGCAGATCTGCATGATGTTAATGGTGCCTTCCTTAAATGATGTCATCCCAGTAACTCCTGAGTTCACCTGACACTATTCTTACAACAGAAAGCTTTAACATCAAATCCCTCCCACGTTGAAATCTTCATAGGACTTGCCCCAAACATTCAGTGCTGCATCAGAAAACTATGGGTAATGCTTCTGGGGATAGGTGGGAAAAGGGCTTAACTAACTGACTCATCAAAAATACTAAGATCATGGCATCTGGTTCCATCACTTCATGGCAAATAAAAGGTGAAAAAGTGAAAACAGTGACAGATGTCACTTTCTTGGGCTCCAAAATGACTGTGGATGTTGGCTGCAGCCATGAAATTAAAAGACACTTGCTCCTTGGAAGGAAAGCTATGACAAATCTAGCATGTGTGCAGGGGCTCAGTTGCAACTGACTCTATGTGATCATACGGAGGATCCTCTGTCCATGGGATTCTCCAGGCAAGATCACTGGAGTGGGTTGCCATACCCTCCTCCAGGGGATCTTTCTGACCCAGGGATCAAACCTCAATCTTTTATGTCTCTCGTGCATTGGCAGGCAGGTTCTTTACCACTAGGGCCACCTGGGAAACCCCATGACAAACTTAGACAGCATATTAAGAAGCAGAGACATCATTTTGCCAGCAAAGGTCCATAGAGTCAAAGCTATGGTTTTTCTGGCAGTCATGTATGGATGTGAGAGTTGGACCATGAAGAAGACTGAGTCCCTAAGAATTGATGCTTTCAAATTGTGGTGCTGTAGAAGACTCTTGAGAGTCCCTTGGACCACAAGTCTTCTTGTAAACCAGCCAGTCCTAAAGGAAAATCAACCCTGAATATTGGAAGGACTGATGCTAAAGTTTAAGCTCCAATACTTTGGCCACCTGAGATGAAGAGCCAACTCATTGGAAAAGACCCTGATGCTGGGAAAGATTGAAGACAAAAGAAGAAGAGAGCAGCAGAGGATGAGATGGTTAAACAGCATCAATTCAGTCTCTCAGTCATGTCCGACTCTTTGTGACCCCATGAACCGCAGCACACCAGGCCTCCCTGACCATCACCAACTTCCAGAGTCCACCCAAACCCATGTCCATCAAGTCGGTGATGCCATCCAGCCATCTCATCCTCTGTCATCCCCTTCTCCTCCTGCCCCCAATCCTTCCTAGCATTAGAGTCTTTTCCAGTGAGTCAACTCTTCACATGAGGTGGCCAAAGTATTGGAGTTTCAGCTTCAACATCAGTCCTTCCAATGAACACCCAGGACTGGTCTCCTTTAGGATAGACTGGCTGGATCTCCTTGCAGTCCAAGGGACTCTCAGGAGTCTTCTCCAACACCACAATTCAAAAGCATCAATTCTTCTGCGCTCAGCTTTCTTCACCATCCAACTCTCACATCCATACATGACTACCAGAAAAAACATAGCCTTGACTAGACTGACCTTTGTTGACAAAGTAATGTCTCTGCTTTTCAATATGCTATCTAGGTTGGTCATAACTTTCCTTTTAAGGAGTAAGCGTCTTTTAATTTCATGGCTGCAATCACCATCTGCGGTGATTTCGGAACCCAAAAAAATAAAGTCTGACACTGTTTCCACTGTTTGCCCATCTATTTGCCATGAAGTGATGGGACCAGATGCCATGATCTTAGTTTTCTGAATGTTGAGCTTTAAGCCAACTTTTTCACTCTCCTCTTTCACTTTCATCAAGAGGCTTTTTAGTTCCTTTTCACTTTCTGGCATAATAGTGGTGTCATCTGCATATCTGAGGTTATTGATATTTCTTCTGGCAATCTTGATTCCAGCTTGTGCCTCTTCCAGCCCAGCATTTCTAGTGATGTACTCTGCATATAAATTAAATAAGCAGGGTGACAATATACAGTCTTGACGTACTCCTTTTCCTATTTGGAACCAGTCTGTTGTTCCATGTCCAGTTCTAACTGTTGCTTCCTGACCTGCATACAGGTTTCTCAAGAGACAGGTCAGATAGTCTGGTATTCCCATCTGTTTAAGAATTTTCCACAGTTTATTGTGATCCACACAGTCAAAGGCTTTGGTGTAGTCAGTAAAGCAGAAGTAGATGTCTTTCTGGAACTCTCTTGCTTTTCCGGTGATCCGATGGATGTTGGCAATTTGACCTCTGGTTCCTCTGCCTTTTCTAAAACCAGCTTGAACATCTGGAAGTTCATGGTTCACATATTGCTGAAGCCTGGCTTGGAGAATTTTGAGCATTACTTTACTAGTGTGTGAGATGAGTGCAATTGTGCAGTAGTTTGAGCATTCTTTGGCATTGCCTTTCTTTGGGATAGGAATGAAAACTGACCTTTTCTAGTCCTGTGGCCATTGCTGAATTTTCCACATTTGCTGGCATATTGAGTTCAGCACTTTCACAGAATTATCTTTTAGGATTTGAAATAGCTCAACTGAAATTCCATCACCCCCGCTAGCTTTGTTGTAGTGATGCTTTCTAAGGCCCACTTGACTTCACATTCCAATATGTCTTGGTCTAGGTGAGTGATCACACCATCGTGATTATCTGAGTTGTGAAGATCTTTTTTGTACAGTTCTTCTGTGTATTCTTGCCACCTCTTCTGAATATCTTCTGCTTCTGTTAGGTCCATACCATTTCTGTCCTTTATCGAGCCCTTCTTGGCATGAAATGTTCCCTTGGTATCTCTAATTTTCTTGAAGAGATCTCTAGTCTTTCCCATTCTGTTGTTTTCCTCAATTTCTTTGCATTGATCGCTGAGGAAGGCTTTCTTATCTCTCCTTGCTATTCTTTGCATCAGTGAGCCAATAGACAAGAATTTGAGCAAACTTCAGGAGATAGTGAAAGACAGGGAAGCCTAGTGTGCTGCACTTCATGGGGTTGTAAGGAGTAGGACACAACTTAGTGACTGGCCAACATCAACAACCAACCAATGCTCTTTCTGTACAATACAAAATGTGCCAACTCAAGTGATCTGAAGCCCCAAAGATTCAAGCAGATAGACTCCTATGGTGTCCTGCTTCTTCCTCATGTTTTCAGACATAGCGCTCTTGTCACAGTTCTGTTGGTATTTAGAAGAAAAGGGAACTAGCCCAGTAGCGGTGATCATCTCTGTGTGTCCAGACTTTGATCTCTAAATACCATTTGATCAAGACTCCTTAAAGAAATGCCTAATTCCTATTCTGGGACAGGAAATGAACAAGATGAGTCCAGACCATCTTATCTTTCCAGAGAACAAGGAAGCAACCAAAGACTCCTGGGATCATGTCAAAAGAACTGAGGAGCTAATTCAAAAGGATTTCCTCTAGCAAAGGATGAGACTATTTTAAGCATAAACAAATGATTACAATTGAAAGATGCCAACATATACTTAAATCTACGAATTCATAATGATAACTTCTCACTGGCCACATTTGGAGGTTCAAGGCTTAGTGAGTTGAATAGTGTCTCCCCTTTTAAAAGATATATTTAAGTTATTCTTATTCAAACACCACTACCTGTGACTATAGCTTTATTGGAGTCTTTGCAGATGTAATTAAATTAAAGGGTCTTGTTTTTTTTTTATGAGGTCATCATGGATGAGGATGAACCTTAAATTCAATGAGAAGTCCTTAGGCGAGAAGGAAAAACAGACAAAGAGAGAAAAAGACCCTGTGAAGATGAACGCAGAAATGGGAGTTATGAGGTTTCAAGCCAAGAAACACAAAGGTTAGTCAGCAGCCACCAGAAAAAATGAAAGCGGTAGGGAGGAGACTCTTGCTCTGAGCTTCAGAAGGAAGCAACCCTGCTGACAACTTGGCTTTGGACTTCTGGCCTCCAGAACTGTGAGGCAATACATCTCTTGTCATTTTAAGCTGCCACATTTGTGATACTTTGTTTTCCAGCCCTAGCAGATGAATATACTGGAGGACCAAATCATCCTTTTGAAAACAGGTAAATAAAGGGAATCATGTATTTAACCTCATCTTTCCTCTCCCGAAGGTATATGAAGGTGCTCTAACAGTTGATGAGTAAAAATTCTTCTTTTATAGAAGAATTCCCACTAATAAATGCAGAAGAAATTCTAGAATTAGAGTACCACTATTTTGCAATCCCTAATGAAATAAATGGACAATGAATAAAAAGGTGTGAGAGCATGCTGAGTCACTTCAGTCGTGTCTGACTCTTTGCGATGCTATGGACTATACTTATCAAAGGCTGCCAAATCCATTAGGTGAAAGACTGCTGGGAAGCTTTATGATGGATGGGTTAGCTGACCAAGCATGGACCCACTCACTGATCGTTCTTAACATAACAAAAAAGGAGACAATCAGACATTTTATGTTATGAGGTAATGCCATGAGAAACATTGATGTAAAGCATCACCTATGAATTATTCTGGCTAAAAAGTTTAATCTGGACTTAATCAGGTCTTTAAATCTCACCATTTGTTTACAGGAAATACAAAAAAAAAAACTATTAAACACCACTGTAGGCTTGAAAATCAGATATATCCAGAATGAGGGAAATACTGCATGAAAAATGACCTGGTTTCTTCAACAATAAGGGGCAAGAGAAGTGGGAGGTGTGAACAGTTAGAGATTGAAAGAAACATTAAAGACACATCAAGCAAATGCAACATGTGACACTTTTCCAGATTTTTTACTTGGGTAATCCTGCTGTAAAAAGACATTAACTGGACAACTGGGGAAACTTGGCCTTTGACTGCCTATAAGATGATAGTAAGGGATTATTAATTTTTTTAGGTGTGATGATTGGTACTGTGGTTATGTTTTTTAAAAGTATATGGAAGAGGCTATAGATAAAATGATACAAAGGCCAGGATTTGCTTGAAAATAATCCAGAGATTCACAGCACAGGGACAGTGTAGAGGACATAAGAGTACACAAATGGTGATGGTGGTCAGGGTGGGTGGTGGGACGGTTCATTCTAATACCCTCTATAATGGATGATGTTTGAAAATTTTCTTTACAGAATGTTAAAGGTGGGGAGGGTAACAAAGGGGTCCAATGGGACTTACATTAATGATCTGTTCATGGAGAAGTCTTATCATAATCTTCCTTCCCTCTGTGATCTGCCAGTAAAGGTAAGTGATGATTCTGGAAGAGAAGAAAAGAAAGAAAGGCTGATGCACTCTCCAATGCTTTGCAGGCTCCTAATTTCAACTGGGTACATAGGAACGCGTATATTTGCTTACAGATGGATGTTGGCCCAGCCAATGTTCCTGCAAAGTTGTATCTGGGTGACTTAGAGGTTAACTTCATTATAGCAATAGTTCTCAGGAGTCTACACACAAATCACCTGAGAGGTGGAGAAAATACTCCTGCTGTGGCCCCTCCTCAGATCAGTTAATTGAGCTTTAACATTCCCTCATGTCACATGATTATTATTTCTTTTCCTGTGGTGAAAACATTTAACAGTAGTTTTATTATTATTTATTTATTTGGGGGCTTCCCTGGTGGCTCAGTGGTAAAGAATCCGCTGGTCAAGCAGGAGACCTGGGTTCAATCCCTGGATCCAGACGATCCCCTGGGGAAGGAAATTGCAACCCACGCCAGTATTCTTGCCTGGGAAGTCCCATGGACAGAGAAGCCTGATGGGCTACCATCCCTGGGGTCACAAAAGAGTCAGACATAACTTAGAGACTAAACAACAAGAAACAACAACAAATTTATTTTTGGCTGCATTAGGTCTTGATTGCTGCACAAAGGCTTTCTCCCTAGTTGCGGTGCATGAGCTTCTCATTGCAATGGCTTCTCGTTGCGGAATATGGATTCAGCAGTTGTGGTGCACAGGCTTGCTGCCCCAAGGCATCTGGAATCTTCCCAGACCAGGGATCAAACCTGTGTCCCCTGAACTGGCAGGCAGATTCCCAACCACTGGACCACCAGGGAAGTCCTTAACAGTATCTGTAACTTATTTTATTTATTTATTTTTTGGCCGCATCCAGAATCCATACCACTAGGCCACCAGGGAACTCCCGAGCAGTATTTTTTCAGTGTATATGATTCTGATGTGTAGTCAGAAATTTGTGAATCTGGACAGTGCTATTCAAATTTTCCTGTGATACAGACTTCCTGGGATTTTGTTAAAATGCAGACGCGATAGGTCAGGGTAGGGTCTGAGAGTCTGCATGTCTCACGAGCTCCCCAGGGAATTAGAAGTTTGGAGGAGCAAGACAGTAGAACTTCCTATTTTAAGTAGGGGGCCAAAGGCAAACCAGTCCTGGGAGGGAGAGTATGACCACGAGCTAGCAGACCCAGGTTCCAGCCTCCTCTACAGCCTGGGAACTACCCCCGTCTCTGCAAGTCTTACCACTTCCACCTGTAAAATCCAGGGGTCACTCAACAATGGCATCAGCTGGCTCCACTAGTCTGTGCTGTTGGGTTGTGTCTCTACGTGAGGACAGACAAGCTCAGCCATCAGAATTTGGCTTCTAAAGAGGAGCAGCTGTCAGCAGGACAACTGTTCCTGCAGGAAAATGAGTCCAGTCTTGGCAGATTTCCGCTTTTTCACAAGAAGTTAGAAATCATTTTAAAACTTGAAAGTACACTAACCCATATATCAATAATGCCCAACTCACTTTAAGATAGTCACAACCTCAGAAAGAATCACATGGTAATTTCCCTAAGCATCCTCACACCCAGTTTTTTTTTTTTGTTTTCATGTGAATTCTTAAGAGGGAGCAGAGCAGGTGTCCCTTTCTTCATAAAACAGACCTCAAAAAAGGACAAGATATTAAATAACTTCTAGAAAAATCCAAGGGCAGAGTTGGGACGAGGCAGAACACTGAGCCAAGCCGCAGTCTTCGCCTTCCCACCAAACACCTGCCCTTCCCAAGCCTAGCTGCCTGCACGCGGAGTTGATGGGGTGTTTCCTCCTCTAGTTTTCCGAAGAACCCCACTTACAACACAATGAGGGTGAGGATGAAGAAGAAGTGCACGCTCCCGATGAGGTTCTGGTAGATCCAAACAACCCACAGGTAGCTGGGCCTTTTACTCAGGGTGTCGATCCAACTGTAGATGGACTCAATGAAGAAGGACAGACCTCGGAATGGACCACAATCAGCTGAAGGTTTCAATCTGATAAAACAAGAGACAGGGAAACATCTCTAGCACCAGACTCAGGTATAGTTAAGAGCCTTTCCGGGCTCTTAACCTGGAACCAGTTGCTCCATCCACGTCCCCTTCCAAAGGACACCCTCTCACTCACAGGCCCGGTCAGTGTGTTTTGTACTCATGATCTGTATTCTGAGGACCAGCTTTTGGACATGAGTATCGCTTGATCCAACTGTCACCAATCCAAAGACCAGGCTGTGACTTCAGCCATGTCCTGGCACAAAGAAATGAACTGGGGCGATAGGACTCTCTTCCTTAGGAACTTGAACTAAGAAATACAAAGAGGGGAGGCTGTAATCTAGGGAAGCTAGAGCTGTAATGATGGCCACATGAAGTCAGTTGTGAATAAGCAAAAACTAGAAGGCACCAAGAACTGGTTAGGGAGAGAGAGAAGAGAGCCAACACGGTGAGCCAACTGAGAACATCACAGAACAGAGGAGCCTGCCCTGCAGCTGCCAAGTGCCAGTTCTATAAGTATTCTAAAAAATCAGCTCCCTTGTGCATTCATTTGCTCATTCATTTGACAAAGGCACTTGTAACTGAGGCAGGAGATAGATGGGCTCCAGGCTAGACATTTACAACTAGCCTTCCGTTTATATTTCTCGAGGCAAGACATAGCTGGGCTCCAGGTGAGACATTTATACTCAGCCTTCTGTTTACACATCCAGGTAAAAATAACAACAGGAACAGGACAAATAGCTGGACTTTGTCTCCAGTGGACACTTTAAGAGAACAATAATGGTAAGGCCTGGAAAAGAAAATGGCAACCCAACTCCAGTACTCTCGCCTGGAGAATCCCCATGGATGGAGGAACCTGGCGGGCTACAGTCCAAGGGGTTCCTAAAGAGTCAGACACAACTGAAGCAGCTTAGCACTCACGCAATGGCAAAGGCAGAGAGGAGCTGAGTCTTGCCCAGATAAAAGATAAAGAGGCCACATTTTCTCATACTTGAGGTCAAGGAGACCTCCCCAGCTACACATGCAGAAGGCTCCTTGGGATTAAAAAGGAGGGGGCACCACTCCATAATAGGTGATGCCAAGTCTTCCACAGGCCTCTGTGCTGGAATCGATCTTGGCTAAAACGTGCGCATGCATGTTGGGGAAAGTCCCAGGGCAGGTGAAGTGTGGAAAAAGAACCAAGATAATTGGCCAAAGATAGACAAAGACCCAGAAAAAATGCCCTAGATAAATGATTTAACCTCCTCTTTACCAGAGGAAGCTCACACCCTTTCTCTCCATGTGTGTATCTCTGCCTTGCCTTTGTCTAAAATTTAAAAAAAAAAAAAATTGTTTCACTGTGTGCTCTCCCAGTTACTTACTGCATCTCTAATAATAAACTTTGTACAGTTTTTTTTTTTTTTTGGTAGAAAAAAACTGTATTTTTACAGTTTTTGCCTCCTTAAAACATTCTTGCTTTCAAGCATGGCAAGAGCCAGGGAAATTTTGCTTCTAGCCTCTAGCCCTTGCTGATCTAGCAGCAAGGATTCCTGCTTTTCCCCCAGGCTACCCAGGTTCAAGTCCTGGGCAAGGAACTACGATCCTGCTTCAAACCACCATTCACTGCTGTCTCCTCGAAATCAGGCATTGTGCTGGATACTAAGCCCTGGCGAGCCTACAGTAAACAGGACAGACATGGTACCTGCCCTCCCAGGTTCTAACGGGAAAGATGGTAAACAGTGAGGGTGCAATTGCACAAAGATTCAAAGGCATTTCTGGCATGAACTAGGAAATGAAGAAAAGAAACCGCCCTGAGAGAGAAAGGGAGCAGGAGGGAACGCACAGAAGATGAGGATGGTCATGAAGGTCAGATCTTCGACAGGACTTTTGAGCTGAGAGAGGAAAGAGGGTCAAGCAAGGGGAGCAGGGAGAGCGCTTCAAAGAGATGACCCTAAACAGACTGAGAGGTTGGGGAAGGATGGAGCCATGGGAAGTGAGGTTGGAGGGGTAAGCGGGAGCCTGACCAGATGGGGCCTTTCAGTTCACTAGAGGAAGCTTTGCTCTCTGTGTGGAGACCAGGCTTCTCCCCAGCTGGGAACCTGCAGGACTTGGAGGACGCGATGGTTGGGGGGGGTCTGTGCCTATCAAGAGGGGGCACCTGAGAGGTGGTGACCAAACTCGGATGTATTCCTCCCTTGGTCATAGCATCTGTTGGTTACCAAGGGAACTTGGGCTGAACAATGCATGAAGCATGTCTTTTTATTCTGATCGGTAACATCTGGGGCCTTACTAATGCTAGAGAGACTGCTTTTCCCAGGGCTAGCCTACAAAGCACGTCTTTCATATGCAAACCAATGAGTCCAGAGCGCACCTCCCAGCCCACCTCCTCTCTCAAGCTCTCACACTCTGGGCCATTGTTCCTCTGCCCCCACCACCCCAGCGCCAGGTCAGACAACCCCAGATGGCCCCTACACCACAGAGTCCAATGAGATTATTCACATCTGCCCCTCCTAAGCCTGCTGACCCTGCCTTGCCCTCTCCTCCCACTGAAACCACAGTAAAGACTTCTGCCCACATTTAATACTCTCTCTCTCTGCCTCTGACAGATGACAGTGCCTCCCCCTCATGTGGCCCCCATGGTGGGACAGGGCCCCTCACTTTGGGGTCTGTATTTATTGTTGCTGTTGTTCAATGGCTCGACCACATCCGCTTCTTTGCAACCCCATGGACTGCAGCATGCCAGGCTTCCCTGTCCTTCATTATCTCCTGGAGTTTGCTCAAACTCATGTCCACTAAGTCAGCGATGCCATCCAACCATCTCATCCTCTGTCTCCCCCTGCTCCTACTACTGTCAATCTTTCTCAGCATCAGGGTCTTTTCCAATGAGTCAGCTCTTCGCATCAGGTGACCAAAGTATTGGAGTTTCAGTTTCAGCATCAGTCCTTCCAAAGAATACTCAGGGTTGATTTCCTTTAGGATTGACTGGTTTGACTCTTTGCTGTCCAGTCAGTCAGTTCAGTCACTCAGTCATGTCTGACTCTGCAACCCATGGACTGCAGCACTCTAGGCTTCCTTCCCTGTTCTTCACCAACTTTCAGAGCTTGCTCACACTCATGTCCATTGGGTCAGTAATGCTATCCAACCGTCTCATCCTCTGCTGTCACCTTCTCCTCCTGCCTTCAATCTTTCCCAGCATCAAGGTCTTCACCAATCAGTCAGTTCTTTGCATCAGGTAGCCAAATTATTGGAGTTTCAGTTTCAGCATCAGTCCTTCCAATGAATATTCAGGACTGATTTCCTTTAGGATTGATTGGTTTGATCTCCTTCCAGTTCAAGGGACTCATTGTTTGCTGTCTAAACAATGGAAACAGTGAGAGACTTAATTTTGGGGAGGCTCCAAAATCACTGCAGATGGTGACTGCAGCCATGAAATTAAAAGACGCTTACTCTTTGGAAGAAAAGCTATGACAAAACTTGGGACAGCATATTTAAAAGCAGAGACATTACTTTGCCGACAAAGTCTGTCCAGTCAAAGCTTTGGGTTTTCCAGTAGTCATGTATGAATGTGAGAGTTGGACTATAAAGAAAGCTGAACACTGAAGAATTGATGCTTTTGAACTGTGATGTTGGAGAAGACTCTTGAGAGTCCCTTGGACTGCAAGGAGATCAAACCAGTCAATCCTAAAGGAAATCAGTCCTGAATATTCATTGGAAGGACTGATGCTGAAACTGAAACTCCAATACTTTGGCCACCTGATGTGAAGAACTGACTCATTGGTAAAGACCTTGATGCTGGGAAAGACTGAAGGCAGGAGGAGAAGGGGACGACAGAGGATAAAACGGTTGGATGGCATCACTGACCCGATGGACATGAGTGTGAGCAAGCTCTGAAAGTTGGTGATGGACAGGGAAGCCTGGCGTGCTGCAATCCGTGGGGTCACAAAGAGTTGGACATGTCTGAGCAACTGAATTGGACTGAACTGAGGTTTGTTATAGCTCTCATCAAGAAAGTGAAAGTGAGGTTGGAGGCGTAAGAGGGAGCCTGACCAGATGGACATTTCAGTTCATTAGAGGACGTTCTGTTCTCTGTGTGGAGACCTGGCTTCTCCCCAGCTGGGAACCTGCATGACCTGGAGGAAGTGACAGGGCTGTTCCAGTCAAGACTGGGCACCTGTCAGGTGGTGACCAAACTCGGATGTATTAATCCCCAGGTCATAGCATCTGTTGGTTACCAAGGGAACTTGGTATCCTGATGACACCACCCTAATAGCAGAAAAAGAGAGGCTGTCCAAGGGATTCTTAAGAGTCTTCTCCAGCACCACAGTTCAAAATCATCAATTCTCCAGTGTTCAGCCTTCTTTATGGTCCAACTCCCACATCCATACATGACTACTGGAAAAACTATAGGTTTGACTATATAGACTTTTGTCACAAAGTGATATCTCTGGTTTTTAATATGCTGTGTAGGTTTGTCATAGCTTTTCTTCCAAGGAGCAACTGTCTTTTAATTTCATGATGGCAGTCACCATCTGCAGTGATGTTGGAGCCCAAGAAAATAAAGTCTGTCACTGTTTCCATTGTTTCTCCATTATTTGCCATGAAATGATGGGACCAGATGCCATGATCTTAGTTTTTTGAATGCTGAGTTTTAAGCCAGCTTTTTCACTCTCTGCTTTCACCTTCATCAAGGGCTCTTTAGTTCCTCTCCACTTTCTGCCATAGGGTGGTGTCATCTGCATATCTGAGGTTATTGATATTCTCCCAGCAATCTGATTCCAGCTTGTGATTCATCCAGTCTGGCATTTCACATGATGTACTCTACATATAAGTTAAATAGGCAAGGTGACAATATACAGCCTTGATGGACTCCTTTCCCAATTTTGAACCAGTCCATTGTTCCATGTCTGGTTCTAACTGTTGCTTCTTGACCAATTATTTTTTCAGTGGCAGTCGTCTTCTGATCTGTTGGTCTCACTATAACCTGAAGAATGATAAAACCTACATTTTAAAGCACCCCCTCCTCCAAGGTTGCCATCTCCTACCTCCAGATGGTGATGGCCAGGGTGCACAGGACCCCAGTGAAGGATGGGAAGAAGAGCAGAAAGATGAAGAAAGTCATCATCTGTGAGGCCCGCCATGCTTTGCTTGGAGGCTGGAAATTCATCATCAGGCTGATCTGAAGAAAGAGATGCAGTCACCTCCCTTGTGTGGTCAGAGCAGCAGGCCAAGGGGACCTCAGTTAGACACCAGTTCCCTGATACCCTTCCCAGCAGCCCCCTACCCAATTTCAACCACCACTGGGTCATAAGGGACTGCAAAGCCAATTGGTTCCAGCTTTAGATTGACTCACATTTTTGACGTAAAACATGATGAAAAGAGTAATCATTTGGATAAAGGGCAGCAGAGGACAGAAGAAGGTTCCAATCCTATGAGAGAATGGGGATGAGCATCAGAGATCAGGGAAGGCGCAGGAAATGGGTTAATGACGGGTATGGGGGAAAGGGTGAGGGTGTTACAGGCTGCATCATGTCCCTCCAAATCCATTTGTTGAAGTCATAACCCCAATACCTCAGAATGTGTTTGGAGATAGGGCCTTGAAAGAGATAATTAAGGTAAAATGAGGTCACTAACCTCTTTGGGGCCCTAACAGACACACAGGGAAGAAGACCATGTGAGGGTACAGGGTGAAGGCGCCATCTACAGGCCAAGGATGGAGGCCTCAGAAGAAGTCAGCCCTGCCAACACCTTGATCTTGGATTTCAAGCCTCCGGAATTGTGAGAAAATAAATTTGTGCAGTATATTATTTAATAAATAGCCACCATTTAAAGTATCTGTGGTACTTTAATATCAAAGCCCTAGAAAACTCATACAGAGGGGGACTGCTTCCAACATGGCAAACCCAGCAAATCCCCACCATATCCAGAATCCACAGTTCTAGGAAAGATTCTGCAGAGAACGTTACACACACAGCCATTAGTTAAACCACCAGATGGCCTTCGGGCAGCCCTCGCCCAGGTGTTGTTGCGGGACATGAACTCCGCCTCCTCATCTAGCATTCATGAAGGCCTGAAGTCCTGCCAGGACAGGCATTAAACTGCACTGTTACAAATGAGACAGGCCCTCCCTCTTTAACTCTCCCCAGTGCTGCTGAGACCAAAGGAAGAAAATCTCAGCTTGGGTGATGGTGTCTTTAAGTCCTAACATTTGCCAACCTCCTTTAAAAAAAAAAAAAAAAAGGCAGTCTTTAGATTGAGAGCCTTGATAGCAGCATCTAGCTAGAATTTCACTTTTTATGATGGGTTTGATTTTATTTTTCAAATTACTTACAATTTAAATCAAATGATATGATTTTCCATTGATGATGATAAAATAAAAACTCATTAAAATGTATTTAAGTTTATAAAAAGCGAACAACATAAAAGAGAATATGAAGTCAAAAACAATCCAGTGATAGACAAGCCAAACAACATACGAAGGCTGGTTAAGATGGTAAATTTTAGGTTCTGTGTTTTGTACTACAAATTTTACAAAAGAGCCCTTAAAAGTATAACAACAGTCATATAATATCCCCACCTGTAAACATTTCTGAGTCAGTTACTCACCAAGCACTTAATGCACATATTTTCTCATTTAATCCTCACCAAAATTCTATAAAGTAGGTGCTACTTTTTCCTCCATTAACAGATTAGAAAACTAAGGTTTAGAGAGAGTTTATATATAACTTGCCCAATGGCATCCTGTTCATTGGGTAAAAGGACATTGTAAACTGTCGAGTTGCCAGTGGTGTCCTGGCAGTAAGCAAAGGCACTACCTAAGCTACATAAAGTCTTCACCACCTCCGAAAATAAACTCATTGACATTACTGAGTTATTTGCAGATAGCTAAATCACCCAGGGCAACTTTAAAGAGCTGGGGAATAAGGCGCTTAACAGTTGTATGGCCTCTTTGAGATTGCAGAGCAGATTTCTTATATCATCTGACTTAATCGTCAACTAAATTGAAGGCAGCTCTTATGTGCATTTGACAGATGAGGCGACTGAGGCTCAGAGAAGTTCAATGACCTCAATGAGTAGAAGAGCCAGCCCCACAATCCACGTTTATCCAGGTTGCTCTTCAGTTTGGGGTCCCTGCTCCGCGTCAATTCTTGGCTGAAGTCCTCATAAAGGAAGAGAATAATCTGGGACATGAATGCATGGTTCTCAGACTGTCTGGATTTGGTATCACCTGTGAAGCTTTGAAAAACAAGATTCTGGGCATTGCCACCAAAACTCCAAGATTTCAAAACTTACCACACCAGAGTTTGTGCATAGATGAGTTCTAACACATTTCTGGCAATGTCAAACTCCTGTAAGCCAAGACTTGTGATAAGCCGCATCCCAATGATTCTGTGAAAATATGATAAGGTTAGTACACAAACCATCAATTCCCTCCTTCAAAAGATGCCCCGCAGTCAACAAAGGAGGACAAACTTTCACCAGTTTGGGATAAAGTTATGACTACACTTGCAAGTTTTCAAAAAGTTCCAACTATAAGCATGTTTTAGAAGAAATAATTGAGGGAATCAGGGAAAATGGAATTAACACGAAAGATTCAAATGGAGATATTGCTAAAGTGGTTCAAAAATTTCTAGAGAACATTATTTAAATTATCCCACCTGCTACTTAAACAGATAACTAATTATTAATAGGTTTACTTAAGACCACTTTTTGCTTTTAAATCTTTATTTCTTTTAAACCTTTATTTTAATACAGTTTAAATCTATATTTAAACTCATCACCTCTCAACCCAAATAAACTGAAAAATTCTCAGCTTTCAGTTATTGCTATTGAGTTAATGGTGTTTCCCTGTTTTCTAAATCCACAAGGAGGAAACCTAGGTCCCTAGTTATTCTGAAGAAAGTTGAGACCATTTTGATTTTTTTAATACAGAAGAATTGCCAAAAAAAAAACTGCTATAAAAGACAAACAAACAAAATAACAACAAAAACTTTCTTACCTTTATGTCTAGACACTGGAGAGAGGCTGAACTAAAAGTGAGTTAGGGTAGACTGAGTGAAGAAATTTGGCATTCAACCCACTGAGGAAGGAATCAGCATTACATCATGCCATCTTATTACTAAGGCAGCTTGTGAAATAAGTAAATGTTTATTAGGAATGAGATGCTCATAATATTATAAGATAAATGAGTAAATAAATAAAAGAGGACCATACATGGGCCAATGATGCTATTGCCCCAATCCTGCACACTTGGGGTCTAAATTAACAATTAATGCATTAATTAAATTCAATGAAAACAATGAGATAAATCTATAGGTACAAGCATGGAAAGATGACAAGGCATTCTCACCACGCAAACTCCATAGCAGTTTTGCAACTTAGCATGCACAGATGTACACACAAAGCAGGATGCGCACAGAAAATCTGGAAGAATATACATACACTAGAAGATTAAAATGATCTATGGTGGATACGGTTTCAAATGACTCAGTTTCTGTGTTTCATTTACAGGACTTTCTTTCTCAGGAGGTTATAAATGGCCAACTGAACTAAATGAACTTTGACAACAGAACTGTCAAGGCGAAATTTCAGTTAATTCAGAAGAAAACAATATTCCTAAGGACAATAGGGAGACTTAGGACAATGTACACTTAGAGTACAGAAGGGACCCACACTTCCTGCTCAGCCAATGCTATGGCTCCAGTTACAACAGCAGGTACTAATTACTCAAGACAGACAAATATTTACCTCCTCAGGAACTCCCCCAGGAAGGAATCAGCTAAAGAGAACACAAAATCCATCAGAAGGAGTCGGTAGATTTCTTGGCCAATGAGGGTTTCCCAACACTGGAAAGCAAAGGCAAACAAGAGTTGGGATGTGGGAGGAGGCTACTGCCATCTATTCCTGGCCCCCTGGTCTCATAAGAATGGAGTTGGCAGCTTAGTTTGATTGAGCCTTGGAGTGCCCAGAAAAGCAGACCCACTCTCATCAGAAATGCATCTCTAGGCTGAGTTTATTTTTGAGTGTTTATTCTCGTTCTGTGCTCCTTCTTCTTCCATTAAGGCTTGCCCTCCTCATGTACCCAGGCTTTCCCGTCTCACTACCTCTCGTCTTTAACACTTTTCATCTTTGTCCTATGCCCTCTCGATCCTGTTTAGCCAGGAAGAGCAGGAGGTGTCAATGGCTTATAATGCTTCCATCCCTTCTGCTTATTAACCTTGTGAAAAATCAATATCTTTTAAATTTTTTTTAAATTTTACTTTTATTTATACTTTCTCTGACATGTTTCTTTTCTTTATTTATATTGAAGCTTCTGATTTATATCATTTTATCTCTGTCTAAGGGACTTCTTTAAACCTTTCTCTTATGGAAGGTCTGCTGGAAATGATTTCCCTCAGTATTTGTTTTTCTGAGAAAGTCTTTATTTCTCTTTTACTTTTGAGGGGTAATTTAACCAGATATGGAAATCTTGGCTAGTGTATTTTTTATTTCAACACTTAAGAATTGTCCTTGACTCTCAAAAAAATAATTTTTGAGTACTATGAAAAGTAACACCCTGCATTTTCCTATTCATTATCCTCTATAGGTAAAATTTTTAAAAATATTCTAGTTTTTTTAAGGTTTACTCTTTGTTTTCAGTTTTCTATAAGGATATATGATGTGCCATTGGAGTTTTTTTTAATTTTTAATTTAATTTACTTCTTTCTTTGGATGTTTTCTTGCTCGGTGTTCTTTGAGCTTCCTGTTTCTAGGGTTTCATGTCTTTCAATAATTTTAAAACAATTTACATCTTCTTGATTAAGAAAGTGGCCTAGAGGTTTAGCAGACTGGCACAAACAGAAAGGTCGAAATGGTTAGTTTTTGAAATTAGTGACTTATGTAGGAAGCCCAAGGATGGACAGAAGGATGGAAGGGTGAATGGATGGATGGATGGATAGATGAATTGATGGATAAGTAGATGGACAGATGGATGGGAAAAATAACATGGCATCTACTCTAATATCACAAACCGTTGAGAAACTCATTTCCTCCCTGGTGGTCAAAGCCAAGCTTAAAGCAAAACGGCATAGAAATCTTACCTCTTCACTATCCAGGGCCACAATGTTAAGCCAATAGTAACACAGAATTCCAATGATTGATATTTTCAGAAAGATATTTCTGAAAAATGAAGAGAAAACAACTACCATTACTTCCATGGCAGTCATGGGAGACATTTGCTAATATTTCATTCAGGGCACATGGTAGGATGGAAATTCTTGCCCCCTGTGGTTATGTGGTTTTAGTTGCTTGATTGTGTCCAACTCTTTTCGACCCCGTGGACTGCAGCCCACCAAGCTCCTCTGTCCATGGGGATTCTCCAGCCAAGAATACTGGAATGGGTTGCCATTTTCTTCTCCAGGGGATCTTCCCAACCCAGGGATTGAACCCAGGTCTCCACATTGCAGGCAGATTCTTTACTCTCTGACCCACCAGGGAAGCCCCCTGTGATTGGGGGAGGGGTGTGCATTTGGCTAGTTCCGGCAAATGAGTTGTGAGCATAAACAATGTGTGTCACCTTGTGTCCCTTCTAGATTAGAGTGTTTAAAATGCCAGTGAGACTCACCATCTTCCCTCTGGAATGACAATCAGCCTGAAACCCTGAGTAACTAACATAAACAGAATTTCCCTGCCAATCCACAAGGGCATGCAACATGAACAAGAAATAAATACTTGTGTTCTAAACCACTGTGAGCTTGGAGTGGGGGTGGGGGGGTTGCAGGGATATTTGTTACCACAGTTTAACCGCATTTATTCTGACTGATACACTCTCTTTTGGGCAGATCCCAACTACCTGATTTCACTTCTCACTGTAACAGTAGTACATATACATACTATTCGTCAGATGCCACGGGGGACAGTAAACATGCTACACACTTTATCCAATCATCCCTCTTAGTCATTCCCGCTCTATCATCAGGTAGATAGTATTTTATGCCTATCTTACTGATGAGGAAACTGAAGCACAGAGAGATGAAATGACCTGTACAAGATCACACGGATTGCTCAGCGGCGTGACAAAGGTTGAAAACAAGGACCGCCTGATTTAACAGCCTGAGCTCTTAAACCTAGTCACTCTGCCTACATCAGTAACTGCTGGTTTTAAGAGGTCTTCAGCATTGATGTGCCAAGAACCATGTACCACTACACCAGTCGTTTTCAAAGTATGGTCCGCAGACCACCAAAAGCATCTGTAATCTTGTTAGAAAGGCAAATTTTCTGGCCCTATCCCAGATCTTCTGAATCAGACACTCTGGTATAGACCAGGTAATTTTGGTGCGGGTTAAAGGTTGAGAACCATTAGACAAAACAACACAGTGAAGGAAGGGACAGGATTTACATTTTTCAACACTAGATTCCAAATCTCTCACCCAGTGCCTAGCCTATAGTAGACTCTCAATATTTACTGGATTAATGCCTTACTATACAGTGATATTGTCATTTATGATAAGAAATATGCATTTGGTCTCCTTGTCCTTTTCTGGCACTGAGCTCCTAAAACCTTTGGGATTTCCTAAGTGAGGAGAGCTATCAAGGTGTCTTTTGTTATATTAATGTGACTGTTGGGAAGCCCCTAGGTCTACTAAGGTTAGGCACTGGTTGCTGTGACAACCAATCCTGTGATTTAGAGGATCTGAATTCAGCGTGCCTATTGCAGACTCCAGGGAGGAGAGAGGGCCTGGACATTGAATTTATTGGGTTTCTCTGATGGCTCAGTGGGTAAAGAATCTACCTGCAATGCAGGAGACCTTGGTTCGATCCCTGGATTGGAAGATTCCCTGGAGGAGAACAGGGCAACCCAGTCCAGTATTCTTGCCTGGAGAATCCCCAGAGACAGAGAAGCCTGGCGGGCTACAGTCCATGGGGTTGCAAAGAGTCAGACACGACTGAGCTATTAAGCACAGTACAGAACCAGTGACCTTTTAATCAGCCAAGCATACGTAATGAAGCCTCCACAAAAACTCAAAAGGAGCAGGGTTCAGTGAGCTTCTGGCTTGGTGACAGGATGGTATTTGGGAGATTGAAAACCTCAGAAAGGGCAAGGAAGCTCCACATTCTAGACTTTGCCCTACACATCTCTTCTACCTGGCTGCTCTTGAGTTGTAGCTTTTTATAATAAAGCAGTAATTTCTTAAGTAAAGTGTTTCTCTGAGTCATGTGAGCTGTTCTAGCAAATTCTCAAACCTGAGGAGGGGGTCAATGGAACCTCTGATCTATAGTTGGTCGGTCAGAAGCCCAGGTGACAATGTGGATTTGCGACTGGTATCAGAAGCAGGGGTGGGGGCAGTCCTGTGGGGCTAAGCACTTACCCTGTGGGATTCTGACACTACCTTCAGGTACACAGTGTCAGAGTTGAATTAAATTGTAGGACACTCATCTGTGTGTATTGGAGAATGGCTTGGTGGTGTGGGAAAGCCCCACATGTCAGAACTGGTGTCAGAACTTAAAGACATTAACTGCACTGTAACTCCAGGTTAAAACTATTTCTGAGCTTTCTTATTTTCTCTGCATATAGAGAAGATGTTGAATATTTTGTGAAGCAATACATAGGGCTAATACATATTAAAAGATAATGAATCTCTCTTGGGATCAGAAAAATGCAAATTAAATAAAGTGATTAGATCAAAATGACATGCTGAGCATTGAAGCCTATTACCTATCATACTGAACTTATCACCTCTACATCCAAATTATACTGAAATGATAAAAAAAAAAAGTCAAGCGCTAAAAGATCCATAAGGCAGTGGGAAACGAAAGAGTCATCATGAACAGACCAGAAATAAGAGGAATTTATGCAAAATAGAACACAGAAATAAAGGAGACAAGATTAAAATATGAAAAGGGGTCAGTGAAGAAGACTGGAAAAAACCCAGTTTAAAACAAATTTGGGAGAAGACTGCCTCAGAGGTGGTGGTAGTTCTGAAGATGCCTGGAACTTAGAGACAGCAGATACAAAGGGTCTGGAAAGAACAACAGGGTGATTGTTTGGTGATGCCAGATGTCAGAAACCCTCAAAGCCATACCTGTAGACCTCAGAAGAGGTGGTTAGAATACGGAGTCCTTGGCCATGCAAATCCACATTCATATAGAAAGGCAAAATAAAAAATATGTGGGAACCTGGAAGTACTTAAAAAGTTGACCATCCCAAGAGCTACTCTAACATAACGTCTTATCTTCTCTCACAAAAGGAGGACATCGTAAGTAGGATACATTTAAGAGACACTGGTGCGCAAAGAAGCCAGCATGCTACTGAATTGTACACTGAAAATGGTTTAAATGTTTTTTCCCTGGTGGCTCAGAGGGTAAAGCATCTACCTGCAATGCAGGAGACTCAGGTTCAATCCTTCAGTAGGGAAGATCCCCTGGAGAAGGAAATGGCAACCCACTCCAGTGTTCTTGCCTGGAGAATCCCATGGATGGAGGAGCCGGGAGGCTAGTCTATGGGGTTGCAGTCAGACATGACTGAGCAACTTCACTGTTTTTTTTAAACCACAATAAAAAAAAAAATCTCAATTGTTTCTAACCATTAAGAGGAGGCACCCAGAGGTGTAGTTTGGGTAGAAAGGAAGGCTTTCTAAAATTTTTTTCTTCAGGAAAATAATACTTATATCTACAAGGGCTCAGTGGCTCTGTCATGTCCGACTCTGCAACCCTAAGAGCTGTAGCCCATCAGCCTCCTCCATCCACGGAATTTTCCAGGCAAGAATATACTGGAGTAGAGTGCCATTTCCTACATGCCCTTGAGGAAAGGTGTAGCAACCCACTCCAGAGAATCCCATGGACAGAGAAGCCTGATGGGCTACAATCCATAGGGCTGCAAAGAGTCAGACATGAATATAGTGACTTAGTACACACACATCATCTTCTATTTCTTATGTTTCATAGCTCTTCAAATAAAAATGAACTTTGGACCTATCTATCTAATACATATATAGCAAACTCTAAACATTAACGTGAAGTCAGTCAACATTTTCTGTGAAGGGCCAGACAGTAAATATTTTTGGCCTTGCAAACCATACAGTTTGTGTCCCAACTCTGCAGTTGTAGCAGGAAAGGAGTCATGGATGATATGTCACCAGTGGACATGGTTGCATACCAATGAGACTTTAATTATGAAAATAGGAGGCAGGCTGGGCCTGCAGGCTGTTGTTTGCTAACTCTTGATCTAAAATAATAAGTATATGTGTGTGTGTGTGTGTGTGTTTTAAAATATGCTTGTTACAAATATAAGGGTAACAGAAATGTTTAAGATTTGTATGAAGAAACTATAAACACAAACATAAGTATAGATTTGCTATTCCAGGAAGAAGGAATGTTCAGTGCTGAGGTGGGCATACAGTTTGTGAACAATGAGAAGGTGAGTGAGGCTGGGGTCACTGAGGAAGGGGAAAGAAGTAGAAAATACAACTGAAGAACTGACCAGGAGCCAGATCTCAGAGGCAACGGTAAAGTAAGGACTCTGAAATTGATGAGTAAAGAAAAGTCAATTTGGTAGTTCAGCCTCATCACTATAAATACCACCATAACCAGGAAATGGTCAAGGTACTAAACAGGAAGAAGCAATAAAGAAAACAATTTGGGTAGCTTTATACTTTAGCAAGACTGTGGGTTCACCTCTAACACATACAATGCCTTTCTGGGAATCACAAAAAGGGATCCTTTCCCAGCCAATGAATTGCCAAAAGCATCCCCTCAACTTCAACTTCCCCCTCCAACCAACCATTTGGATGGTTAAATGACAGAAACGAACCTGTTCCTCATGGCTAATTCAGTGGGTACTCAGCCTCACAGTCGGACTCATGGGAACTCTGGAAGATCAGTTCCCACATGACTTCTTAGCCAAGAACATTTGTGCAGTGCACAACCTAGCCACCCATATGTCTCATAACTGAGAATCATGCTCCTCAAGCTGCAAGCAACTGGGGAAGATAAGCTATTACTTTAAGCAAAGAGCAGATGTACCCAATTATTGTATTTCTTCGGGGCTCTTTGGATTTTATGGCTAGTAACTCATACCATAAAAATGAAATCTACTCTTGAAATATTTCTGGAAAACAGAACTTTGATACTTGAGTGTAACCCTTTCTAGTTTCCATCCCATTTCCCTCCGTGAAAATGGAGGCTGGTGACAGCCACACCTACCGGATCAAGAGGGTATAGACTTCGTGCCTCGGCATCTCGTAGCGCTCCACCAGCCTGAACATGGAGTAGAAGCGAGGCACAACCAGGTTGATGCAGGACACAATGAAAGGCAGTAAAAGCACTGCCCCAGGGTTACTGTGGTTTGCCAGGAACTGCAAGGGATGGAGGGAGAGAATCAAGTTGCTGACTGTACACTGGACCCCTCTTTGCCTGACTCAGAAGATCCCCCTAGGTGGGAAAACCCCAGAAGTAGCTCCTCTGAGATTAGCTATTAAAGTACCACTTACCAAGCACTTGCCCTCAGCCAAGAATTACTCACATGATGCTTTAATCCCCACTATAGCCCAACAGGTGTGTGTTAATAGACTTAACTGATGGACAACCTGAGGCTCAGGGAGGCAAAGATGCTTGCGCAGGGTTCCCCAGCTAGGAATTTGCAGATTTGAATCCAGGTCTATCAGACTCGGGAACCTATGGCCCAACAGCCATTCTGTGACTACTTTCCTCACCAAGAGGTTTGGAAAAATGAGAATGTGCTCCAGGCTGCTGGAAGAAAAGCTTGAGTTACCAAAGCTAAGACACAAGGGAATTTCTCCTCCGCTCTCCTGCGTGCCCTTGTTCATTTCACCAAGCTTTGCCTGTTCTCGGGTGCTGAATTAAGGACAAGGGGAGCCTCTGCTAGCCCATGCTGCTCTTTTCTATGAGTGTCAGAAGGGTGCCCCTGCCTTTGTGTGGACACCACTCTGGCATTTGGCTGGAGTGAAGCCTACACCGCCCCTCTGCCAGACTTTCTTGGGGTAAGAGATTCTAGCGGATTTATCTTATGTCTGAAAGTCCCCCCATTTGCCACCCTGAAGCCTGACTCTGCCTCTATTTACCTCTGGGTAGCTTTGCAAACACTACTTGCACTTTCACAGTATCTTTGGAGCCGGAGTAACTTAGGGTCAAATGCTGCGCCCATTCCCCGTGCTTATAAGCTGAAGCTTTGGAACAGCAAGCATAGTTTCTCTGAGCCTCTTTCCTAGTCTACTTGATGGGGAGATTATCATATAACCCACAGAGAGACTGTAAGAATTAAGTGAGACCACATAAGGGGCTTCCTTGGTAGATCAGTTGGTAAAGAATCCTCCTGCAATGCAGGAGACCCCAGTTCGATTCCTGGGTTGGGCAGATCTGCTGGAGAAGGGATAGGCTACCCATTCCAGCATCCTTGGCTTCTCTGGTGGCTCAGCTGGTAAAGAATCTGCCTGCAATGCAGGAGATCTGAGTTCCATCCCTGGGTTGGGAAGATCCCCTGGAAAAGGGAAAGATTACCCACTCCAATATTCTGGCCTAGAGAATTCCATGGACTGCATAGTCCGTAGGGTTGCAAAGAGTCGGACACGACTGAGCCACTTTCGCTTTACTTTCACTTTCGAATAAGGAAAGGTCCAGCTGCAGAGCTGCTAAACGACACAGCTGGGGGCACCATTCATGTGAAATTATAGCTGCCAAAGAATGTGCCTCCTCGAGTTGTGCAGAGGGTTGATCCCACCTGGCACAGATGTTCAAACAATGGGAATAATTCTTCTCCTCCTTCACTACCTCCTTCACTTCAGGTGAGTGTTAAAAAACCTTTGGAGTCAAGGAGAAACTCAGAGATCTTCTTTGGACTTACAGCTGCCCTGCCACAGCTTCCAACCCAGGTAGGCAGTGCCAGACCCTGGAGGACTGGCACTCAGTTTCGTCTCTTTCAGGGCAAACCTTAATATGAACCCTTAGGTTTGTATAATTTCACACCTATTTCTTGCTGGCTCCTCCTCCACTGGGTTGAGCACCTACTATGTACCAGGTGTTGGGCCAGGGACCTGGCTATTCTTTTGAAGAAACAAATGCATAAAGAAGCATTTTCAGTGCTGCATGTGACAAGCACATAGGGAAAGACTGCAGAGTCAGGAGCACCTAACTCAATCTAGTAAGGGAGGTGGTGGTGAGAAAAGATTTCCTGGAGGGCATGTCACTCATGCTGAGGTCTAGAGGGAGAAAAGGAGGGGTTTGCCAGATGAAGGGGAGGGGTGGCAGCGCAGAATGAACTGTGTGTTTCCCATTTAGAAATAAGGGAAAACATGGCATGTCCAGGGAACTAGGGGCACATCATTTAGTGTTGCTGGTGTGGTATATAAGTGGTTGTGGGGTATTGAGACTAAAGATGTGGGCAGGGGCCACATCACAAAAGATCTATCAATCGTGCCATGGAGGATAGGTTTTATATTTAGAGTACTGGGAAGGCAATAAAGAAAGAGACACAATCAGACCAACCTGTACCACAATTCTAGGGGTCTGCAAAATCAGCTATAATTAGCTCCATTTCCAGAAGAGAAACTGAAACGCACAGAGAAACAGTACTTTGCCCACCCAGCTAACTAGTTCCAAAGTTCATATCATTACCAAAAAAAAAAAAAGTTAACATTCCTTTATCACCCACAGTACCAGGTACTAAGTAGACTCTTCACATAACTTGTCTCTAGTCCAGACCACACACCTACAGAGCAGGTATTGCAGTTTATAGGTAAGGAATTAGCAGCTTGGGAAGACTAAAGTGCACAGGACAGTGAAAGTGTTAGCCATTCAGTCATGTCCAACTCTTTGCGACCCCATGGACTGTAGCCTGCCAGGCTCCTCTGTCCATGGGATTCTCCAGGTAAGAATCCTGGAGTGGGTTGCCATTCCCTTCTTTAGGGGATCTTCCAGACCCACAGATCGAACCTCAGTCTCCTGCATTGCTGGCAGATTCTTTACCATCTGAGCCACCAGGGAAGCCCTTGGGAAAAGTAAATCTCTAGCCAAATTCCATTGGTTCATAATACTTACTAAGTGTCTACTTGGTGCCAGAGAGGCATTAGGAACATAATAATAAAGGAGGACATAATAATAAAGGAGGACATAATAATAAAGGAGGACACCAAAACCTGATCCCAGGTCTGTGGCCAAAGTTCCCATCTCTCCACTAGCCCAGAGCTTCCACTCTGAGGTGTGTGCACACATCCCCTGGGGATGTTCTTATGACACAGATTCTGGGTCTGTGGGCCAAAAGAGGGACCCAGGACTTTGCACTCTTAAACAAACTTCCTCCTGGTGTCGATGCTGCTGGCCACGACCTCGTTTTATGTGGTGACCAGGACCCCACCCTCCCCCTCTTGCATCCTGTCCCTTCACCTGCTTCTCTGTGTTCTGGACTCTGGATCTCCTGCCTCTCTGGTTACCTGTAAATTGTTCTCAGCCAGGTAATAAACAGCTACACAGCAGGTGATGGCCACTCCGGAAGACACAACCCAGGCTGCCACATGGGCAGAGAAGCGGATAAACTGCTGATTGAATGTTAACTTGACGTTCTCCTGACGGATTTCTGAGAGGTTCTCCTGTAAACACAAGGAAGCCAAGTTCACTCGCAGAACCCCTACACTGTCAGCAAAGATCCCCACCCCCCAGGGTTTGGTGCTCTCAGAGACACAAAACCACAGGCGAGAGGGTGGGAAAATGCACCATGAACTTGAATTAGGAGACCTGTAGGAAAATCTCTAATGGGCAAGAACCACCCCCACTGCTTCATTGAATACCTTTTCCGTCTCAGAGGGAAAGAGATTGGGACCGTGATCTTGGGAGAATACAATGAGGTCATAGGGCCTTCTTGAAGAATAAGGCTGAGGAGCCATCTGCAACCCTCTTGTCAGAGCCCCTTAGTTTATAAATTCTGCTTGCTCTTTTTTTCTCTTAAATATTTTTCTATAGATCATGGTTTGTCAACCTTAGCTCTATTGTTATTCAGAGTTGATAAATCTGTGTTGAGGGCTTGTCCTGTGCACTGCGGGATGCTGAGCCTCTACCCACTAGATGCTGGTAATACCCACTCCTCTGCTGCAACAATCAAAAAAGCCTCCAGACATTGGCCTGTGTCCCTGGGGCCAATCTGCCCCGAGTCAAAAACCACTGGATAAAATTTTAAACCTGGAACTGTGAGGTCGATAAGTGTTTAACATCTTGTTATAAATTGTTAAACTGCCCTTCAGCAAGCTTTTGTCAATTACAAAGTCACCACATTGTGTGAAAATGTTCATTTCCCTACACCATCACCAGTACTGGGCATTTAAAATAGTTTTAGGGGTTTTTTTTTGCCAATATCATGGAGAATAAAAAATAATACATTATTACTTTAAGAAAAGTTACAGGCATATTGAGGGAGGAAAGAAGATGGGCTATGGGAAGGAGTGTAAACTAGCTCTCCTTACCCTTATCTCAGTGCTCAGATTCTTCTGTTTCAGCTTTATTGCACTTTCATGAGTGACAGTGAAGTCCCAGCAAAAAATGAGCTTGGCGATCCCTCTGGAGTAAATGTGGGGGTTAATGAAGTTGTTCCGGAAATACCTGGCCATACTAGGAAATACAGAAACCAAAATGCCCAAGCGTTACTAAGACAGATATTGGGGGTGCAGGGATTATAACAAAGAACAGTTCTATCATTAGTGGGGAAAGGCAACATGCAAGAGTCAGCCTGAAGTTCTGGAACAGAACAACACCAAACATAATAGTCAGGAGCACTGGCTTTGGGATCTGACTTTGTAATCTTTGATTGCCAGCTGGGACGTTTTGTCATTTTAAGGGTCCTAATCCTCAGTTTCCACATCTGTATAATGGGGATAATACTAGTTCACTATGAGAGTTGTATTAGTTTCCTCTTGCTGCTAGAACAAATTGCCCTAAACTTACTGGCTTAAAACAACATGTATTCTTAATAGATGTCAGAAATCAGAAAATGGGTCAACAATTAATGTACTGGCAGAGTTGTATTCCTTCTGGAGACTTTAGAGGAGAATCTGTTTCCCTGCCTTTTCCAGCTTCTAGACCTTGCCTGCATTCCCTGGCTTGTGGCTCCTTCATCTTCAAGGCTGGAAGAGTAGCATCTTCCACTCTTTCCCTGACTTTGACTCTCCTGCCTCCCTCTTTAAAGGACCCTTGTGATTGCATCGGCCCATTTTAAGATATTTAACTTAATCACTTCTGTAAAATTCCTTTTGCCAGATAAGGTACCATAGTCACAGTTTCTAGGGATTAGGTCACAGACATCTTTGAAGAGGGAATCATAATTCAGCCCACGGCAAAAGTCAGTGTAGCCCTTCGTGCAGTAAGCACTCAATAAAAGCAGCTGTAATTATCACGGAGATGTCTAGGATTCATTGAAATTGGGTCCAGGAAGCACTTAGCACTAAGCCTGGCATATGAAAAAATGCTGAGCAAAATGGACACTACCTTTCTAAAGTTTGCCACCATCAAGCAATAACAGCTTAAGAAACAGAAGTATTTCCTGGTTTGATAGGACAAAACAAAATCTTGTTTTATTTTGGATTATCATGCTGGCAGTGAGGTTGTTATGGGCTGAACTGTACTCCTTAAAAATTAATATTTTGAAGTCCTGTGACTACAATGCAACAGACTTGAGTTTGATCCTTGGGTCGTGAAGATCCCCTGGAGAAGGGACTGGCTACCCACTCCTGGAGAATCCCATGGGCAGAGGAGCCTGGCGGGCTAAAGTCCATGGGGTCGCAAAGAGTCAGACAGGACCGAGACACTAACACACACATACACATAACCTCTAGTACCTGAGAAATTGACTGTGTTTGGAGATAGGGTCTGTACAGAGGTAATTAAATTAAAGTGAGATCATTCAAGTGGGCCCAATCCAACATGGCTGGTGTCCTTACAAGAAGGGGATATTAGGACTCAGATATTCATGAAGGGTAGATCATATGAGGACAGAGTGGGAAGGTGGCTGTCAGCAAGCTTACGAGAGAAGCCTCAGGAGAAGCGAACCATGCTAAAACATCTTGAACTTGGACTTCTAGCATCCAGAATTTGAGAAAAAAAAATGTTGTTGATTAAGCCCCCCAGTCTGTGGTACTTTGTTACAAAGACCCAGTAAACTAACAAGTTTGACAGATTGAACATTTGACAACTGTCAATTGACAACCGTTCATCAAAACTACCTGAGTCACAGCATCCTTATTTTCAGACTGACCAATTTTTTTAAAAGCACATGAAAGTTTCTCTTCCTCTGTCCAAACTTACATTTTATGTTCTAGGACAAGAAAGGATTATACAGGAGTAGAAAGTTGAAATTGCAGAGAAACTGTTCCCCTGGTAACTTTTGAGCCTTTAAAATTTTCCCTAAAACTATAAAGAGCTTCGAATCAGAAAATGCAAACATTCCATACCTGTAGAGCAAACTGAAAAAGCAGACAACCAAACACCCTCCGATTGTAAAGATGTAGGCCAGCTGCATGTTGTAGGAGGCCCCGCTGTTGCCATGCCGGATTGTAGAATTGGTGTAAAAGCCACAGTACATCACCGTGTCAGTAAAATAACCCTGAAAAGGACGATAAACCCCAGGTCAGGTGGATCTCTCAAGGAAACAATGACTATGAGCAGTAGGGTTTACTTTTTCTGTATATAAGAAGCCTGCACTGTTCAGTTTAGACATTTTGTTTGCCAGGAAAGAGGCAAACAAGGCCACTGAGAACCTAGACATCTTATCACAAGGCTTTGCGAAAGGAATCGCAAAGCAACACAGCTTTACAATGGAGGGACCCAGTAATCACCACCTGGACCCAGCGACCAAGCCAAGCATGACTAAAAGCATGTGCTCTTATGTGCTTCTGTCATCTATTAAGTATTATGGGCAAATGTTTAAAATGAAACAAACCAAGTCTTTAGGTCTAAACTTCAATTTATAGAAACTAAGACACCTGTGTAAGTCAGAGGAACAAATTAGAGACACCCAGAGGAAACAATTCAACAATTACATGTACATTCCAGTGTTCTACCTTCCACAATTGTCTGTTTCCTCCAAGTCTCTCTAATTTGTTCCTCTAATTTATACAGGCCCCTTATTTCCTTAAAAAACTAAAAGCAGAACTTCCATATTACCCAGCAATCCCACTACTGGGCATATACCCTGAGAAAACCATAATTCAAAAAGTTACATTTACCCCATTGTTCAGTGCAGCACTATTTACAATAACCAGAACATGGAAATAACCCGAATATCCATCAAGATATGAATGATAAAGATGTGGTACATATATATATACAATGGAATATTACTCAGCCATAAAAAGGAACAAAGTTGGGTCATTTGTACAGATGTGGATCGATACAGTCTGTCATACAGAGTGAAGTCAGAAAGAGAAAAACAAATATTGTATATTAATGCATATATGTGGGCTCTAGAAAAAAATGGTACAGATGAACTTGTTAGCAGCGCAGGAATACAGATGCAGATATACAGAACAGACATGTGGACATGAGGGTAGAGGAGAGGAAGGTGACACTACGATGTATAAAACAGATCACTAGTGGGGACCTGCTGCATAGCACAAGGAGCTCAGCTCAATGCTCTGTGATGACCTAGATGAGTAGGATGGATGGGGGTGAGAGGGAAGTCCACAGGGGCGGGGATATATGTACACATATAACTGATTCACTTCATTGTACAGCAGAAATGAACACATTGCAAAGCAATTATATTCCAATTAAAAATGGTATCCTTTTAATTTTTTGTCCAGCCATTAAAAAATGTGGAAACAAATCTTATTTTGCAGGCTATATAGAAACAGGTGGTGAGCCAGATTTGGCTCTTGAGCTGTTTGTCTATCCATAGAATCCCAGTGGCAGAAACCTCTTCTAGAAGATAAATTCACAAGGTGGGAGCTAATAGAGAGCTAGGTGGACACACTGTGGTTGTTAATAAAGAGACTAACATGGATGTATATCCATGCTCAACATACGCAGTATAAGCAAAAAAAGTTGCAAAGCAAGACTTGTATTATCTCACCCACTTTTTATTTAAAAAAATGTTTAAGTATTATCTACCTGTGTATCTGTAACTATATAGGAAGAAAAATGGTGGATAAAGATATACTCCAAACTAGAGAGGTAGACAAAAGAGCAAGGGTAAATAGACTTTTTCTTAATTTGTTCTCTTCTATACTAGGATTTTTTTTTTTAAAGAAGCATTGTATTTTGTAGAAAGAAAATTTTAAAAAAAGGGCAGAGCTATGAACACCAACATGAGATGGTGGAAGGAAGCAAGTCACAGGAAGTCTATATGAATAATTCATCTTTTGTTTATAAAAAAAGATGTATATGTCCGTGCATAACATGCCCATAGGTGTGCAGAAAAGAGGATTCTGGACAACAGAAACTGTAAACATGGTCACTTCGGGAGACAGAAATTCTCCCCACATTATATGTGTGTCACTTTGGAGAAAAAGAGAAAGCATTTTAAACATCCACTTTCACATCAGTTGACTCTCAGGCAAATGAGAGGCCTGGAAGGGCGCCAGCAGGCATATTCTGGGTTTCTAAGTATGAACTCCATCTAGGTGTGGGGGGAGCACTTACCGCCCCGGTTAAAAATTCCAGTCCAGTGAACTGGAGGTGGTTCTTCTCCAACACAGTTAACTGAGGGATGATGATGAAACTGAAGGTCACAATGAACGAGAAAATGTTGAACTTCAAAAGCCACCTCAGAAAGTTGAAATAGGAGAGCACGCTGGTGCCGAACTTGCCTCCGATGACCTTGAGCGTCTTCTGCCACAGGCTGATGGAATTAAGCAATTCTGACAGGTTGTTCTTGAACCTCCGGTATGCCTGGGGGTAGACACAGATCGCATGGCTGGACGGCCCCTTAACAAATATCTACTGAGCAGGCCTGACAACAGGCCACCGCTTCTAAGTCCCTTGGACATCAAGCCCATCAGTCCAAATGGAAATCAACCCTGAATACTCATTGGAAGGACAGATGCTGATGCTGAAGCTCCAGTTCTTTGACAACCTGATGGGAAGAGCCGACTCACTGGAAAAGACCCTGATGCTGGGAAAGACTGAAGGGCAGGAGAAGAGGGGGTGACAGGATGAGATGGGTGGATGGCATCACCATCACCATCTTTCCCCTGGACATACCCCTACTCTCACCCCATATTAGGAACCAACCTGCCCCTAACTTGGGGAGCAAGCAAGAGAACCTGCTACTTGTTTTTGCCGGGGTCCTAGTAAAGACTTGCCTGAATATCTTGTCTGGCCTCTTATCAATTTCTATTGATTAAGGAAGACCAAGAACCCAGGTTGGTACCACTATTATTTATTACCTTCCTAGGTTTGCTGTTGAAGGTGACACTCAAAGTAGTAGCTAGGTTGCCCAAATAACTAATTAACTCTGCACCTCCTTAGACCTTCCTATGCCCACATGTTTTCCCACACCTAAACGGACCCAATTTCTACTTCTTTCAAGGAAACAGCCCTGAACTTTGGTTTTTCCTTCCTGTGAGTCCCCTGTCATCCCCACTCTCCCTGCTCCCTGGTTTCATCCTACTCTGTGCCCACTTACTGACCTCAGTAAAGACCGACGTACCAGTGAAATGGAGTTCAGACATTGAGCACAGCAATTGAGCTCCAGGATACGACGGGACTGCTTGCTTTTCTCTTTGTCAACCATTTTCCTGTGGGAAAGGTCAGAAGAAAGCGAGACACCCATGAGGTAATGCATTCATCCCCTTGACATTTCTTGAGTGCCTGCCATGTGCCAGGCGCAGTCCCAGGTGGTGAGACACAGACAGATCTCCCCAGCTCATGGAGCAGACACCTTAGTTGGAAGAGAAAGAAAATAAATAAGAAATGTAACAATAAAGTAGATAAACAATATAAGATGATAGAAGGTGAGTGGTACTATGGGAAAAAGAAGGGGAAACAGAGCAGAGTAAGGAAGTGGGAAACACTGGGATGAAGATCCTGTTACAATTTAAATAGCGCCTTATTTGCACAAAGTCTGGAAGGAGAAGAAGGGGTTAGTCTGTAGATAAGGGACTATCTGAGCACAGGAAACAGCCAACTCGAGGCCCCAGGGAGGCTAGGATGGGCAGGAATGAGCAAGGGAAGGGTGGAGAGTGTGAGTGATAACCGTGGGTAAGTGGCTGGGGTGTTATAAGACAGTGGTTCTCAACTAGGAAGATTTTTGGCCTCAAGGGATATTTGGATATATCTGGAGACTTTTTCTGGTTGTCAGACTGGGGGTTGGAAGAGCCACTGACATCTAGAGACCAGGGATGCTGCTGTATACCCTACAGTGAACAGGACAGCCCCCCAAACAGAATAATCCAGACTTAAATATTAGATTGAAAATCCTGCTGTAAAGTCTTTTGGGTCACCACAAGGCCCTCACTGTGTGACAGATAGAGCCAAGCAGAGTTTGAAACGGGAGAGTGTTTTCAAAAAGATCCAGCTGCAGTTCTTCTCTTTACTTATGCACGAATTCATTACATCTCCTTCGCTCTGGGCTCTTTCCTTTGGCCCAGCCAAAGGCCCACCCCCACAGCACCATCTTCCAAAGCTCAGTTCAGAGAAGTCCTCTACTTTGCCCAGGTGGACTGTCATATCTAGCCCTGCTATCTTCTAGTCCTCCCCCTGCAATCTCCTTCTACCTTGATTTGGCCTGATATTCTTTCTATCATTTATAAGTTACTTGTTGACTGATCTACTGCCAGACTCTGAACCTCAGAACTATTACATCATTTATTTACATACATACAATTATTTATTAGCAATTGCATCTGCTGTACTACCAGCTCCTTGTGCTTGTACTCAGTCATGTCCAACTCTTTGCGACCCCATAGACTGTAGCCTGCCAGGCTCCTCTATCCATGAAATTTTCCAGGCAAGAATACCGGAGTGGTTGTCATTTCCTTCTCCAAAGGATCTTCCCAATCCAGGGAGTGAAATTTTCATCTCCTGTGTCTCTTGCATTGGCAGGCGAATTATTACTACTGTGCCACCTGGGAAGCCCTGTCAACTCCTACAAATTACAAAAAGAGAAATGCTAAGGAATGATAAATGCAAGAAGGGCTGAAGGCTTAAACAGCCCTTACTCTTGTTTTTGAATTCCTGGGCTTAGAAAGCTTCTGAGGTTTTGTTTGTTTTGGTTTTGTGTCCCCACCACCCCTTGCCGCCCCTGCCTGATACAACATGCCTTGCAGGATCTTAGTTCCCCTACCAGGCACGGAACCCAGGTCACAGCAGTGCCAAGTCCTAACCACTGGATCACCAGGGAAGTCTCCCCTTACACACACCTTTTTTCTAAGAGGAGTTTAAAATTTACAGAGAAGTTACAAAAACAATACAGAAAATCCCCATCTCCCACTCACCATTTCCTCTGCTAACATCTTACATTTCCACCGTAGGTTAGTTGCAACTAAGGAACCAACGTTGGTGTGTAACCTTTATCCAAATTCCAGTCTATCCTGACTTGGCCAGTTTTGCCATAGATGTTCATTTTCTATTCCAGGACCCATCCAGGACACCACATCGCATCAGTAGTCATGTCTCTTTAGAACCTCATGTCTCAAACTTTCCTTCTTTTTGATGATCTTGACAGTTTTGAAGAATACTGCTCAGGTATGATGAAAACCATCCCTTGATTATGGTTTCTCTGCTTTTTTTCTCTGGTTAGACTAGAGTTGTGGGTTTTAGCAGAGAGTACACAGGGGTGGGGGGCTTCCCAGATGGCTCAACTGGTAAAGAACACGCATGCCAATTCAGGAGATGCAAGAAACACAGGTTTAGTCCCTGGGTTGGAAAGATCCTCTAGAGAAGGAAATGGCAACCCACTCTAGTATTCTTGCCTGGAGAGCTTCATGGACAGAGGGGCCTGGTGGGCTACAGTCCATGGGGTTGCAAAGAGTCAGACACAACTAAGCATGCATGCACACACACACACACAGAGGGGACTCTTTGATCACACGACTTATCTCTGGGGATATCAGCCTTGAGCACCTGGTCCAGGTAGGATTAGCCAGACTTCACCCCAGGAAGAAATGTCCCCCTCTTTCCATGCTCCGCTCTCTGGCAGCAGGTCACTAAGCACAGCCCACAGTCCTGGTGACCAACACACATCATGTGGAATTCTTCAGTAGAAAGATTGCTTCTTCCCTTGCATTTATTTCTTATCTTTCTGACACGAGACAAAAGTAGAAGACTAAGGTTTCTAGGAAATGTGTGCAAGAAAAAAAACTTTAGGTCCATACCTAAGGTTCCTTTTCTCTTCCATAGTCCTTGGCTGATTCCTGATGGCTTTAATTCTGTCTCTAGGTGTCATGGATATCAGAGACTCGATTAACTTTTGTCCTGCAGGAAAAAAAAAAAAAGATTTTTTTTTTTATTTTAACAGAATAATAGCATTTGAAAATATGGTGCTAAAGATCTTGAGCATGTTTTTATGAGTGCACAGGAAAGAATATGCAGACTCAGTGAGCCAAAAAGTCACAAACAAAAACAAGAAGATGGTGCATACACATGTGACATCTCAAAGCCAAAGCACGTGACAGTTTGTATGCAACTCCAACTCCATGTTTCCTTTTTCCTATGACATAGCACATTCAGCAAAGTCAGAACGTGTGGTCAGCCTGACTCTTTTCTCCCGTAATTTCCTGCACTGCTTTCACTCACCCCCCCCCCCCCCCCCCGCCCCCCCCCCCCCCCCAAGCTCCAGGCCCAAGCATCTTCTTTACTTTTCTTGACTGTTGTTTTCTGCTCTTCCACCCCTGGAATGACTCCCCCTCCCTTCTCTCGAGAACTCAGATTCACACTTTGTGTCCGCATGGCAGATGCTGTGATCACCTACCCCACAGTCATCTCTCCTTTTTAATGGGATCCCAATTCAGTTTAGGCATCTACCCGCCTCCCTCCCAAGGTCTGGGGCCTCTGCAGGGTGGGGTCCATTTCGAGGTTCTCATCTCTAGGGCCCATCTCCAGCAGGCAGGTCCCTGTGAGTCTGAGCCTATCTTGATGGCCCCAGCCCCCAGCAGGTGACCTCTTTAGCTCCAGGCATGTGATACATTGGCAAAGGTGAGAGGTGGTCTGCTGAGGGGTTGCATGAAAAAGGTTTCTTCCTTCTCAAAAAAGCAGGACTCAAAAAAAAAAAAAAAACACAAGGAAAAGGCAGTGCCTTCTCCCTCTGGGTGGGTGTGTCTGCATGGCACTGTGGCCCCATCCGTAACGGGGGGAGCAGCGGGGGGCACCAGACCCACGACAGGAGTGACTGGCTCCCAGCCCTGTTGTCGAGCTGCACAGAACCCCTCCTTTCAGTGATACAGCTGAGGCAGAGCGAGAATTCCCAGAAGAGGGCCTCCAAATCACTTGCCTGAAGATGAGGAATTTGAGCATATCCTGAGAGAGAAGTGGGGACAGACAGAGGAATAAAAGTGAAGGATGCTCGGGGCTGGTGCTTCGAGATTTCCCGGGGGGAGGGAGGAGGGAGGGAGGAGGGAGGGGGGTTCTGGAGTGGGGGCATATGTAAACCCATGGCGATATCATGTCATTGTATGGCAAAACTAATAAAAAAAAAAAGTGAAGGAGAAAAAAAGACCAGAGTTTCGGGGAGGCAGCAATGTGACAAGAGATGCCCCATCTTTCAACAAAGGAGCTAAATTCATAAAATGCTTTGCTGTGAATAGATTCCCCCCCCACCCCACTCTTAGAAGTCACTGAGAATGGCTGGACTTCATGCCTGGAGTATTACGGGGTGAAAGAGAAACAATATCGAGGAAACCAGTGTTTGATGTCAGGAGCAGCGAGGCAAGGGAGGGTCTCAGTTAAGACCTAGTTTCACGGAGGACTTGACAAATAGAGGCATCCCATGATACTCGAACCGAGGGATTGGGTCCAAAGCAGTTCGGGACAGTGGTTCAGGTATCAGGCTTGGGAATCAGGCAGACCTGCATTTGATCCCAGATTTGCTATGTCATTTAATTTCCTTGAGCCTCAGTCTTTCAGCAAATAGAAATGAGAGGCGTGCCTGTATTCATGTGCGGAGAGTGGCAGGTAAGTAAAACTAAATTTGATGGATAACAAAAAGGCAGAACACAGGGCACGTGAAATGAGCTTGATCAAGGTAAAACTCCTTCTTAGGTGTCAGATCCTCTCAAAGTGACCCCTTCCAAGTCCCAAGCATCCTCAGGTCATCTACCAAGCCTTCACCTTATTCGGTGTTTTAAAACCACAGCCCTGTGGGCAACTTGGAAGGGGTTGCTCCCATCCTAACTCCTCTGCCCCAGGGTCTCACCTTGGATGTTCTCGTGTGAAGTATGAGGAGTGTCTAAGCTTGTGTTTTCTGAGTTATGAAGGGTCTGAGAAAACGATTCCTTCAAAGGCGCTGCAAACCGTAATAACTGCTTGCCCTTTTTGTCATTTGGATTGCTGGATTTCTGAGAGTCTATCACATCGCTGTCAGAAATGGAGGAGATCAGGATGGAGTTTGAGTTCACCGTTGTCTTTTCTGGAGCAATCTGACTTGAAGATAGACTGCTTTGGACCCCAGATGGGACATGCTCAACCTCGACAATGACTTCATTCACTTGACCACCAGAAAGCATCTCTCGTTCCCCAAGCCTTAGGTCCCACCAAGGTGAGCTTCCCAAGACCTCATGTAGCAGTCACGCTGGCATTGTTGGGAACCGCCCCGAAAAGTGATGACACTCACAGAGAGCTGCCCCATTCACAGTTTTTAGTGCCAGGATGAGATGAACAAAACCAGTCCCCCACAAATCACAGTACAGCTCCCCACATCTACACCAGAGGGGGATCCCTGAGAAGAGGTGTGTTTTCCTGTGGAGATTCTGTCCCAGTAGCTAGGTAAAAGGCCAGAAACAGAATTCTTTTAAAGAATTAAAGCAATAGGATTCTAGAAACGGAAGGCAGGAGTCTTCTAAATGACTCATCATCAAAGGGCAAGGTCTTCTTTTTAATTGGTGCCTCTGGTCTAAGACTTACATTTTATTTATTGTTTTATGTGCCTATATACATCCAGATGGGGTTACCGTGAAACAGCTGCTATCTCCTGACTGCCTGGGCGGCCCCAGCACTGTCTGTCTGCTTCCCACACCCATTTTCTCTTACTCTCACATCTGCAGATGTCCCCTTTCTGTGCAGCCACTGTGCTCAGTTAAATCTCTCCCAGCTTCCTCCGTGGAAAAGCGTGGCTCCTTTTGCAGCCTAGGATGCACCTGTGACCCCATTCTAGCCAACAAGATTGTGGCTTCCATTAATGCTCTTTAATGGGTGAAAATCGGCCTGATTTGATGCTTTGCATTTCACCATTTCACCTTCTTCCTGACCAGATACAGCCATTTGGAAAACAAGAGGGTAAAATGTTCACCAGCTGAGGGTGGTGGGAAAAGACGCTTCAGAAGGAGCCATGGGCATTGAGAGTATCATGGGCAGAGGTGCCATAAAAACTCTGGACTCGTTCCTGGCATACTTCTTGTCACAAGAGGAAAATAAATCCCTTTATTGCTAAACCACTGTCCTATGTCAGTGCTGGGCACCTGGACACAGTCCCTACGCAGCAGACCTGATCTGGAAATTACCTTGGCCGTGCTGTTTATTTAATAGTTAGAGAAATTGAGGTGCAGAGGAATGAACTAAACTCCCTCCTAATCATACTCTCGTTAAATGGCAGGACTGGACTAATAATAGAACTCTTTCCTTCTCCCCACACCAATGATAATTACTAGTATTGGGAATCTGCCTGCTAATGCAGGGGACGTGGGTTCAATCCCTAGTCCAGGAAGATTCCACATGCCGTGGAGCAACTAAGCCTGTGCCCCCCACCCCCGGCCGCAACGAGAGAAAGCCTGCACACAGCAACAAAGACCCAGTGCAGCCGAAAAAAAGAGTTCCTTGTAAAAAAACAATAAATGATAACTATCAGTAACAATACCCACAGGCCAACTACTTTCAATAGAATATATTGTTTGATTTTCACAATCACCTTATGAAGTAAGTAGTGTAATAGACCCCATTTTATTTTATTTATTTATTTATTTATTTTTACTCTGAAGCAGCATTTTATTTCTAATAAAAGATCAGTTACTCAAATTATACACTTAGATATATACCAAAAAGAACTAAAAATAGAGACTAACGGAGATACTTGTATGTTAGTGTTCATCACAGCATTGTTCATAATAGATAACATGTAAAAACAATCCCCAAATCCATCAATAGATGGATGCATAAACAAAATGTGGCATGTATATATATACACATATATGTATATATATATATATGAAAGTAAAAGTGAAGTTGCTCAATTGTATCTGACTCTTTGTGACCCCATGGACTGTAGCCTACCAGGCTCCTCCGTCCATGGGATTTTCCAGGCAAGAATACTGGAGTGGGTTGCCATTTCCTTCTCCAATAGACCCCATTTTATAACTAAGAAAACTGAGGCCCAAAAAGGTAATTTGCTTAAGGCCTCAAAACCAGCAAACAGAAGAGCTCAGGATCAAACCGAAGTCTGTCTGTTCCCAAAGCACGGTGCCTTAATTACTTCACCCTGGTCCTTTTCTGTAAGCAGATGCCGATGTATCACTCACTACGTCTTTCATTCATAAATGAATATTTATGAGTACCTACTATGTGCCAGGCGCTTCCTAGCTGCTAGCATGATCCACCAAAGTGACACTTTATCAGAAGACTGTCCATCAATTAATTGTAAATGATTTGAGAATCAGAACTAGTAAAGCAAAAAGCCAGGTTCATCTCTGGGTCCTCTATTTCTTTACTTCTCTCTGCCTTCTGGGGATTCCTTTTCGGCCTAGAGGCCCTAATCTTCATACTGGCCACAGAGCATCTTAAGAGGTTTGATTTCTTTTCCCCAGTAGTTAAAGCCATTCCCTGCTCTCATGGAAGACAGACAGAGAGCATGATTGTTTATATCCCCATGGTTTTCTCTCCCAAGTGGCAATACCTACCTCTCGAAAGATACAGGCCTCCTTAAGAAGGCTCTTAAAGGGTGAAGCTACAGGGTCGGTGTCAGAAGGTGAGAGATAGTTTTAAGGGACAGGGCCCCCCCGATATGTGCTGTTACACAGAGGATGTCTTCGATTTATTCCTCAGTATTCACAGGTTTGCCTCTAGCTTCCAGCATTCCCTGGCCTCTCTCCTCTGATGCTTTTTTATTTCCTTGGCCTCTGCTTCTGATCAGACCTTCCTCATGGCACACAGCAATCCTTACAGAGCTTCCTAACTGATTTCAAAGCCTCCTTCAAACTGATTGCTCGTATCCTCCACTATCATCATAATTCTATGATTATTCAGAAAAATTTTGATCGAGGCAATGCCACCTCACCAACACATGTATTAGCCATGGGATGGACATATGACCCAGCCTTCTTTCCTATGTAAAAAGGACTGGTTCATGTGTAGGCATATGTCCTTAATGGGGCTGGAGAGAGGTTCCTCAGTAATGACCAACAGGCCTAGAAAGAAAGGAAGATTTCCCCTGAGATTGCTGAGCTGGGTGTGTGTCTGCTGTCAAGCTTCCTGGCCTGCAGAGAAGGCCTGACTAGTTGAGATGAATGAGGTGAAGCTTAGAGAGAAGCTTCCTGTGAAATAGATGGAGAAAAAGAGAGTCTGAGTCCTGGCTTCAGACCCAGAGGCCTTGGTTCCTGTAACTCATTCAACAAATACCTCTGAGCACCTACTATGTGCCATGTCAGGCTCTGTACTAAAGTGCTGGAAGGTACTAAAGTGCTGGAAGTTTCTTTGTTTACCCACATCCTTCCCACAGCGCAAGCCTTGGGCCTGGGTGAGCTGGGTTTCTGTCACTTGCAACCAGAAGAGTCCTAGCGAAGACACCTTGATATCCAAAGGAGAAAAAAACTCTGCATGTTTAGAATAAAACCTATTGTGATAAATTAAGGAAGTGCTGCATCAGTTACTACACCAGAGGCCAAGAGTCAGTGGCAACATCTGCATTGCCTTGAACAGGCTCCTTCTGCAGGACCAATGCTTTCGGTCACTGTCCTTGAAGCCTTACCTTGGGGTGACCTGAGCCAATCATGTCCAGACAAGGGTGGGTCTCCATAAGCTGGGCCGGGACCATCGTCACCCACATAAGCAGGATTCACTGGAATGAAGACAAGACAGTTAATCCCACTCTAGTTACTACTGAGCACACAGTGGTCAGCGGCCATAACTCAGAGTTTGAGAAATATTTGACTGGAGGGGAAGGAATGAATAGATGGAGATCAGAGGGATTTGTGTGCTAACTTGCTTCACTTATGTCCCACTCTTTATGACCCCATGGACTATAGGACCCCTATGAGCCTGGCCTGCAGAGAAGGCCATGGACCCCTATGAGCCTGGACTATAGCCTTCCAGGCTCCTCTGTCCATGGGATTCTCCAGGCAAAGATACTGGATTGGGTTGCCATTTCCTCCTCCAGGGAATCTTCCTGACCCAGGGATCAAATCCACGTCTTATATCTCCAGCATTGGTAGACAGGTTCTTTACCTCTAGTGCCACCTGGGAAGCTTCAGCAAGGTTTAGGACAGTGAAAATACTCTGTAGGATACCATTATGATGGATACAAGTCATTATATATTTGTTGAAACCCAGAGAATGTACCACCCAAGGTGAAACTTAATGTAAACTAAGGACTTTGGGTGATAATGATTATGTCAATGTAGGTTCGGTTGTAACAAATGTCCCACTGTGGTGGGGGACCCTGATAAGGAGAGAGGCCATGCATGTGTTCCCTGAAGTAGAAAATGGCAACCCCTTCCAGTGTTCTTGCCTGGAGGATTCCATGGATGGAGGGGCCTGGCAGACTATGGTCCAAGGAGTCTCGGAGTCAGACACAACTGAGTGGCTGAGCACACGTATGCATCTGTGGGGCACAGGGTTTTGGAGAAATCTGTCACCTTTTTCTCAATTTTACTGTGAACCTGAAACTTCTGTTAAAAAAAAAAGTCCTACTTTAAAAAATTAACAAAAGAAAGTGTGTTGAGATGATTGCAAAGCTTCTTTCTAGCTGTAGCCTTTTACGATGACATGTGAATAACTTTGAAATTTGGCATGGTTTTCTTAGGGACAGAGTCCACTTTCAACACCTACATGACAGTGTCACATTTTGATATATTTTTCTTCAACTCATGATAAACAATGAAGTCTAAACACCTCAACATGAAAAAATGGAACACATTTTGATGGAGACATACAAAATTATACTATGGGAGGTTCTGGAACTTCTTGCCAAGGATTGGTTCCCAGCTTTATTAACTGTGTGCTCTCTGGTATTACTTAATAGTCTGAGTTTCAATATCTTAGTCTGTAAATCAGGGATAGGCCTTGACATAGAATTGTTGGGGAAATTGAAGCAGTTAGTTTTTGTTGGGGAAACTGAATCAGTTAATATGTGTAACTGATGTACCTAGGTATAAAAGTGCTTGAAAAAATCCCCAAACACCACAAATTCTTAATATATACTATTGTGGTAAACCAGTTGTTTTTCAGCAAATATTATACTTCCTCCACTTTGGATACCTCCAGTGAGGCTGGACTTGGTCATGTGACATGCCTTTACCAGCGGAACATAGCAGAAATGACAGTTTGCTAGTTCCAAACCAAGGACTCAGAGACACCATATGTTTCTGCTCGCCACTTTTTGTGCTTCCAGCTTATGCCACGGGATGAAACTGGCCCAGGTTAGTTCACTGGGTCAAGAAGGACACTATACCTAAACAGAATCTGTGAACTCAAATCGGACACAACCAAACCCAATCTGGTTCAGTCAAACTCCAAGCAAAGCCACAGATGTGTGGGTGAGAAATAAATGATGCTTATTGTGCAACACTGGGTTTTAGAGTTGTTTGTTACGCAGCATTCCTATGGCAACAGCTAACCGGTACATCCCTTATAGCTGTTGCTTTTACTTCAGTTGGCATTGCTCAAGCACCTACAGTGTGCCAAGCATTAGGAAAATCACATGGAGCGGTGGAAGATACATGGGTGAACCGGGTTCTCCCCAAGGAGTGCAGAGTCTAACAAGGTGCTATAGCACTGGACAAGGGAATTCTGGGGCTACAACCCTGGTCCTAAAAGGACCCCAGAGAAGGAAGCCACTTTTTAAAATAGCTTTTTTATTCCGGTGTCCTGTGGAACTTAGTGGTCAGCAATCCATATTTTCCCTGCTTCTACCCAGCAGTAAAGTGGAGTCAGGGAGACTGGCTGATATAGGCTCATTTGATTTAGTAGCTAGGTGACCTTGAGCACGTCTCTCTCTGAACCTCAGTTTTCCCCTCTGTAAACAGGGAGAGCATAGTGTCTGCTGCAGAGGAAACAAGACTGTAAAAGTAAAGTGCTTAGCAGAGTCTCCTTGGGAAACACTCCAAACCAGTTATTAGCTCTGCTTGCATTAGAGTTGGGCAATGTTTCTCAATCCATTTTTTTTTTTCATTACCGGCCACCTAAGGAGTCTTGTAAGATATTTCTTAATCATTGCCCTCCCTCACGACATTATTTATTTTTTTATTTTTGGCTGCACTGGATCTTCTGGGGCTTGGGCCTCTCGCTCTGTTCAAGGCTGAACACTCCCTTCTCCAGCTCTGAATTTCTATACCACTGACTTGTGCCACGAGCTGGCTTTCTCTATCAAAAGAGTCCCTTTTTTTTTTTTTCTCTCAGAAGATGAGAACTGGTAGGATGTTGTTTACCTCCCAGAGCTAAACCTTTACACACAGCAGATTCTGAGAATGATATGATTTTTCACATATTATCCATCTGGCTGCTCACTTTCTTTAGTCTTCATGTGCTCCTGTGGCCCCCTCACCTAGGCTTTAAGCACCACGAGGACAGAGCTGCTTCTAACTCCCTGTGTCCCCAGTAGGTTCAAAATATACAAATGCTGACACCTTTAGGAGGTGCTTAACTAAAGCTGGCCACTGGCAGCCACGCGAACTTGATCTAGTCTACCAGATGTTTTGTTTGCCCAGCACAGGGATTTTATTTATTTATTTAAAAAATTATTTTGGAACATGTGAAAACACAGATTTCTGGCTTCTCTAGAAAAATCTGAGGATCTGGCCACATGAAGACCATCTTTCTCACATAACCACCATAGGCTTGGACTTGACCCTCAGCCTCCACACACAGGCACCACTCCTGCCCAGTTTGCTCAGATAAATGATGACACAGCTTCTCTTCTCTACACCCTCAGGGTTCAGCCCTTGTAAAGTGGGTGTTTGAAGGAGGAAGGGTAAAACACTTCTCTCCTTGGTCTTTAATGACTGGTCCCAAGCGCACTGAATTTTATTTTCTTCCCGGGAAATGATCCTCTTCTTAACAAATGCTTACCATAGCCATTGTCCGGAGCACCTGGATACGGGTTTGCCATCCCCACAGATTTCATTTCGATGCTTTCAGGATAATCAACATCCTCTCTCCCAAGGATGCCCAAGGGGCTGACACCCTCATGGTGAAACGGGGGCTGGATTGAAGATGTTCTGTTGAGCATTCTGCAATCCCAAAATGATGAGTCAGTATTCATCTGGCAGCACAGTAAGGACAGTCATCCATCGTTCCATTCACCCAGCCATTCATTCATCCCACAAATGCTGACTGAATGCCAACCATGCATGGGCAAGGGGAAGAGAACACAAAGCCAAAGACATGGGTTGTTGACCCTCAAGGAACTCTCCATACAGTCTGGTTGAGCTTCTTAAACACAACCATAAGCAATTATAATGTAAGTAGTAACCGATGAATAAAAGAAGACAGGTCCAATGAGTTCACAGGAAAGAGAAAATTCAGGCTGGGAGCTTGAAGGGAAATCTACATGGAAAAGAGACATCTGAGCACACCCAAATCCCATATTTTTGTTTCTTGTTCAGTCACTAAGTCGTGTCCAACTGTTTGTAATCCTATGGACTGCAGCATGCTGGGCTTTCCTATCCTTTCTTATCTTCCAGAGTTTGCTCAAATTCATGTCCATTGAGACAGTGATGCCATCCAACCATCTCATCCTATGTCACCCCTTCTCCTGTCCTCAATCTATCCCAGCATAAGGGTCTTTTTCAATGAGTCAGCTCTTCATATTAGGTGGCCAAAGTATTGGAGCTTCAGCTTCAGCATCAGTTCTTCCAATGAATATTTAGGGTTGGTTTTCTTTAGGATTGACTGGTTAGATCTCCCTGCAGTCCAAGGGACTCTCATGAGTCTTCTCCAGCACCACAATTCAAAAGCATCAATTCTTTGGCGTTCATGCTTCTTTATGGTCCAACTCTCACATCCATAGATGACTACTGGAAAAACCATAGCTTTGACTAGACAGACCTTTGTCAGCAAAGTAATGTCCTTACTTTTTGATATTCTGTCTAGGTTTTTCATAGCTTTCCTTCCAAGGAACAAGTCTCTTTTAATTTCGTAGCTGCAGCCACCATCTGCGGTGATTTTGGAGTCCAAGAAAATAAAATCTGTCACTATTTTCACGTTTTCCCCTTCTATTTGCCAGGAAGTGATGGGACCAGATGCCATGATCTTAGTTTTTTGAATGTTGAATATCTTTTTAAAGTATTTATTGAATTTGTTACAATATTGCTTCTGTTTTTTTTTTTAAGTTTTGGTTTTTGGTCTTCATCAAGAGGCTCATTAGTTTCTCTTCGCTTTCTGCCATAAGGGTGATGTCATCTGCATATCTGAGGTTATTGATATTTCTCCTGGAAATCTTGATTCCAGTTTGTGCTTCATCCAGCCCAGCATTTTGCAAGTTAAATAAGCAGAGTGACAATATACAGCCTTGACATACTCCTTTCCTGATTTGGAACCAATCCCTCTTCCATGTCCTGTTCTAAGTGTTGCTTCTTGACCTGCATACAGGTTTCTCAGGAGAAGGAGGTCTGGTATCCCCATCTCTTTAAGAATTTTCCACAGTGTGCTGTGATCCACACAGTCAAAAGCTTTAGCATAGTCAATGAAGCAGAGATGTTTTTCTGGAATTCCCTTGTTTTTTCTATGATTCAACGGATGTTGGCAATTTCATCTCTGGTTCTTCTGCCTTTTCTAAATTCAGCTTGTACATCTGGAAGTTCTCAGTTCACATACTGTTGAAGCCTCCCCTGGAGGATTTATGCTGAATTCATAAATATTACTAGTAGAAATAGTACATGCAAAATAAAACTCACGTTAGTTAGAATTTCACATAGTAAATTTGTTACAGGTTAAAAATAGCCTGAAAAATAAATAAATAATCACATGCTATTGGCAACATGAATGTTGAGAAACTTAACACAGGAAAAATTAGTTTGGTAGAACTGTCATCCAAGGTAACACTGTCAATGACCCAAACTGTACCTAATAAAATTTGTCAATGACTAAAACTGATGAAAGGCTAAAATCTTTTTGACAAAATTTAGATTTACAAAATCTGAATCAGGAAAAATTAGACTTAAAAAAACCTCCTTAGAGGAATCCTAACAATTTCAAAAACTACAATCAATAAAACAACAACAATGGAGAAGATCAATGAGTCAGATCTGCTCTAACCCTGAAAAGTGGTCAATTCTGGCAATAATTTCAGCAAAATAAAGATGAAAGTGGAAAAGGTCAGAAGTGACTCGATCACCTTGTATAAAAATAATTGAGGGGTTAAATGGATTCCGTGGCATTAGGTCTTCAAAAGAATTTCTTGATTAAAGTGCATTCCTGTTGATATAGTTCTGGTTAAAAGGTTTGGGTTCATAATTATCATCTTAACCCTAATCTCATTGGCGAAGTAGCAGGGTCAAAACAGTGTGATCTAAATGTCTTGCAGGGACTAGGCAGGAAGAGATAAGAGACTGGGAAGGATGTTATTCAAGTAAGAAATGATGAAAGATTATGATCAGTTAAGAGCATGAAGCCTCAGGCTGAGAATCCAAGGTCCAGGTGAGGTATACAGGTAGGCATGAAAGTTTCACCATAAATCCAGGTCATGGAAATCATCATATGTGTTCTTATCCCAATTAAGTTAAACATTAATTGATTTAATGATCTAACCTTCATCTCCCATCCCCACTGGAGGGAGATTCCAACACTTACTGCCTGGCAATTTCTGGGTCCTCTGAAGAGCCATAATCATGACCATTCCCAGCACCTGGGTAATCAGGCTCTCCCCAAAAGTTTGTAGAGTTCCGACAGTCCTCAGCACCTGGATAGTCTGGTTCTCCAAAAAAGTGTGGATGGTTAGATTGACTCTCAGCACCTGGATAATCGGGCTCTCCCAGAGAGTCTATGTATGCTTTGACTCTGGGGCTAGCATGTTCCAGATGCCTTCTGGAGCCTGGATGGTTTGAACCGGCTCTGGGGCCAGAAGAGTTCAAGTTTTCCTGAGCTCCAGGGTAGTCTGGTTCTCCCAAGGAGTCGAGATAATATGGGTTTATTCTGGAGCCTGTGTAGTTTCCACTGCCTTTGGAACCAGGAAAAACAGGATTTCGTTGAGACTGAGAATAGTCTTGCTCTCCAGATGAGTCTGGCTGGTATGGATTCCTCTGAGGTCCAATATACTCTGGTTCTGCCAAAGATTTGGGATAGTCTGTCCCTGCAGAGTATGGATGGCTCCTGGTGCCAGGGTAGTCTGGATTACTCCAAGATCCAGGATAATCTGGTTCTTCTAGAGACCCAAGATAGTCTGGACTTGTTCTGGAGTCTGCTGGGTATGGGTTGCTCCTGGTGCTGGAGTCATCTGAGTTGTTCAGAGGACCTGGAGTTTTCAAATACCCCTGAGCATGGTTCCGAGACCCAGAATAGTCAGGGTAATCTGGGTCCTCCTCATAAGCACCATTCCTGTAGGCAGACATGTTTACTCTGGAGCATTAAAATGCATCTGTAGTTATTCAGCGATCTCTTTCTTTATCTGAAAAACAAAAGGAAGGAAACATTAGATTTTTTTTTCCCCTTTCCTCCCTGTAATAATTGATGGTTACCTTGAAGTAACCATCTGTTCTTTTTCCTTCCTAGTTAGGTACACAACTGTCCAAAATAGAGACTATATCTCCCAGCCTCCTGTGCCTCTAGGTGCAGCCATGAGAGTGGGCAATGAGACGTGGGCAGAAGCGGTGTATACTACTTCTAGGCTGTGCTGTTAAAGGGAAGGGGTACTCTTCCCTTTCTTAGTCTTCTCACATCCGTGGACTGGAATGTGGAAATGATGGGGTGCCATCTGGGCCACCTGTGGACGGTGACTGCAGCCATGAAATTAAAAGATGCTTGCTCCTTGGAAGGAAAGCTATGACAAACCTAGACAGTGTATTAAAATCAGAGACATCACTTTGCTGACAAAGGTCCATCTAGTCAAATCTGTGGGTTTTTTCCAGTAGTCATGTATGGGTGGGAAGCGTGAGTGCCAAAGAATTGATGCTTTCAAATTGTGGTGTTGGAGAAGACTCTTGAGAGTCCCTTGGACTGCAAGGAGGTCAAGTCAGTCAATCCTAAAGGAAATTAACCCTGGATATTCATTGGAAGGACTGATGCTGAAGCTGAAGCTCCAATACTTTGGCTACCTGATGAGAAGAAATGACTCATTGGAAAAGACCCTGATGTTGGGAAACAGTGATGGTAAAAAGAGAAGAGGGCAGCAGACGATGAGATGGTTAGATAGCATCACTGTCTCAATGGACATGAATTTGAGCAAGTTCTCGGAGATAGTGGAGGACAGGGGAGTCTGACATGCTGCAGCCCATGGGGTCACAAACAGTTGGTCGTGACTTAGTGACTGAACAACAACACCTGGGCCAAGTACACGCAGGCAGCACCCACCCTAGGAGAGCAGCACAATAGCCTAGATTGTTGATGATATCAGCTTGGGCTTTTATGCAAAGAAAGAAACCATTATCTTATATAAACCACTGTCTCTGGGCCTGATACATTTAACCAAACTTCTATCCTGACAAATGCCTTCTCCTGGTTATAAGGCAGTAAGCAATGAACCAAAAAACTGGAGGAAACAAGGACTTTTTAAGCACTTTGATTGTACTTGTTTTGAGTTTAAGACATAAATTACTATGTGTGCACAAAGGAAGAATGGTTAATGGAGCTCCCCTGGTCGCTCAGTCAGTTAAGTCTGCTTGCAGTGTGGGAGACCTGGGCTTGATCCCTGGGCTGGGAAGATCCCCTGGAGGAGGGCATGGCAACCCACTCCAGTATTTCGGCCTGGAGAATCCCCACGGACAAAGGAGCCTGGCGGCCTGCAGTCCATGGGATCGCAGAGAGTCAGACATGACTGAGTGACTAAGCACAGCACAGCGCAGAGGGCTTGGGTAAGAAGACAAGTACTACCGCCCCTTCCAGTTTGAAAATGTGGTTTTATGAGTCCTATAAACTTTCATCTATTTTCAAATCAAAACAATACATTTTCAAATCAAAAGTGATGGGGTTTTAATTTCTAAGTGAGCTGCTTCTGCTGCTGCTAAGTCACTTCAGTCCTGTCCGACTCTGTGCGACCCCATAGATGGCAGCCCACCAGGCTCCCCCGATCCTGGGATTCTCCTGGCAAGAACACTGGAGTGGGGTGCCATTGCCTTCTCCCTCTAAGTGAGCTATCTATTGCTTTTGCTTGCCTTTAACCTGTTTCTCCTTCTTTGGGCATCAAGGCCCTGATTTTCCTCTGAGGACCTGCCCCTGCCACACTCATGGTCTAAGGAAAAGCAAATTGCATTCTTGACTGCAAAGATGGTCAAGTGACCAACTCTGGCCAATCAATGTCCACCATACCCTTTGCCACAGGGTTTGGTTCAGGAATGGGTACATAACCCAGGTCAGTCTTCCAGGACCTTGACGGGACTAAGTGGGAAAGGTATGTTCTTATTTCACTAGTCTGCTACAGTGATGGGCTAGTTCCAGGCTTATGCCTGGAACTTCTGGTGTAGTATCAGTCAGAACAGAGAAGAATATAAGGAGGGGAGAAAATTTAAAGAAAGAATTAACAGGATTTGTGGACTGACATGATATGGGAAAGGTGAGAGCTAAGGAAAAGAAAAGTCAGAAATAGCTCCACAGTTTGAGCCAGCATGACCAGTTAAATGGTGATGCTTTTGAAGGAAGCAAGTAGACCACTTTTAAAGTTGAGCCAATGTTTACAGATTTATCTTTAGGTAAGCTAAAAGGGTTAGACTTTTTGTTGAGTAATCAGAGCTAAAGAATTAACCTTCTGCCTCTGTCATCTACAACCTTTTCAGCATGGCAGAAAGCTTTTCATTATTTGTGTCCCTGTCTAGCATCCACTTCTCTCTTTTGTAGGAATGTTTTTCCTCTTAATTCATGTCTGCCAAGTGTAAATGTGTGACCCAATCAGAATTATTTACCTCATGGGCCATAGTGATTGAGTCAGAGCCAGTGAGACTCAGTTCTGGGAGTTTTATCAGAAATGTTGAAAAAGAGAAGCTCTCTCTTTTGGTTGGACTTGGGACTTAGGAAGTTATAAGCCTGAAGCTGCCAGAGGTCACCAGAGAATAGTGCCAACAGCAAAGAGAGCAGAACCGAGAGATAAACAGAAAGAAGGATCAAATGCTATGACATTGTATAAGCACCTGAATCCAGCCATGCCTGAAGGCAGCCAGCCACTGGATGCTTGAGTCATTACATTCCCCTTTTGACTTACAATTGCTTGAGTTGAGTTTTTGTCATACACAAATGAAAGAGAATTTCAACTAATATGCTGAGTTTTACAAACAGAAACATCTACACAAACTGAGTTCTAGAAAGACTAAATGCTGGGCTTTATAGAAACTTATTTTTCATAACATGGAAAATGAACTCATTCATTTACTTATATTGGAAGACTAGAAATTAATATATATTTAAGGTTTAGGATTTCCAGGGCCTACTAAAACCTTAGCGATTACTATTAAATCTAAACTAAATGATGCCTACTAAATCTAAGAAAATAAAACCTGGTACAATAGCAGCCTAAGAGAAAAAAGTATGTCCACCAAAAGGCAATGAGAGTGCTCACAGATGCTTTTCTTACATAAGAGCCAGAAATTGGAAACAAGCTAACAGTAAAGAAGTAAATAAATTGTGGCATATTCATACAATGAAATACTACACAGCAGTAACAAAGACTGAACTTCTGTGACGTGCAACGACATGAATTCATCTTACAGAAGCAATGATGATTGAAATTCAGATAAAAAAAGCCTACAGACTGTATAATATTTATACAAAGTTCAAGAACAGGCAAACTAAATAATGGAGCTAGAAGTCAGAATAGGGATTACCTTGAGGAAGGGAAGAGATGGGAAACAATATGAGCGAGCAAGCCTCTGGGATTCTAGAAATGTTCTCCTCTTGATCTGGGTGGTGGTTACATGGTGGCATGTGTGTGCACATCAAATACACTTAAGAGTTGTGTGGGTGTGTGCCTGCTCAGTTGCTCAGTTGAGTCCTACTCTTTGCAACCTCATGGACTGGAGTAAGAACTGTGTACCTCTCCATAAATATACAACCTCTTACTCTCAAAAAGAAAATGAGAACGATCTAAACCAGAAACCATAATGTGAAACCTTCAATTTCCCCTTCTATTTCCTTCTAATTATCCTAGTTGAAAATCAGTGAATGGCTCTAGCTCACAAACATTGCCGGTTTTCTCACATACGCATCACAGAACACCTGAGTGGATGAAAACAAAAGCTAGGTGAGAACAGGACACATTATCTGAATTGAATCATCTGTTGATGTCAGTTCAGTTCAGTCACTTAGTCGTGTCCGACTCTTTGCGACCCCATGAACTGCAACAAGCCAGGCCCCCTGCCCATCAGCAACTCCCAGAGCTTGCTCAAACTCATCAGGTCGGTGATGCCACCAAAACAACTCATCCTTTGCCGTCCCCTTCTCCTCCCACCTTCAGTCTTTCCCAGCAGCAGGGTCTTTTCAAATGAGTCAGTTATTTGCATCAGGTGGCCCAAATATTGGAGTTTCAGTTTCAGCATCAGTCCTTCCAGTGAATATTCAGGACTGATTTCTTTAAGATTGACTGATTTGATCTCCTTACAGTCCAAGGGACTCTCAAGAGTCTTCTCCAACACCACAGTTCAAAAGTATCAGTTCTTCCATGCTCAGCTTTCTTTATGGTCCAACTCTCACATCCATACATGACTACTAGAAAAACCATAGTCTTGACTAGATGGGCGTTTGTTGGCAAAGTAATGTCTCTGCTTTTAAATATGCTATCTAGGTTGGTCATAGCTTTTCTTCCAATGAGCAAGTGTCTTTTAATTTCATGGCTGCAATCATCATCTGCAGTGATTTTGGAGCCCAAGAAAATAAAGTCTCTCACTGTTTCCATTGTTTCCCTATCTATTTGCCATGAAGTGATGGGACCCGATGCCATGATCTTAGTTCTCTGAATTGAGTTTTAAGCCAACTTTTTCACTTGCCTCTTTCACTTTCATCAAGTTCTTCAGTTCTTCTTCACTTTCTGCCATAAGGATGGTGTCATCTGCATATCTGAGGTTATTGATATTTCGGCAATCTTGATTTCAGCTTGTGCATTTGATTCCAGCCCAGCATTTCTCATGATGTACTCTGCATATAAGTTAAATAAGCAGGGTGACAGCATACAGTCTTGACTTACTCCTTTCCCAATTTGGAAACAGTCTATTGTTCCATGTCCAGTTCTAACAGTTGCTTCTTGACCTGTATATAGATTTCTCAAGAGGCAGGTCAGGTGGTCTAGTATTCCCATCTCTTGAAGAATTTTCCACAGTTTGTTGTAATTCACACCTTCAAAGGCTTTGACATAGTCAATAAAGCAGAAGTAGATGTTTTGCTGGAACTCTCTTGCTTTTTCTATGATCCAGTGGAGGTTGGCAATTTGATCTCTGGTTCTTCTGCCTTTTCTAAATTCAGCTTTAGAAATATCTGGAAGGTCTCAGTTTATGTACTGTTGAAGCCTCACTTGAAGAATTTTGAGCATTACTTTGCTAGTGTGTGAGATGAGTACAATCGTGTGGTAGTTTGAACATTATTTGGCATTGTCTTTCTTTGGGATTGGAGTAAAAATTGACCTTTTCCAGTCCTGTGGCCACTGCTGAGTTTTCCAAATTTGCTGGTATATTGAGTGCAGCACTTTCACAGCATCATCTTTTCGGATTTGAAATAGCTCAACTGGAATTTCATCACTTCCACTAACTTTGTTCGTAGTGATGCTTTCTAAGGCCCACTTGACTTCGCATTCCAGAATGTCTGGCTCTAGGTGAGTGATCACACTATCATGGTTATCCAGGTTATGAAGATCTTTTTTTGTACAGTTTTTCTGTGTATCCTTGCCACCTCTTAACATTTTCTGCTTCTGTTAGGTCCCATACCATTTATGTCCTTCATTGTGCCCATCTTTGCATGAAATCTTCCCTTGGTATCTCTAATTTTTTTTGAAGAGATCTCTAGTCCTTTCTATTCTATTGTTTTCTTTTATTTCTTTGCATTGATTACTAAGGAAGGCTTTCTTATCTCTCCTTGCTATTCTTTAGAACTCTGCATTCAGATGGGTGCATCTTTCCTTTTCTCCTTTACTTTTCACTTCTCTTCTTTTCTCAGCTATTTGTAAGGCCTGCTCAAGCATTTTGCCTTCTTGCATTTCTTTTTCTTGGGGATGGTCTTGATCACTGCCTCCTGTACAATATCACAAACCTCCAACCATAGTTCTTCAGGCACTCTGTCTATCAGATCTAACCTCTTGAGTCTGTTTGTCACTTCCACTACATAATCATAAGGGATTTGTCTATGTAATGCTGTGAAATGAAATGGTTAGGAATCAAGCCCTTGGCATCAGGTTTACTTTCATTCTGCTAGCTGTGTGGACTTGGGCAAATCACTTAATCTCTTTGATTCTGTTTGCTCATCATCCAATACTGACTAATAATGCCTCATAGAGTTGGAAGGAGTGAACAATATGGGGCACATAAAGAACTGGCATCAAGGAAACATTCACTGAATAGGAGATATTGTTTACCACTATCTTGATTTATGTGTAATGAAAACCCTGGCAGCTTTCACAAGAAAGAAGGCTTGGTGGACATCAAAAGTCAGGTACTCCATTTGCAGCAATATGGGTGGACCTAGAGATTATCATACTAAGTGAAGTAAGTCAAACAGAAAGACAAATGTGATGTCACTTACATGTGGAATCTAAAAAAAAAATGATATGAATGAACATATTTGCAAAACAGAAACAGACTCACAGATATAGAGAAATTTGTGGTTACCAAAGGGGAAAGGTATAGGGGAAGGATAAACTAGGAGTTGGGATTAGCAGATACGAACTACTATGTATAAAATAGATAAATGACAAGGTCTTACTGTATAGCACAGGGATCTATGTTAATATCTTATAATAAGCTACATGGGATTCCCTGGTGACTCAGATGGTAAAAGAGAATGCCTTCAATGCGGGAGACCGGAGTTCAATCCCTGGATCAGGAAGATCCCCTGGGGAAGAAAATCCACTCCCATATTCTTGCCTGGACCATCCCATGGATGGAAGAGCTTGGTGGGCTACAGTCCATAGGGTCGCAAAGAGTCGGACATGACTGAGCAACTCCACTTTATTCACTATATGTATAGGCTACATATAGTTGAAAAGAATCTGAAAAAGAATATATGTGTGTGTGCATGTGTGCATGTGTGTGTGTGTGTGTGACCAACCTAGACAGCATATTATAAAGCAGAGACATTACTTGACCTACAATGGTCCATCTAGTCAAGGCTATGGTTTTTCCAGTAGTCATGTATGGATGTGAGAGTTGGACTATAAAGAAAGCTGAGCACCAAAGAATTGATGCTTTTGAACTGTGGTGTTGGAGAAGACTCTTGAGAGTCCTTTGGACTGCAAGGAGACCAAACCAGACCATCCTAAAAAAAATCAGTCCTGAATATTCATTGGAAGGACTGATGTTGAAGCTGAAACTCCAATACTTGGGCCACTTGATGCAAAGAACTGACTCATTTGAAAAGACCCTGATGCTGGGAAAAATTGAAAGCAGGAGGAGAAGGAATGACAGAGGATGAGACAGAGACTGACTCAATGGACATGAGTTTGAGTCAACTCTGGGAGTTGGTGATGGACAGGGATGCCTGGTGTGCTACAGTCCATGGGGTTGCAAAGAGTTGGACACGACTGAGCGAGTGAACTGAACTGAACTGATGTGTGTGTGTGTGTGTGTGTGTGTGTGTGTGTGTGTGTGAATTCATACACGGAAACTAATACAATGTTGTAAAGCAACTTATACATCCATTTTTAAAAAATTAGGCACTCATCTAGGACCTGATTTTAAAAAATAGAAATCCTTTATAATAAAGTAGAAGGAAAAGAAACTCTATCAAATTCCTCAATTGACATAGTGACTGGAAATGAGAACTAAATTTTGCTGTGAGCTTCTTCTTAATCCAGACAGAAAGAGAATCATACAAGTTATGTGACACTCATTTCTCATGAAAAAAAGAAGTATATCAGTTTTTCAAGAAGTCCATACTTCTCCCCAGGATGAATTTCTGAAAAAAAGTGTCACGAGAACCTTCTAAAGGGATCAGATGACCACATAATACAGCTCAGGGTCACCAGCAAAGAGCTCAGACCCTCCAGCAACTCCAGGACGAGCTGCTGGGGCTGACAGTGGGGAGTGTTGGGGGGAGCTCTGGAGTCCCTGCAGGTCATTGTAAGATGAGCAACCCTCTTCCATAAAAGCAGTGGCATTGGGCTAGTTTTGGCCAGTGGGCTGTGAGCATGTGTTACTTCCAAGCAAAAGAATTTAAGAGTCAAAAACACAACCTTCTAGGGCCTTTCCCCTGCCATGGCAACCAGTGACATTTCAGATGGAGACCCATTCTTCACCCATATACCGCATGACTGAATGGAGCGCAACCCACCCCCAGTAACCCATAATAGCATTTCATGAGCAAGAATAAACTTTCAGGAGTTAAGCCATTGAGATTTTGAGTTTGTTTCTTAATGCAGCAGAGTCTAGCCTAGCCTAACAATACAAGATCATTTAGAATCTTTGACAAATATATGTTTGTCTATTATATGAATATATATATTTGTGAATATATTCATGAATGAATGAACTGTTGGCTGATCATGTATAACATCTGTCTACTTATCTATCACTCATCTACTTATTTACCTGTTTATCTATGTGTGTTCATGTGTGTGTATTGTATGAACATACCTATTCATACAATACACTCATATATGTATACATGAACGTATTTACGAATATATATGCTCATAGATAGATACTATATGTGATCAGCCAACATGAGTCTCAGTCTGCTGGTACAATTCTCTGTTCTACTGGTGTCATTTGACAGGAGTTTGTACAGTGCACTTATCTTTTTCACTGACCAGGCACAAATGTGCTCTGACCACTATCACCTGCTAGGACAAATTCTTAAGTAACCAAACAGATAAGCCCATAGAAAACGACTGAAAGAGAGAGGAGGAAATAGCTACAAGGAAATAGTCTTGAGCTGACAGGGAAATTAACTGGGAGTGGTCTTCTAAGAAATTTACTCATAGTTTCCTACTAACTATTAGAGGTACAAATATCCTGTCCTTTCCAAGGAAAAATTTCTCGTTGTGCCTTGGAAGAAGCTCAAAAACATATACATTTTCCTTTTTATTGAAACATAGTTGATGTACAATATTATATAAGTTACAGGTGTACAATAGAGTGATTAACAATTTTTAAAAGTTATACTGCATTTATAGTTATTATAAAACATGGGTTTTACATTTTATAGAAGATATTATATACATTTTTTGCCTCTAAATTTTGTTGCTCTGCTATCTTCCCAATAAGGGCCATTGAATCATCTATTCCGAGTCCTCCTTTTGACATCCATTTAGGGTTTCCTACTTCACTGTTTCATTGGTTTTCAGTCACATTCCCACACAATTATATGTCTTTTGAATCTGTTAATTGTAGGCTCCCTATTTGATCTTGCAAGTCTCCTGGTTTGAATGGGTGATCATAACAGCCTTGCATTTAGCTAATCCAATAATGTTCAAGAGATAAATTACATCCTAGAATCTTGATAAGATCACAGTCAGGCTATTTATCTGGATCTCTACTGCCTCTTAGGTTTCCTAGACTTAAGCCAGCATAAGCCAAAGCAAGCTACCCACGATCTTTGTTCTACAGTCACCAAAATGACCCCACAAAATAGTGACATGGAGTCATTAAGGCCACGCTTTCTGTGTAATGAGAAAAAATGGAAACAATCCAAAAACCCATCAACAAGGGATGGATCAAATCAGTAAGAGCACACCTGCTTAATGGAATACTGTGGAGCTAAAAAGAATGCTCTAGATCTCCATGTTCCAGCAGAAGACGGCCAGCTTTGTATGGCTCTTCTTTCTAATCTCCTTTTCCCGTCTCCTGCCCAACCCCACGCTAGAATCACGAGGCAGTCGTAAACTGCACAAAGGTTAATTTTGCTAATCAAGGCCAGTTATTACCTGAAAGACAAGGGAAGAGAAGCCGGAGCCTTGTAAAAGCTAACCTGACCACCACCAAATGCAGAACATCACCCCATAAGAGCCAAAATGAAGCCACAAGTTCTAATTTCAGCTGTTACGTTTTATCTTCTAATGGGGTGAACTTAGTTGTTTCAACACAAGACAGACAACCTTTCAACCTAAATGAAACCGACGTGTTTATAAATGGAATACAATACATACAAATATAAGACCCACAGTCAAAGTTATCAAAGTGAGTCTGTAGAAATTTTTAATTAGTTCCAAAGAGGCACCATCATTTTGATTTAGACCAACTGAATTTTTCAGGTTTTTCTTTTTGGAAGGGGCGATGCTACATTTTATTTTGCTCACTAAAGACATTAAAACCAACAATAGCTACTATGACCTACTATCACTGTTACTTCATAAAACATTTTTTAAAAGGAAAAGAATTCCAATCTAAAAAGGAAGAACAATCCATTTAATTGAATAAAAACTTACATCTCTATCCTTGTTTTTCTCACTTTGTCCCAAACGAATGCAAACTTCACACAACCGGCTTGGCCTGCAGATGCTGTTTGAACTGCAGAGTCAGGTGGATGTGTGTTTTCTCTCCCACTGGCTGTTGATAGAAGCTGGCTCAGGGACGATTTCCAGAAGGTTATAGTCCTTAACGTGAATCTGAAGTCTGAAAATTCCCAGCTGCTGATTGCGGGTCACGCATCCTGCAAATCAGATGACAGAAGACTGTGACTTCTACAAGAGATGGTGTCACACCACACCCCTTACCGGTGGCTATGAAGGAGGGACACACCCGTTCAAGGCCTTCTTATTTTTTCCTCGTAAGACTTTTAAAAAATGGACAACAATCAAGTATAGAGAATAAAAGAATAAATATTATCATATGCTAATCTTTTTCATGTTAATTCCAGATTTGTGCTTATTTTCTCAAGGAAATAAAACATGACTGGTAAAATGGAAACTCTCAAGCTTCCCCTCAACCCAGTTTTCCACCACTGCCCACCCCTCTTCTCTGTCCAGAAGCCAGTACGATTCTGAATTTGGTTGGTGATCTTCCACTTCATGTTGTTTATACGTTGACCGCTGTTAAAGTTTGAATTATGTCCCCAGTAAAAGATATACAGAAGTACTTAACCTCTGGTATCCCAGTTTGTGACCATATTAGGACATAGGATCTGCCAACAGGTAATCAAGTTAGAATGAGGTCATTAGGGTCCAGTATGACTGTTGTCCTTGTTAGCAGGGGAACTTTGGACACAGCCATGCACACAGGTAGGAGTGTGTGAATAGACACTAGGAGGAGGCCATGAAGATTGGTATTATCCTGCCTCAGGCCAAGGATTAGTAGAAGTTGGAAGAGGCAAGCAAGGATCCTTCCACTACAAGCACTGGAGGGACCGTTACCCTCCCAACACCTTGATTTCAGACTTCCAGCCTGCAGAACTTTGAGACAATACATTTCTGGTAAGCCACCCAGTCTGTGGTACCTTGTCAGGCATTGCCAAAGTCCACTGGGAAATCAATCAGCTGTTCCCCACCCCGCTTCTTACCCCTGCCTTTGAGAATGGCTGAGTTAAACTGAGATTAACACAGGCCATCTAAAAAAAGGCTTTTCCAGCTCTCTAAGTTCATGATATAAAGAAAAATTTGCAGGAAAAAAGGAAAGGAAAGGGAAACAGAGGTGAGATCCTTTCATTAAAGAGAAAGAAGTGGACATTTTGTATGATTAGGAAGTGAGACATAATACCACCTGCCTACTCGGAATCAGGCAGCCGGGGCATACACTCGCTCTAGTCTCCACTCGTTTTGGGTGGGGGACTCTTCATGCTCTCATTAAGTCGCATCCGATTCTTTGCGACCCTATGAACCACAGCACACCAGACTTCCCTGTCCTTCACTATCTCCCTGAGTTTGCTCAAACTCATGTCCATTAGTTAGTGATGCCATCCAACCATCTCATCCTCTGTTGTCCCCTTTTTCCTCTTGCCCTCAGTCTTGCCCAGCATCAAGGTCTTTTCCAATGAGTCAGATCTTCACATCAGGTGGCCAAAGTGCTGGAGCTTCAGCTTCAGCATCAATCCTTCCAATGAACACAGGGTGATTTTAGGATTGACTGGTTTGATCTCCTTGCTGTCCAAGGGACTCTCAAGAGTCTTCTCCAGCACCACAGTTCAAAAGCATCAGTTCTTCAGTGCTCAAACTTCTTTTTTTTTTTTCAACAATTTAAAACCATTCTCGGTTACAAGGGTTGCATTTATGGAGAGTAGTTTGCCAAACCTTGTATAAATACGCTTGCCTGTTTCCCTGGGTCATACCTTTGTACACGCTGTTCCCTCCACTTAGAATGCTTTTCCCTCCACTTCTGATCTTGTTAACTTCCTCATCCTTAGGGAGTCAGCTTCAATGCTGCCTTCACAGAGAGGCCTCCCTTATTCCTCCACATCCAAACAATTCTCCTTGCATTTCTCTCATAGCATCCTGCCCCTTTTTCTCAGGACTTACCAATTTGTAATTATATATTAATTTTGTGCACTTATTGTTCAAAATGTGTCTTCCATTGACTGAGAACTCTGTGAGGATAGGAGTTGTTCTATTCTGCTCAGTATCCCCCCAGGATCTAGCACCATGCTTGGTACATAGGAGACAAAGGAGACACTCAATATTTATTAAAGGAATGAAGGAATTCTGTCTCACAAAATTCTCATTCATCACATGCATCACCTGGAGCCATTGGCAGCCAGTGGGAGGGCAAACCAATCTAACTGGGATCTGCTGGACTATCCTGGGAGAGTGGGGAGTGGGGAAATGTTCACTTAGACCTTCTCAGGCCTGGGTCCACTGTGGCCACAAACACATCCCATTTATAAACTGAGGGTTTCAGATCATCATAGGGATTCTTGAAAGGAGAAATTTCTGCATGGAAAATAACAAGAAATCTCCCAGCAATAGCTCCTTTCTTTTTATTTCTTGTTCAATGATTCAAGTTAATGACTATATCATCTCCATTAGTACTGATGGTTCTTCAGCAACTCTCTGAATGGGCCACTGTCTCTTTTTCAATGAGGAGAGAGCAAAACTCAAGTTTAGAACCTTCATGAGGCCACAACTTATGACTAGACTCAAACAATTTCACTTTTAAATTAACGTGCAACAAAATATATTTGAGCACATGCACAACCACCACCACAATCAGGACACAGACAGTTTCATCACCTTAAACTCCCCTCTGCCATTCCCTGAAACCACCCCCCTCCCATCCTTAGGCCAAGAAGGGTCTATTCTCCATCCCAAGAGTTTTGCATTTTTCAAAAGGTCATATAAATGAGATCATACAGAAAAGATGCTTCTTTCACAATCTAGCTAGAATTTAATAACATGATTTGGTTTTCCCTGTGGGTATGTATGTCTATGGGCTTCCCTGGTGGCTCAGACAGTAAAGAATCTGCTTGTAATGCAGGAGACCCGGGTTCTATCCCTGGGTCAGAAAGATTCACTGGAGAAGGGAATGATTTCTCCCTCTAGTACTCTTGCCTGGAGAATTCCACGGACAGAGGAGCCTGACAGGCTACAGTCCATGGGGTTGCAAAGAGTTGGACACGACCGAGTGGCTAACACATTTCACTTTTTTCCTATATGTCTATAAATATATATAAAGATAAATAAATATAAAAATAATAATGTTTATAAAATAAATACGACTATATAGTCACCTATATCTATAAGCAAATGATACAAATTTTCCATTTACAATAATGACATGCTTCCTTTTAAAATATATCTATTAGGTTAAAGAAAAGATAAATAATAGCATTGATAGTATGGAAGGGGGGTAACAAGTATGAAGATGGAATGCAAATGACGATATTTGGGGAAACAATGGACATTATACAATAGTATAATTACATACTCTTCCCTTCCCCTCCACACACATTCGAAATACCAGTTGTAATTCTAAGAATTCCTGAAAGGGAAGGAAAAGAAATTTAAAAAGAAGACATTGCTAGTTCCCACACATCTCATTTGAGCCAGATCCTCATAATCGCAGTTCTAGAAGCTGCGATTCCTTTCAGGCACCTGATCTTGGAAAGTCAATTCCCACACGAAGAACAAAGACCACCACACGTCTGAGAGGGTTGCCCAGGCATGAGGCCACATGCTCAAACATGAGGCCACATGCTCAAACACATCCACTATCAGCGGAGACGTAGACTTTATTTGCTCACAAGTGCCTTGTTGTTCTTCTGGGCTGGTCATATTAGCTTAATGATTACTTTGACTGTCATCATTGAAGCCACGGTAAACAAATACCTTAGAATCCTTTATCTGCGGGGAAAGCGCAGAACAAGGAAATAAAACCAAGGAAATCAATCTCTTAAAAGCATGTGAGGGAAAATCCTTCAATCACCCATTTAACTATTCATCCTGGAACTAAACACTTGTTAGCTCAAACCCCATGAGAGTCTTCTCTGGGAACTAAATTGTTTTAGAAACTGTTTCTGCCTTTGCCTCAGGCACATTCAAAACCACACACTGAAGCCCTCAGAAAATAAGGTTTGGTTTGCTATGAATAGAAGGGGCAAAAATAACAAAACATAACAAAACATCTTGTCTTTTTTCAGGTTTTCAACAAGGAATTTACTAAATTTAATTTAAGAGATTTACTTAATTCCCAAGGAACAGTAGTTGTATTTTATGTATGCCAAAAGAATGTAAGATTTTTAGCTTGTTAAGCACATAAGAAAGTGTCAAAGACTAGAAAATGAACATCAATTTTCATCCTATGAAGGGTATCACCTTGACATAGCAAAAATCTATCCAAAGAATTTAGCATGGAGGTAGCCCTGGAGAAGGGAATAGCAATCTACTCCAGTACTCTTGCCTGGAGAATCCCATGGACAGAGGAGCCTGGCGGGCTACAGTCCATGGGGTTGCAAAGAGTCGGACATGACTGAACGACTAACACTTTCTGAGTTCCAGACCATTGCAACCAAGTGAATATTACAGTAAAGTGAGTCATGTGAATTTTTTTGTTTTCCAGTGCATATAAAATTTATGTTTATATATATTGTGGTCTATTAAGTATGCAATAGTATTACGTCTTTAAAAACAATGGATATACCTTAATTTAAAAATATTTAATTGCTAAAAATGGAAACTGTTTTCTGAGCCTCCAACGAGGCTTTTTGCAATAGTAACATCAAAGATCACTGTTCACAGATCACCATAACAAAACAAAATAACAGTGAAAAAGTTTCAAATATGCAAGAATTAGCAAAATGTGACACAGAGACACAAAGTCAGCAAATGCTGTTGGAAAAACAGCACCAATAGACTTGCTTGGTACTGTGTAGTCACAAACCTTCAATTTGTAAAAAAACACACACACACACACACACAATATAAATTGAGGTGTGCCCGTAGAACTTTTTATGATGATGGAATAGTTCTATATCACACTGTCAAATACAGCAACCACTGACCACATGTATCTAGCAAGTACTTAAAATGTGCCTAGTGCAACTGAGGACCTGAATTTTTAATTTTATTCAAACGGTAAAGAATATGCCTTCAATGCAGGAGACCTGGGTTCAATCCCTGGGTAGGGAAGATCCTCTGGAGAAGGGAATGGCAACCCACTCCAGTATTCTTGTCTGGAGAATTCCATGGACCAAGGAGCCTGGCAGGCTACCATCCATGCGGTCGCAAAGAGACATGACTGAGCAACTAACACTTCGTTAACTTTAATGTAGATTACCATGAGTGATTATGGGACTACCAGTGCAAGTCTAGGGAAGGAAAAGAGAGTGAAGCATAGAACCTAAAGGAACTTCAACATTTAAAGCATCACTGATCTGTGTGTTTTGGGGACCATCAAGCTGGATGCCCAGGAGTGTCACCCAGGAGCCTAAAGGAGATGGAGACCCGTGGATCATCAGGGGACCAACTTGTCCCAGTTTCCCCAGGATATTCTCAGTTTTAGCACTGAAAGTTCCATGTCCTGGAAACCTGCCAGTCCCAGGAAAACTACCCTAATTCGAGTCCTATCCCTAGAAGTTTTGATTCAGTGGGTCTGGGGTGGGACCTGGGAAGCTGCCTTTTTACCAGGTTCTGTGCAGAAAGCTTTGAGAATCACTTCGAATTAGCCAGGGAACAGATCAGCAAGGAGCAGGCAGAGAAGTGGAAGGAGAAGAGATGTGAAGGTTTCACACCTTTCTGCCTGGCTGACTGCCCCAGCCCTTCCCAGAAGAACAAGGATCCCTTTCTGGGAGACCTGGACCCAACACAAGTAGCCACCAAAGACCCGCTGGGAGCAGTGGGTGTTCTGCTGCCCAAGGAAGGACCCCACTTCTGGGAGACCCCGCCTCTTCCCCTCCCTGACTGTCAATGTGCTCAGAATCCCGCCCAGAGCAGGGAAAAATGATAAACTTAAGTGACAGCCAGGAAACTGGCTGAAAGCAATGAGAGGCCACCCCTTCAGCTAACCGCCCAATAGCCACCCAATCCCACCAAGCAACGTCTCAGCCCAGCCCTCACAGGCCCCCACCAGTACTCCAAAAACAGTCGGGGGGCTGGAAAAACCCCCTACCATTGGACTGGCGAGACTGTCCCTGCTCTAGCACGTGGGCACACCTCCCACTACTCCAGTACAAAAGTAACCTTTGGTGGCTATTGGAGTCATTAACTGTCATAAATATTCCATGAATACATGCATCTAATTATAACAGACAGAACTATGGCAAGGCCAGGCACGGTAGAGGATCTTGTTACATAACCTGCAGCTGTCAGTCAAGGCTGTCAACCAGTGACCCCTCTGGATTATGCAAACAACCCTGCCTTAAAAACTAGGTACCCCAGGCCTCCAGGGCCATTTGCCTCCCTTGGCCTAGCCCACCTCTCTTGAAGGGTTCTCTCTGTTCTTTCTTTGCATGCAGCTCGGTCGCTCAATCATGTCCAATCCTTTCTGACCTGTTCTTTCTCCAGTCATTATTAATAAACCTTCTTGCAGTGGGTAAGACCTTATATTCTGCTTTGCCCCTTACCGAGAACTGAGGCCCACAAGAGAAAGGGTCTCCAGACTCTCCTTCCATTAATACTTGGTGCCTCTCCCCTACCCTTGGGCTGGGGATCTTCCTCTTCTCTACCACTCGGTATCAGAAAGGCAGGAGGGGCCAGTAAAGGCTGAGCTTCATCCACACTGTGATTCTGGGTCTGTGTCAAGCCTCCCGCGTTTAGAAGAAAAACGACTCCTTTCTAAATCCACCTTTGGGACTAGAAGCTTAGGTCTTAGACTGATTCAGATTTGTATAATATAACTGTCCTATTATAAGGCCTATTTAAATAAACATTATATAACACATTCTAAGTATTATTCCAGATTTGCAGACAGGAAAAGAGAACTGAAACCAATGATAACAAAACAACAAATAAGTACATGCCAGACATGTTATGAGAATTTCATAGGTGTTAACCCATTAAATCCCTACCATGGCATTAGTAATAGATGCTATATTATCCTTATTCTACTGATAAGGGACATGAAGGCACAGAGAGGCTAAGTAACTCGGCTGAGAAACACAGCGAATACAGGGTGAAGTGTAGTATCATAAATGGCCCTTCCTCTTAGGGAAGAGGATCCTCTCTTTTTCAGCTTGCTTATCCAGCATTCACATTTTGAATATGGTCATCCTTTTGCTCATGCTGAGTAAGTATGAAGTTAGGCATGGGAAGTTTCTAGATTCAGTGCTATTTGCAGCAGGGCCAAGAGCAGGGTGAGGGAGTAAGATCTTGGCCTGGGATACACATTCAAGGGGTGCCCGAAATTCCAGTAATCAGGATCAATAACATTTTAATGCAATATTTTTTAAAGTAAGAAACATACAAAAATCCATGATGAACTAAATATCAACATTTTCAATAAAGACAGGTCAGGATTACTAAATTGTCCTCTGGCTCCCGTTTGGCTGAGTATGGACTGCCTGGCAGGCAGGCACCCACAAACTCTGAGTCACACTCCCACATACTATCATCTTACCCCAGGAATGGAGGTTCTCGGGGCAAAGAAAGTCATCTTACTGGAGATCACCACCTAGCTCCTCTCTTTTTAAGGTCTTTGCCCTGATCAGACAATTCTAAGTTAAGCTTCCACCAAAGGAGAAAAGTCTGCCTGTCACTATTTTGCACTGAATCAGGATGCAAATGCAGGAAGTATTGGAAGCAATAACTGTGGTTCCCAGTTCTTCTGTAGAATTATAGAAATAGGACATTCTTTCCTTCTTTTAAAAACCACTTACCCTGATTCAAATGCCATAGACAGCAGAACTTGTTTGTTTGGGCTTGTAAAAATCCAGAAAACTTACCCAGTCTCTTCTTTCCCTACGAATAAAGAGTGTCTTTCCTAGAAATGACCTTACCTAATAATTAGCATTCCATCAGCGTGTAGGTTTGTCTCTGGAACATTGACCCTTCAGCGACTGGAAATAACCTGAGCAGTAATACAGACTAGTCTCCTTTTACTCCATTCCGGGACCTCTTGTCAAACGTGATCTGTCATATGATTCACTGAACTTTCGGAAAGTTCAGCCTGACCCTGCCTCTGAGGAGAGAACCCTTCCCGGCAAAACAGGACTCTAAACCCCACCCTTGACATCCAACTCCATTGGAGGTCTGTTTCCTGATCTGTGCAGAAGGAATCTAGTAAAATCGCATCACTACTAATAAGCATCAAGACAGCACCACTTGTTGAGCGCTTAACTCAGCACCAGTTCCCACACTATGTCCTTCACCAGGCACCATGCTGTGCATTAGTAACCGAATTCTCAAGCAACCTTATGGAGAGGTACTATTATCTCTATTTTATGATCATTACACTGAAGCCCAGGGATGTAAAGTAATTCGCTCAAGGTCACACATGTACAGATAGGATGAAATTCAAACTCTTTCCCTTCTGCCTGAACTTTAATCATCATCATCATCGTTGTTATCAGAGGAAGAAGGGAAGGATGAGAAGGAAGAGTCAGAGGTGACATGTAGTGAGTGCCGACAGGGCACCATATGTTCTGATTAGCCCTGACAGCCCCACGTAGGAGTGGGAACTCTTAACACACTACACTTCCTACAGACCAGCAACCTGAAGCCAGAAAGGTCCACCTTCCCCAGCATCTCCCAGTGAGGACCCGGGAAGCCGAGATTCCAATGCAGGCGAGAGATTTCTCTTTAGCCAGCACACTGCTTTGCCTACCGCTTCCCCATAGTCATTCTTTCCTCTAACAAATATTTATTGTGTGTTTATTCTGTACATAGCATCTGGTGCTAAGCAACAGAATAGCCCCAGTTTTGGCCCCTTCAGAGACTCGTTCCCAAGCATTCCACATTATTTCTGTGACCCACCCCCAACCCTTCTTCAAAGGGCCCTCTCTTACCTGCACCCCATCTTTCAGGAATACGCAGGCATTTCCTCTCTAATCTGCAGAGACAGTGAGGGTCCTCTTTTCTTAGCAACTCATAAGGCCATCTTTTTCTGCCTTAAACACAGTCCTGCTTGCTCTCTTGGTCATGCCTCTGAGCTCCCAGGGAGAGGATGTCCTACCAGTTCATGGCAGTTTTATGCCACCCTGGTTATTTTCTCCCCCTTGTCAGCCAATAGATAACTGGGTCTCGCTCACCCATTATACACAGATCAGTCTTTGACTCCCAACTTCATGGCTGCGCCATGGCTTCTGTGTGCTGGGTTTGAGGAGAAGGTGAGGAGAGCCCTAACTCGGGGCCTTTGTGTATTTATTTCTTCCTGAATGCCAGCCCCACCCTCTCATCAATGTTCTTTCAGCATCAGTGCAGTAAAAAGATCAAAGTTCTTCCTACAGGTTATTTGATTTCTTGGACACTATAAGGAAGTTAGTAGGGTTGGGTTTGTGTTTGTCTTTTTTCCCCGGAAAGCTTAGCTTTTCATTTTTACAAGAAGCTCATTCTGGAACAGACTGCTCCACTAGGCACCCTCAGGCACTGGCCACTCTGTCCTGCAGATTCAGCCCCTGGGGCAATATATTCAATAATATGAAGTGAAAGGCTTAGCTTTGTAATTATGACGGGCTGACTTTCAGGGACATAGGGTAGTGTGGAACCTGCTCACACTCAAGGCTGACCTGAATCAAATCTTGACTCCAGCACTTTGTGACTCTACCCTCTCTGAACCAAGTGCATCCTTCTGATCTGTATCCCCGTCTTATCTGCAGAATGGGGACAATATAACCTACCCCTGAAAGTGTGGTAAGACCTAAGGGCTTAAGGGCTTCCCTGGTAGACCAGACAGTAAAGAATCTGCCTCCAATGCAGGAGACCCAGGTTCAATCCCTGAGTCAGGAAGATTCCTTGGAGAAAGGAATGGCTACCCATTACTCTTGCCTGGAGCCTGGAGGGCTACAATCCATGAAACAGTCAACAGACTTTCACTTTCACAAATGGGTTAAGCTCTGAGAAAGGCTAGACCATTTTAATGGTCAAGTTATCAACAGCCACCGAAGGTTCAAGTTCCCACAAAGAAACCCCCACCACAGGAATGCTAATCCTCCAGGAACAGTCAGGTCTAGAAAGTGAAAATGAAAGTCACTTGGGTCCGATGGTCGGACCAACTCTTTGCAAGTCGGGCCAGAATAATGGAGTGGGTAGCCTTTCCCTTCTCCAGGGGATCTTCCCAACCCAGGGATTGAACCCAGGTCTCCCGCATTGCATGTGGATTCTTTACCAGCTGAGCCACGAGGGAAGCCCCAGGTCTAAAAGGGAGATTCTTGATTCATATGGAAACAAAGAAAGAAGTAAATGGTCCAGGACTGGGTAAGATCTCCATATTTTTACAAATGCCATAACAAGTTTCCTATGGCATCTGAATCTGAATCATTTAAAAGAAAAAAAGAAAGTCCTGTTTTTATAATTCACAAGAAGTGGGGGACCATAGCTACTGGTTCCAACTTTTGATATGTTATTAACACCCCCCCAATAAATACAAAATAATGGCTCTCCAAACACAAGGAGAATTTTCTCCTATTTAGACAGAGACAGGCTTTACAAATGTCTGATCGAGGAAAGGACTAAAAATGAGAGGAGCTAGGTGGTGATCTCCGGGAAGAGGGCTTTATTTGTTCCAGAACCCTCATTCCTAGGGTAAGTGACAGTACCTGACAGCATGTGACTCAAGGAAGAACTGAACTGCAGTAGAACTATCTATCCTGCAGTATAGAGCTGAAGCAAATTGGAGTCTGGGGCAAAAGTATTGCAGAGATGAGCCAATTTTGACTCCATTATGGAACTATTTCTTTGACTCACTTTTCCCTGCTCTTATTATTATAATCACACATAATGGCCTGCCTCTGAGGACGGTGCTCCTCTGCCTGATTATTGGACTAAAGTGCCTTTGTTCAGCTCATGGGCTGAAATAAAGAAGAGATTAACATATGCCTTCCAAAGGCTGGCCGTTCCTGGAGATGCTCTGCAAGACTGATGGCCCTTTTTACTTCCTCACTGTCTCTCCCTCTCTATTCTGCCTTTTGACTTTTTTTCTTCACCACTTCTCTCTCTGTTTCTATAAAAGAAATTGGTATCCAGACCCCAACAAGATGGCTATTATGAGACATTGGTCTTCCATCTTCTCTGTCAGCTGGCTTTCTGAATAAAGTCGTATTCCTTTCCTCAACATCTCATCTCTTAGATCATAGGCCTGTTGTGTGGCATGCAGAGCAAGTTTGGACTAGGTAACAGGAGGACAGGTCAGTAATTCTTTTGTAAGTCATGCTCAGTCCCTTCAGTCTTGTCTAACTCTTTGTGACCCTATGGACTGTAGCCCACCAGGTTCCTCTGTGCATGAGATTTCCCAACAAGAACACTGGAATGGGTTGCTAGGTTCTCCTCCAGGGGATCTTCCTGACCCAGGGATCAATCAAAGCTGCATCTCCTGAAGTTCCTGGATTGCAGGTGGATTCTTTACCGCTGAACCACCAGCAGATGCCATGACCAACCCCGAAGCTGAGACAATCAAAGCCATCTCCTGGAATGAGTGAATGTCCATGAGGAGGCAGAGTTGCCCCCAGCTGAGAGAAGATGCTCTGAAGGCTGCGACGCTGCACGGATTCTGGATGGCATCTCCCAACTCCCTGCTGCATAAGACAAGGAATGGAGCATCTCTCCTTCCTCTAGTAAAGCAATCATCTTCCTCTAGGAAAGTTTTCTCCCTGTTGGTTTCCCCACATCTAGGAACTGCGCAGGTATTTACATACTGTGGTGCACAACACAAACATTCTACCCTATAAACTGTAACTGTATGGTTCCTGCTTTGTCTGAAGGCAGACTGTAAACTGGCAATAGTGGTTGCTTCTGGAGTGAGGAACTGGGTAGCTGGGGATAGATACGAGGGAGAGATTTTTCAATATTTGCTTAGATGTCTTTTGGATTTTATACCATGTGGGAGTACAACATTCAAAAAATAAATTAAAATTTGAAAATTCTCTGCTGTGACTTGCACACAGGTCAGAAGGTACAATCCCATTTTTTAAAGACCAATAAACATGACCTATATTAATTTAGCATATCTGGGGAGAGAGAAAGAAACCTAGAGAAACATGCTGCATGCTAAGTCACTTCAGATGTGTCCGACTCTTTGCAACCCCATGGACTGTAGCCTGCCAGGCATCTGTCCATAGAATTTTGCAGGCAAGAACACTACAGTGGGTTGCCGTTCCCTCCTCCAGGGGATCTTCCTGACCCAGAGATCCAACCCTCTTGTCAGGTTTCCTGCATTGGCAGGCGAGTTCTTTACCACTAGCGCCACCTGGGAAGCCCGGAGAAACCTACATGAAATTAAATAATGATTATCACCAGAGGATGAAATCACAGAGAGTTTCTCACCTCCCATGCAAATACTTTTAGGAGGCAAATATTTTAAAAATAACTTGTACTATAAATCACTTTTGTAATCAGATAAAACAACAGGAAGAGTAAAAGAAAAAGAACTATTTCTAAAGCCTCTGGAAAACACCTAGTTTTGGAAGAGAGAGAGGGAGAATGTTCTGGAAGGAGCAGATACTGGGACCCCAGACACAAGAAGCAGGGATTTCAGAAAGGGGCAGATGAGGGAACTGGACATGGAAAGAAGGAGGCATGAATTAAGATGATAGCAGTGGAAATGGAAAAAATTGTTTTGAAAGGAAAGGATAGCTCTGTGCTATTGTTTATTAGTTGTTTATTAATTTCCCTCAGTTTTTTTGCTATGAGACAATTATAACTATATAAGGGACTAACATTTATGATCACATTGGTCTTATCCTATATATGTTAATTGTATTTAATCCTCATGGCAGCCCTGTGATTTATGTATATTAAAATCATCCCATTTTTACAGATGAATCATTTGAAGTTGTTATTCAGTCATGTACAACTCTTTGCAACTCCATGGACTGAAGCACACCAGGCTTCCCTGTCCTTCACTACCTCCTGGAGTTTGTTCAAACTCATGTCCATTGAGTTGATGATGCTATCCAACCATCTCATCCTCTGTTGCCCCCTTCTCCCCCTGCCCTTAATTTTTCCCAGAGTCAGGGTCTTTTCCAATGAGTTGGCTCTTCGCATCAGGTGGCCAAAGTAGAGTGTTTAGGAGCTTGGCCAGAGGTCACAGAGCTAGAAAATGTCAGGACTGGAACCCGGACAGGCTGGCTTTGGAGCCCAGGTTCCATCAATGACTAGAGCTGGAGCTTAGCACAGTGTCTAGCACAGAACAAATTAATGACTCTGATTATAAACTGATGACTGATTAAAACAAAAGGCTAGGATCCTGACCCCCACCAAGTGCCCACATCAAAGGATGGAGTTCCCCAAGCAGAGAGCACAGTGGTCTTCCCATTATATGCCAGCTTTCCTGTCCCTGGAAACTCCTCTGGAACACTTAAGGGAAGCACCTGATCTATCAGAATAAAAAGCTCTTCAAGGATTTGACAGGTGAAGATCCCAGGAGACTCTCAATATGAGAAGGGGTCAAGGAAAGGGCACTTTATTTAGTCCTCTTTGAAGAGTTTTACCTGCACATCAACAGATCCTAAGGTTAGGAATAGAAAAGAGCACCATACATCCAATAGTAGGAGCAACAGCTGCCGTTATCACGTGCCAGATGCTGCGCAAAATGCTTCTGAGACAGTTCAGAGTATCCTTTCAACAACCCTATGGGGTCCTATTATTGTGCCCATTCTACAGATGATGGAACTGAGGCCCGCAAAGCGACTTGCCAAAGTTCCAGAGCTGGGAATCACTTCGAGATGGTATTTGAAAGCAGCTCTAGCTAGAACCACCACCACATAACTGTTCTTGCTATCTGAAATCCTCCTCCCCAAAGCCCATCTGCTGCCATGGGAATCAACTGAAGCAGAGACTCAGCACTCCCTTGTATAACAAAAATGGAAACAGATCCTGCCTTTGTCTCTTTGTATACTAGGTGGGGAGTGGGATGCCAGGTGACACCTTTCCCTCTGCACTGAGCATGGGGGCTTCTCAGGAATATTCCAGAGGGCAAACAGGAGCCTGGCTCTGGGGATCACACAGAAGGCAGGGAAGCTCCTTGGTAAGCTCCTCCCTCCAAGCCCCCTTCCCCTCTCCTTAAACACTGGCACTGTGCCATCCCCTCCACTCTCTAGTGGGCAAACATAGCATGTACTGTAGCAGATGTTTATTGAGTCCCTGCTAAGTGCCAAGCATTATTCTGAGAGTTTTATCTTTATTTAATCCAGACAAAAAAGATACGGGATAGGTAGCATCATTGTCCCTATTTTGTGAATAAGGAAACTAAGGCACAGAAGAATTAAATAACTTGCCACACTCACCCTATTAGAAAGTGAGGGAACCTGGACTGGGCATCAGAACTACGCAGACTTTATGATCAAACAGACCTGCGTTCAAATGTTGACTCCTCTACCAGCCAGTGGCGTGACATCCCCTAAGTTGCCTAACCTCCCTGAACCTCAGTCTCCTCATCAGAAATATGGAGACAGCAAGGATCATGGTAAAGGATAAAAAGTAATGTGTTCCTTACTCATTCGACAAATATTTATTTATCATCTACTCTGTGCCAGGCACTAGGATGTACCTGCAAACAAAACGAAGGGAGAAAGTCCTACCGCTGTGGCACGCACACTTTAGCAGGGAGGCACTTGCGTGTTAGCGCAGTTCATCCTCACAATAACCCCATAAGTTAGGTACTGTTCCACCCATTTCACAGAAAGCGAGAAGGGGTGTCAGAAAAGTTTATCCCACCTCCATTTCATCCTTCTAGGAAATAGTGGGACCTAGATTAGACGTTAAAGTCCAGCCTCTGGAGTTTGATTTCCTGGCTTCAAATCCTGCTATTTCCATCTAATTGCTGTGAGCAGGCTTCTAAATCTGTCAGAGCCCAAATCTCCTAGGGAAAATGGGGTCAGAAGACACTAACTCGCGAGATTATCCGAGGGGAAATAATGAAATCTAGGAAGCCTTTTCCTAACTGCTCATGGGGTTCTCAACACGCAGAAGGCCGTCCTTTTTCTTTTTTTAAACGGAGGTGGAAACAGGCGCGCAGACAGTAAATGATTTAACTAAAGGCGCACAGCGCATCAACAGTGTGATCCCTGGGAAACCTTCCTCCCGCGGAGGTCCCCCCGCCACTGCCTGGAGCTAGAGCCGCTGTCTCGAGCCCCTTCTGCCCCCGGATGGTTCCCCCCCATTTCTCGTATCCCACCCCAGCTCTCTCCCCTCTCCCCGTGGCTGCACCGGCGGGCCCAACCGCCTCAGCCCCGCGTTAGGCACACTCCACTGGGGAGCCTGGTTCTTCCCATCTACCACCTTTCGGAGCCGGGGAGAAGCCTCCTCCACGCCGTCCGACTCGGCCGATACCTGGGAAGGCAGCCCCAGCGTCCGCCCCGCGCCCTGGAGAGCTGGCCTCACTTCCCGCCGGCGCTCGCGTCCCCAGCGCCCAGCGCTCCCGCCGCCGCCGGGTTGGCTCAGCCGCCGTGGGTGACCCGCGGGCAGCGGGTAGGGTGTGCGTCCCTGCACCCGCGCCGAACTTCCTCCTGGAGGGCCGACTACTTTTTTTTTTCTGGAGTCGAGCCAGGTTCTTCTGAGCGCTGGGTTAGCACACCTGTTGGCATCCGAAACCTCTATTCACTGCCCCGAGTCTGCACTTATTCTTTGCTTCCATTGAGCAAACCTTACGGAGCGCCCACCAGATGCCATACCGGCTTGGGTGCTTCGGGCACCCAGGGGACGCAGAGGGTGCGCTGGCTAGGGCTGTGCTCTCCAAAACATTGGCCATTCGCCACATGTGGTTATAGAGCACCTGAAACTGTGGCTCCAAAGACTGAGACGTGTTTAAGACGTAGGACTGGAAAGAAAAGTTTGTTTGTTTGTTTTTTCAACGCATTAACAAGTATTAACTTCAATGTTAAAATGATGATGTTTTGGATATAGTTTTTTAAGTGAAATTATTACTAATCTCACCTGTTTCCCCATTTCTAAACTACAGCTGCTTGAACATTTAGAATTCTGTGTCTCCTATTATACTTCTATTGGGTAAGGCAGATCTGGGGCAGGAATCCACAGCATGTTCCCAAATATTGCTGTTTCAATTCTCCCTTCTAGAATTTATTCAGCCCTTCTTTATTTCCTCCAGGAAACACTTGGGGGAAAATCTAGTGTGTACCAAGCATGAAGCTTGTGTTGATTCGCAAACTCAGGAGTGTCCAGGGTGAAATCTGAAACTGGTCCTGGTACACAGAGGCAAGAGAAGGCCAGAGAAACAGGCAGGCCACTCCAGACTGGCAGGTGGCAGGTCTAACAAGCAGGAGAACCTACCTATGGAGGTGAGAAATGGAGTATTTCCTGCCATGCCAATAAATAAGGCTGTCACAGTCATCAGTGATTCCAGCCCTCCAGGGCTGGAGAAGAATACCTGTAATTCAGAGGTCATTGGGCTGCAGCCACTCCCAGTGGTGAGCACTGAGGAAAAATGCCAGCTAAGCAGGGTACTGGCCCCAGATAGCTGAGATGCATATGAAAGGAGAGATTTCAGTAAGCCCAGACACTTAGATCTTCCCAAACATAGAAAAGTGCTAAGTCCAGGTTTGATGCTTGATACAGGGTGCTCAGGGCTGGTGCACCGGGACGACCCAGAGAGAAGGAATCGGGAGGGAGGTGGGAGGGGGGTTCTGGAAGGGGAACACATGTATACCCATGGCGGATTCATGTCAATGTATGGCAAAACTAACACGATAATGTAAAGAAAATTTAAAAAATTTAAAAAATAAAAATAAAGTGCATAACTGAAAAAACAAAACAAAACAAAAAAACCGCTTTGGGGAATAAAAGAAACTCTACCACTTTAATGATAAAAAAAAAAAAGAAAGAAAAGTGCTAAGTTCCTGAACTTGGGTTATCTGGTTTTCTTTAATTAACAAAAACACTTCTGACGTTCAGACTACCTGCCCTTCGTTGCAAACTTCTATATGAACTGACCCCTCCCCCAACCCCCAGGCTCCTCAGAGCAGTTCTCTCAGGGTCACCTGAGATGTTGTCCCCAGGCTTGAAGCCCTAAAATTTCCCACCAAATAGAACATAACTCTCAACTTTTAGGTTGTGACTATCTTTTTAGTCGAGAGAGGATCGTCTTGGCTGGTGCAAGATCTCCACAGGAACCTGCCAGAATCTCAATGGTTTACAGAAAGACCTCAACCAGCTTCAGTCAGGCACACTGTCCAGACAGTCTCAACAGCACCTTACTCTGTCAAGGCCGCCTTCTTGAAACTGGCTCCCGCTGTGGGACGGGCAGGCAGAGTGTTCACTCCAAGGATGGTAGTGAGGGTGGCAGGGGCTGGGGAAGCGAGAAGCCTCCAACTGTCCGGTCCAGCTCTCTGGTCATCCAGTCATCACGTCCTCTCCGTGGCCTCCTCCAACAGCCAGACACTGGGGAAACAGAGTCATGAACAAAACAGATGCTACCAATGGCCTCATTGAGCTGACTGCCAGGTCAGATGAGAGAGGGCTGGTAAATAAAATGCACAGTGACTAGAAAGGACAAGCTAAGTAGTGGGGGAAATAGTTGCAGATCATATCTCTGATAAAGAGTTAATATCAAGAACATATATCTAAGTCCTACAACTCAACCACCGCTACCACAACAACAAAAAAATAACCAGCTTTAAAAATGGACAGAAGCTTGAATAGACGTTTGTTCAAAGAAGATATACAAATGGCCAATAGTCATATGTTCACCATCACTAATCATTAAAAAATGCAAAGCAAAACCACAATGAGATAGCACCTTGTGCCTATTAGGACAGCCACTGTAAAAAAAAAAAAAAAGACCGCAAATTAAAAGTGTTGGTGAGGATGTTGTTGTTCAGTTGCTCAGTCATTTCCGACTCATGAGTGTACAACTGCAGCACACCAGGCTTCCCTTTCCTTCTCCGTCTCCTGGAGCTTGCTCAAACTCATGTCCATTGAGTCAGATGTGGAGAAATCAAAGCCCTTGTACACTGTTACTGAGAATGTAAAATGGTGCAGCCGTTTGGAAACCTGTTTGGAAGCTCCTTGGCTTCCCAGGTAGCGCTAGTGGTAAAGAATCCGCCTTCCAGTGCAGGAAAGGTAAGTGATGTGGGTTCAGTCCCTGGGTGGAGAAGATCCCCTGAAGGAGGGCATGGCAACCCACTCCAGCATTCTTGCCTGAATAATCCTAAGGACAGAGGAGCCTGGTGGGCTACAGTCCACAGGGTCACCAAGAGTTAGACATGACTGAAGTGACTTGGTACACAGCACGCATGCATGGAAGTTCCTTAAAAAATTAAAAGTAAAACTACCATATGATCCAGCAATCTCACTTCTGGGTACACATCTAAAAGAATTCAAGGCAGGATTTCAAAGAGGTATTTGCACACCCCTGTTTACTTATTCATAATAGCCAAGAGGTAGAAGCAAAACAAATGTCCAACAACAGATGAATGGATAAAGAAAATGTGTTATATACTCACAATGAAGTATTATGCAACCTTATAAAAGGAGGAAATGATATTCAATATCTTTAATAATCTATGATGGAAAAAGAATCTGAAAAAGAATACACATGAACACACACACATACATATAAATGAATCATTTTTTCTATACCTGGAGCATTGTAAATCAGTTATCGCTAGATTAAAAAAAATATGAGGAAAAGAAAAAATAAATAAAGTCTAGTACATGCTGCAACATTGATGAACCTCAAGGACATTACTCTGATTGAAATAAATAAACCAGTTACAAAAGGACAAATAGTGTATCATTCCACTCACATGAAGTACCTAAAGTAGTCCCAACCATGTGCTGGGAAGACAGAGGAGAGGAGAGGGAAAATTTATAGAGTTCGGCAGGTACAGACTTTCAGTTTCACAAGATGAAAAAGTTCCAGAAATCTGTTGCTAAACAATATGAATATTCTTAACTCTGCTGAACTATTCCCTTTTAAATGGTTAAGATGGCTAATTTAGTAAGTTTCTTGTTCTTGGTTTAGCTGCTAAGTCATGTCCAACTCTTTTGCCACCCCATGACTTGAGCCCACCAGGCTCCTTCTGTCCATGGGATTTCCCAGGCAAGAATACCAAAGTGGTTTGCCATTTCCTTCTCCAAGGTATCTTCCCAACCCAGGGATAGAACTCGAGTCTCCTGCACTGGCAGGTGAGTTCTTCATCACTAGTCAGCAGGGAAGACCAGTAAGTATTTTACCACAATTTAAAAAGCTATATGATGATGTAAATGCAATTGCGATTATTACAAAAGAGGTGGGTGCTGTAAGAATTTGTATTTGGAGGGATTTAGTGGGTGTCAGGGAGACTTCGGTAAGAAAGTGATGGTTCACTTAGTTTACCTTGGAGTCAGTTAAACAGGGCGGGGAGAGCACGTGCAGAGGGAGTAGCGTGTGTAAAAACCCAAGGCAACAGGTCACATAATGAGTCTGAATTTATTTTACATAGTGCAGTTATGTCAAACTTTCCTGCTCAAATAAAGAATCCATGATAATGAAAACAGTAACAACCAAGATGTGTTGAAAATTAATTCACTTAGTAATAATTAATTAAAGTAAATGTAAAGTGCAGAGATTCTGAACCTGACTACTTGGGTTCAAATTCCAGTTCTGCTGTATCCTTACTAGCTTCATAATCTTGGGCAAGTTACTAAATCCTTGTGTCTCAGTTTTGCTACTGTTGCTGTGCCATGCTTGATCATGTCTGACTCTTTGTAAACCCATGGACTGACTGTAGCCTACCAGACTCCTCTGTCCATGGAATTTTCCAGGCAAGAATGCTGGGATGTGTTGCCACTTCCTACTCCCAAGGATCTTCCCAACCCAGGGATCAAATCCACATCTCCTGCATCTCCTGCATTGGCAGGCAGGTTCTTTACCACTGAGCCACCTGGGTATCCAAGTGCCTCAGTTTCGTCATCTGTAAAATGGGGATACTATCAGGACCTACCATCTAGGGCTGGTGTGAAGATCTAATGAGGGAGCATATATGATAAGTTATGGTATATATACAGTGCCCACTGTATCCTAAGTAAGAACTATATAAATGCTTGTTAAATAAAATTTATTTACATGCTGTGATACATTGCAAAAAAAATGGTCACTAATTCCTCCCATCCCTATAAGCAGCCTTTTGCAAGGTAACCTTTCAGAATCAGAATCAAAAGTAGGGTGCATCGAACTCAGACTGGTGATCTATTTTACATATGGTAATATACATGTTTCAGTGCTATTCTCTCAAATCATCCCACCCTTGCTTTCTCCCACAGAGTCCAAAAGTCTGTTCTTTACATCTGTGTCTCTTTTACTGTCTTACATATAGGGTCATGGTTACCATCTTTCTAAATTCCATATATATGCGCTAATATATTGTATTGGCACCCCACTCCAGTACCTTTGCCAGGCTCCCATGGATGGAGGAGCCTGGTAGGCTGCAGTCCATGGGGTTGCTAGGAGTCAGACACGACTGAGCGACCTCACTTTCACTTTTCACTTCCATGCATTGGGGAAGGAAATGGCAACCCACTCCAGTGCTCTTGCCTGGAGAATCCTGGGGACGGGGGAGCCTGGTGGGCTGCCGTCTACGGGGTCGCACAGAGTTGGACACGACTGAGGTGACTTAGCAGCAGCAGCATACTATTATTGGTGTTTTTCTGACTTATTTCACTCTGTATAATAGGCTCCAGTTTCATCCACCTCATTAGAACTGATTTAAATGAGTGGGAGGGGTTTCAGGGTGGGGGACACATGTACATCTGTGGCTGATTCATGTCAATGTATGGTTAAAAACCACCATAATATTGTAAAGTAATGTGCTTCCAATTAAAATAAATTAATTAATTTTAAAAATTAGAAAAGTAGGGTGCATCCCAAACTCAAAAAAGCTAACATTGATCCCTGCAGTTCCTTCCTCTAGCCTGTTCTTTCTTCAATCACCCCTCCATTTATGTCTTTCCAGTTTTTGCTCCCCACATCTGCTCTGTTTGGAGAAGGAAATGGCAACCCACTCCAGTATTCTTGCCTGGGAAATTCCATGGACAGAGGAGCCTGGTGGGCTATAATCCATAGGGTTGCAAGACAGACACGACTGAGCAACTAAAGCACCAAAACCATCTGCTCTGTCAGCAAATCCTGGTGGCCAAGCTTTAAATTGTGTCAGAATCTGATCAGCAGTATTGTTTCCATACTGCTGCCTCCTTGGTCCAGCCCCCATCATCTCTTGATCACCGCACCAGCCTCTCCATGGTCTCCCTGTGACCGTCCTCATCCTCCACAGTCTGTTCTCAAGTCGGCAGTCAGAGTGATGCTGCGAAGGCACAGTTAGGTCCTGACCCTCCTCTGCTCACTCCTGCAGTGGCTCCCACCTGACACAGAGCAAAGGCCAAAGTCCCGACAGTGGCCTGGGAGGCCCTCGGTGCTGGGACCCATCACCCCTCTCGCCTCATCCCCAACTGTTCCCCATCTGGCTCAGCAACTCTATCACACTGGCCTTTCCTGTTGGAGAGCGCTGTCCAGCAAGCTCCTTGCTCTCCATCATTCCAGCACCAGACCGCCACAGGGCTGTTGCAGTCATTGTTTCCTGGCCTGGAGCAACATTTCCGCAGAGATCTACATAACCAGCACCCCCAACTCTCACAACAGACGCAAAAATCTGTCTTCTTTGTTCCTCTAGTTACATCTGCATCTTGCAGATGGAAATAAACCAGCCCCCAAATGCAATAAGGACCCTGCAGCCCATGATTGTTTCCTCCTCATCATCATCTTTAACTTTGTCAGCAGGCCCCTTACATATGTGTACATGGCTTTACAGTCTGCAAAGCACTTTCACACCCTTTATCACGCTTGATACCTACAAAATTCCATGAGAGGAACATTAGTGGCCTGAAGAGTCACATGACCCCCAGACCACGATTTCCTTTTGTTTTTCTTTATATTTTTAACTGAAGTATAGTTGCTATACAATACAGTGATCCACAATTTTTAAAGGTTATACTTCATTTGTATTAATTTTGGCTCTATTCCCCATGCTATACAACAGATCCTTGTAGCTTATTTTATACCTAATAGTTTGTATCTCTTACTCCTTTGCCCTTATCTTGCTCCTCCCCTTTCCTGCTCCCCACTGACAACCACTAGTTTGTTCTCTATATCTGTGAGTCTGTTTCTTTCATTTTATAGTCACTGGTTTTTTGTGTTTGTTCGGTTCCACATATAAGTGATATTATACAGTCTTTGTCTTTCTCCGTCTGACTTATTTCACTTAGCATAATGCCCTCCAGGTCCATCCATGTTGCTACAAATGGCAAAATTTCATTCTTTTTTATGGCTAAGTAGTATTCCATTGTGGGGTGTGTGTGTGTGTGTGTGTGTGTGTGTGTGTGTATTTCATATCTTCTTTATCCATCCATCTACTGATGGATGGTTAGTTTGCTTCTATATCTTGGCAATTATAAATAATGCTGCTATAACACAGGAGCATATGTATATTTTCAAATTAGTGTTTTTGTTTTTCAGATATGTATCCAGGAGTGGAAATTGTCCCCACCCCAATTTCTGATGGAGAAATGGATAAAACCAGGCGATTTGCTCAGGACCAATTTACTCAGTAGAAAAGACCGGTGGTTCAGCTATGTCTTCTAACTCTGATAAAGGCATCTTCATCTCAAGCAGAAAGGCTATGTGTGCAGGAGTTAGACCTGTAAGCTGTGGAGTTTGGACAGAAAAGGCTTTGAAACTTGCCGCCAACACTCTCTAGCTGTGTGACATCGGGAAAGTCGCTAACCCTCTCCATGTCTCCAGGTACCTGCCTCATAGCATTGTTCTGTGGGTTAAACAGGATGAGATCTGGAATGTTATGATAGCTAGTTTTTTTTTTTTTTTTAATGTAACCATGTTACTTTGTGTCCCTTCAAGTACTTTTTTGAGTTGCCCCCGACTGTGCCCGATGTCTTCAGCTAATTTGATAGGGAGGGACTGGAATGTATAATACCATCTATTTTGAAAGTGGTGAAACTAAGCCTCCTGGTCACAAAAGGGATTTGATTCAGTGAGTGGCTGTGAAACTTCCATAGGAACCAGAAGGCAGGCTCCCCACAGTCAAAGCTGAGCTGTTGCCTGCCAACCCTCCCCCTCAACCCCCAGAGCCTCATTATGTCCAAGACACGATTTTATTCTGCCGTCTCCAGAGAGGAAGGTGTTTACACACTGCAGCGATGCTTGCCGTGAATACACATGTAGCAGGAGAGTCTCCAGAAGCAGGTCTGTGCTCTGCCCAAAGGCTGCAATCCGCTCCCTCTTGCTCACCTGTGCCCCCTTGTGGGCAGTCCGGGCAGTCTGTCCAGAAGGTGCTGCCTGGGAAAGGTAACCCATCTAGACTGCTTTTCTCAGGCTGAGAGCCCACCAGGCACTTGAGGTCGTGTGTGACTTCATTTGGGCTTCCCAGGTGGTGCTAGTGGTAAAGCGTCTGCCTGCCAATGCAGGTGACCCTGATTCGACCCCGGGTAGGGAAGATTCCTTAGAGGAGGAGCTGAAAACCCACTCCAGTGCCTGGAGAATTCCCATGGACAGAGAAGCCTGGCAAGTAACAGCCCATAGGGTTACAAAGAGTCGGAAACGACTAATGTGACTTAGCCCTCCTGCCCTCATGACCTCATTTAACATCTCCATGAGGTAGCTTTAAATAGATGGAGATTGAGGGATAGAAAAGGAATACAAACAAAGAAAAGTGAAACTTGCCCAAAGACACATCACTAGTAAACATCAGAGCCAGTGTTCAAATCCAGGCTTGTCTTGACCTTGGAACTTGCAGATTTTCTGCAATATCACATCGACGCCTTGAAATGAAGTCAAGCCACAAGTGTTCTGTTTGAGCACCAAACTTTGTCACAATTTCATTATTCCATCCCACACGGGATCACAAATTATGAAAACATCCCCCCAGTCCTTAGGAAAAAAATCCCCTAGTGGTCAGACACTGGGGAATAGAACGAGACAAGGCTGACGGATATCCAAAAGCACTGACATAATATGCGTGATTTCCAAGATAAACTGTTCCACCAATTTCTAAACCACTGACTTATATACACTAGAATCCCATCTTTTAAAAACCAGCATGGTGGCTCAGTGGTAAAGAATGCCTGCCTGCCAATCAGGAGACACATGTTCAGTCCCTGGGTCTGGGAGATCCCCTGGAAAAGGAAATGGCAACCCACTCCAGTATTCTTGCCTGGGAAATCTCATTGACAGAGGAGCCCGGTGGGCTACAGTCCCTGGGGTTGCAAAAGAGTTGGACAGGACTTATCAACTAAGCAATAACAACAATAACACGTGTGTCTAAGTTAAGATGAAGTGGTCCGAAGAACATAAGTTTAAAACTGGTTACTTCTGGAGAGGAAAACAGGACAGAATGTGAAGAGGGATGCTAGTTTTTATTCTTGTTTCTGTGTCATTGGGAACAAGTATTTTTATACATATTTCTGAAAAGTTGAACAAGCATTATTTTCTTTCTCTTTTGGCTGCTCCACACTACATGTGGGATCTTAGTTCCCCGACCAGAGATTGAACTCATGTCCTCTGCATTGAAAGTACAGAGTCTTAACCACTGGACCACCAGGGAAGTCCATGAACAAGCAATATTATTTTTATAAATTCAAAAGACAGCTTTATTTTAAAAGGCAATATTAAGCTGAAAATCCAGATGATTCTGAGGGGCATCCTAGGTTAAAGATTGAAAGATTATTATCTTACAAATGGCAATGAAAAGGAACAGGACTTTACGGTTCTTGCCCCTATGTTCTCAGCCCACATTTTGTCTGTGGAAAAACTTTAACCAAAGAATAAGTTTCATCAAAGTAAGAAATGCAGAAACAAAGAAAAGCAATCAAACAAGACAAAACAATAATGATTTAGTCTGTATGGGGCTTCCCTGGTAGCTCAGCTGGCAATGCAGGAGACCCCAGTTCAATCCCTGGGTCAGGAAGATCTGCTGGAGAAGGGATAGGCTACCCACTCCAGTATTCTTGGGCTTCCCTGGTAGCTCAGCTGGTAAAGAATCTGCCCGCAATGCAAGAGACATGGGTTCCATCCTTGGGTTGGGAAGATCCCCTTGAGAAGGGAAAGGCTACCCCCTCCAGTATTCTTGCCTGGAGAATCCCATGGACAGAGGAACCTGGCTGGCTAAAGTGCATGGGGTTGCAGAGTCTGACACAACAGAAGTGACTTAGCAAGCACACAAGTACATACTGTAAATGCAAGTTGTTAAGAGAGTAAGTTCTAAGTGTTCTCATCAGAAGGAAAATTTTCTGTCCTATTTTTAAAATTTTGTATCTATATAAGATGATGGATATGCCCTAAACCTAATCATTTTATGATATATATAAGTCAAACCCTTATGTTGTACACTTTGAACTTGTACAGTGCTGTATGTCAATTTAGCTCAATAAAATTGGGAGGAAAAAGATATGTTCAGTATTTTCATGTTTTTCTATTATAAGTTTGACCCAAGATGAAACATAGGGCTAAAGCACAGGTGTCCAATAATATGTATCAAAATAACTTTCATTTATTGACTATGAATGCAATTTTGTAGGAAAGTTAGAAAATACAGAAAAACAATAAGAAAAAAATGACTTCTACTAAACATGACTGCTAATGTATTGGTGTGCTTGTTCTAATTTATATACAAACATGTGCACACACCCATTTTTACTAAAATAAGATTATAGCTTTTATATTCTTTATTTATTTTTATATTTGGTTTCCTTTTTTTTCACTTAAATATTGTGAAAATTTTTTCACCTCATTATGTGAATTCTTTTAAAATATCATTGTTAAGGATTGGTTAGTATCCCTTTCAAAGGATAATTGATCCAACTCATCTCTTACTGTTGGACTCTTTTTTGTTATACATGTATGTATGTGCGTGTGTGCATACTAAGTTGTTTCAGTCCTGTCTGACTCTTTGTGACCCTATGTACAGTAGCCCACCAGGCTCCTTTGTCCACGGGATTCTCCAGGCAAGAATACTGGAGTAGGTTGCCATGCCCTCCTCCAGGGGGTCTTCTTAACCTGAGGATTGAACCCAGGTCTCTTACATCTCTTTCATTGGCAGGCAGGTTCTAACACCACCTGGGAAGACTTAAAGGGGGAAACAATGGAAACCGTGACAGACTTTATTTTCTTGGGCTCCAAAATCACTGCAGATGGTGATTGCAGCCATGAAATCAAAAGAAGCTTGCTCCTTGGAAGAAAAGCTATGATCAACGTAGACCACATATTAAAAAGCAGAGACGTTACTTTGCTGATGAAGGTCTGTCTAGTCAAAGCTATGGTTTTTCCAGGAGTCATGTATGGACATGAAAGTTGGACCATAAAGAAAGCTAAGTGCTGAAGAATTGACCCTTTTGAACTGTGGTGTTGGAGAAGACTCTTGAGAATCCCCTGGACTGCAAGGTGATACAACTAGTCAATTCTAAAGGAAATCAGTCCTGAATATTCATTGGAAGGACTGATGCTGAAGCTCCAGTACTTTGGCCACCTGATGCAAAGAGCTGACTCCGTGGAAAATACCCTGATGCTGGGAAAGACTGAAGGCAAGAGGAGAAGGGGACGACAGAGGATGAGATGGTTGGGTAGCATCACTGACTCAACGGACGTGAGTTTGAACAAGCTCTGGGAGTTGGTAACGAACAGGGAAGCCTGGTGTGCTGTAGTCCGTGGGGTTGCAAAGAGTCGGACACGGCTGAGTGACTGAACTGAACTGATACTGGCTGAATCTTGTGGCTTTGGGATCTTAGTTCTCCAACAAAGGATTGAACCTGGATCCTCAGCAGTGAAAGCACAGAGTCCTAACCACTGGACTGCCAGAGAATTCTCTGTTTTAAATGGGATCATCATAAAAACAGTGGCTGACTATGTGAACTCTGGGTTCAGACTTCCTGGGATCCAAGCTCAATTCTATCACTTCCTTACAGAAATTTGGAGAGGATATTTAACTTCCGGGAGCTACTTTTTCTCATCTGGAAATGGGATTATGGAAGTCCCCACCTCATTGGACTATTGTAAGGATTAAATGGATTAATCACATAAGGTACATACAGTGATGTCTAGCCTTCAGAACAGAGTCACTCAATGTGGCTTCACTGTCATCATTGCCACCATCCTCCTCCTCCTTGTAACTCTTTGTGAACATGCGTTGTTTTCCTAAGGTAAATTTCTAAAACCAAAGTCAACATACTAACAGGACTTTTTATATGCTCTGGTAATCTGATCAGCAATGGAGATTTATTGTAATTATTACAAGCTGGAGAGTTGATTTTTCCGGCCAGGACCCCTGTGAGTGATCTGTGTGTTTTGGGGATGTATTTTTGAGCTCATGTTCTCCCACATTAGCCTGGCTTCCATTCTACTAGGCGCGGATGTTCATGAGTAGTACCAAGGTCGCTTCACTCTGGAATTCTACATTCACCACCCTAGAACATCTTCAAGCTCCCACAGGAAGGAAAAGAAGGATCAACGCAAGTGGAAGTGGAAGCACTGTTCCTAGCACGTCCCAGAAAGAGCGACCTCAGAGAAAACACAGTCAGTGTGAGCAGGCTTGCAGCCCAGGAAACCTTTTAAACTGCTTCATGCCAAGATTTCCCATCTCCTCTAGGAGCAGGAAGTGAGGGGATTGGAAAGAGGAGTCAGGGCAGAACTGGTTTAATGCACTCACCCCCTCTTATGAATATCTGTAGTACTTGTTATCAAAGAAGAGCTAGAGAAGACAATGTTGGCTGGGCCACCCAATAGTCATTCCTAACCCCATTCTAGAAGCTAAAAAACCAGATCCTCACTTCCCCAACCCTCCTCTCAACTAAGGGAGGTCATAATGCCAAAATATGCTGGCATAGTTTACCACCTTCAACATTGATGTGATGTTTGGAGTTGTGGCAGCCATCTTGCAACCATGAAGACAAAAAGCAAATATGCTATGGATGGCAAAGCAGAAACATAGAATCTAAGTTCTGATGGCATTGATGATCTACCAAACTCATCTTGAGATATTTTATTAAATATGTAAAAAATGCCCTTAAAGGTTAAGATGGGCATTCTGTTACTTGCAAATGAAAGCATTCTTAATATAGGCTCCTTAGAATAATTTATACCTACTTTTGTTATTTTTATTTTTACATGTTTTGCAATTACTGAAAACTCTTCTGACAAAGAAGAAAAAACAAATCCTGGACTCAAATCTATGCCACAACACTTCAACACTTACTGCTTTGTTCCAGCCTTTCTCAGAGGAAGATCCCTGGTAGGACCAAGGCTTGGCAACAATGACAAGCTTGTAGGCTTAGCAAGCTCTACCAGCTTACAACAAATGCTTCCCTCTCCTGTCCATGGTAATGGACAACCGCTCCCACAGCTGACTTCTCCTCACGAGGTGATACACGTGGGAGAATTCTACAGTCCTCCATGAAAATATCTCCCAAATTTGATTTAAAATGAGACTGGTGTCGTATTTACTTCCTGATTTGGAGAGACAGAGACAGAGCAAAAACAAAGATCTGCTGGCTCCAACAGCTACTGCTGGTCATCTCCTGTCACCCCTGCTGGTGGAAAGCTGGCCCATAGTGTGAGAAGGGACAAGCAGCCTCAGAGAGGAGCTAAAATGAGAAAAGAGGAGAGAGGATTGTCTTTCTGGGTTCCCTTCAGCCCTTGGTTCCCATCCTCTTCTGAGGTTCAATCACATCCTGCCCAGTATTCTTCTAATAAATTCTCAATATCCCTTGACAGAACAGACTGGGTTATCATCACTGGCAAATACAGGAGCTGTGATCCTTACAATCACCTTTCATTAATAAGCAGGTGCCAGAACTTTGGTGTGAGATAGGGAACATATTAGAAGATGAGGAAAATATTTTACTCAAGGCTTTGTTTAGACAAATTATCCAAATGAGTAAAAAAAAAAACAAACAAACCAATAGCAGACCCAAATTCTCCATGAAAATTCACAGTAGCAAAGGTATTGCCTGATTCTTTTGCTATAAATGAACCAAAAAAAGCTTTATTTGCATGCATCTATGATATACAAAATGCCCTCCTTTTGGTCCCACTTTGCAACTCCACAGTTAGGTCTTACATAGCCCTAGTTACCATATTAACATTTACTTAGAGATTTGCAGTTTACAAAGCACTTCTGTTGTATCAATAGATCATTTGTGGAATGACAGTCATTGGGGATGGAAAGAAGGGGAAAGGCAATAGGATGCACCAAGACAACCTACACTTAGAACGTGGGCAAAGAGGCCAGGAATTTACTCTTTAAAGATGGTAAAGCATCTGCCTACAATGCGGGAGCCCCAGGTTCAATCTCTGGGTTGGGAAGATCTCCTGGAGAAGGAAATGGCAACCCACTCCAGTATTCTTGCCTGGAAAATTCCATGGATGGAGGAGCCTGTTAGGCTACAGTCCATGGGGTCGCAAAGAGTTAGACACGACTGAGCGACTTCACTTTCTTTTCAAGTCAAATACATCAGACTGTCCTTGCCAGAATCTGGGGACTCAGAGACTTCTAACCAATCTTTTCAGCATTTATTTCAACCTGGGTGGGGTTTCGATGTGGCCATCTCTTGCCATGTGAAGGCAGAAGCAGACAAATTTGGGCGCAAGTGTGAGGTGCAGGCTCATGGAAAAGGGAAACAGCAAATAAACTTGCAGGCAGGAACAGACAGGAGTAGAACAGAAGTCAGCCACAGGTAGGAGGTGGGGCTGGACAGGTCCTGCAAAGCCTGCTCCACACTTGATAAGCAGAGTGAAGGTTCTAAGAGGCAAGAGGAAACCGGAGAAGGAGGGGATGATTAAGCAGGAAAATTACAAGATCAAGTTCCTTTCTGAGAAGTTGGCTCTGACTGCTGGGTGGCCAAGTCTTGGACAAGACAGTGAGACTTTCAGGAGGAGGTCCTTGATTTTGTGGAGGTGGTGGTGCTTGGGTTAGGTGATCACTGGGGCAGAAGGAGGGTGGGGGGCAATCCCACTCTGCCTCTCTACACCATGCTTCTTTTTACTAAAAAGGGAGACTGAAGGTTCCTCCTGTCTTCTTAGGGAAGATGAAAGTTAAAGAGGTAATGCATGATAAGGCTTTGATACAGAATAAGTCCCTGATAAGCTGCACTTATTACTATTATTCTAATAATAAAAGAGAGACCTTATCATAGTTTTCCTCACATTGTCATCTAGTATGGGAAACATAAGTAGTAAAAATAAAATGCTAGGACTGATAAAGCCAACAGGGGGCGCTGTGGAAAGATGTGTGCCTCCCCTTGAAATAAAGCAATAGGAAAAGGGGAGTTAAAAGATGTTTGCTCCTTGGAAGGAAAGCTATGACCAACCTAGACAGCATATTAAAAAGCAGAGACATTACTTTACCAACAAAGGTCCATCTAGTCAAAGTTATGGTTTTTCCAGTAGTCATGTATGGAAGTGAGAGTTGAACCATAAAGAAAGCTGAGTGCTAAAGAACTGATGCTTTTGAACTGTGATGTTGGAAAAGACTCTTGAGAGTCCCTTGGACTGCAAGGAGATCAAACCATTCAGTTCTAAAGGAAATCAATCCTGAATATTCATTGGAAGGACTGATGCTGAAGCTGAAACTCCAATACTTTGGCCATCTGATGTGAAGAACTGACTCATTAGAAAAGATCTTGAGGCTGGGAAAGATTGAAGGTGGGAGGAGAAGGGGATAACAGGGGATGAGAGGGTTGGATGGCATCACCAACTCAATGGACATGAGTTTGAGCTCTGGGAATTGGTGATGGACAGGGAAGCCTGGTGTGCTGCAGTCCATGGGTTTGCAAAGAGTTGGACATGACTGAGCAACTGAACTGAACTGAAAAGGAATCAAGAATTCCATGTTTGATTCTCCTTTCTGTCCTACTTGCCATCCTTCCATCTGAATTTCTGTTTTTCCAGCTACCAGCCTTTCTCCCCCTTCTGCTTCCTTCCAATAGGAGATTTCTGTGATCTTTTCCCAGTGAACTACCCTATTTCTGTTCCTGTAAAATCAGTGCTCTGCTGAAAAGAATGTCTCCTTCAGGATTGTTGTTGTTCAGTTGCTCATTCGTGTCTGACTCTTGCAACTCAGTTCCATGGACTCAGTTCCATGGACTGCAGCATACCAGGCTTCCCTGTTCTTCACCATCTCCCCAGGCTGCTCAAACTCATGTCCATCGAGTCAGTGATGCCATCCAACCATCTCATCCTCTGTCATCCCCTTCTCCTCCTGCCTTCAATCTTTCCCAGCATCAGGGTCTTTTCTAATGAGTCAAACACTAACGAGTTGCACACTCCTTCAGGATACGGGGCTCATTGCCCTGCCTAGAGAGAACCCAGGGCCTCTCCTGGCTTAGAATGCAGACCAAGCCAGGACCATGTGCCAGGTGAGACATAGGAAGAAGACAGTGCCTGGAGTTGGGAGCCTCCATCCATATATTTCTGCATCTGTGGGCTGGGATCAGGGGCTGAGAGGTGGACTCTGGGGAGGAAGGGAAGATGTCAACTGTTGATGTCGACCTTGATCATCTGTCTGAGGAAGTGTTTGTCAGGTATTATGCAGGCAGTTACTTGCCGTGCCCCGCCCTCCCTTTCCATAATCCTCCTTGGAAGGCAGTCCGCAGACTGGGTAGTCATGGTCCACCTCCCTGACATATCTGTATTATTTATTAGAGTTCTTCATAAGCAGTTTGTCTACACTTCCCATTTATTTGGCAGTTACCTGTATTATACACAAACATATGTGTGCTATGTGCTAAGTGGATCAAACCCAAATCTGTTATGGCTTCTGCATTGACAGGTTCTTTACCACTAGCACCACCTGGGAAGCCCCATACAAACATACACGATTCAGTTCAGTTCAGTCACTCGGTCGTGTATGACTCATGAGACCCCATGGGCTGCAGCACACCAGGCTTCCCTGTCCTTCACCAACTCCCAGAGCTTACTCAAACTAATGCCCATCGAGTTAATGATGCCATCCAACCATCTCATCCTCCATAATCCCCTTCTCCTCCTGCCTTCAATCTTTCCCAGCACCAGGGTCTTTTCCAAGGAGTTAGTTTTCTGCATCAGGTGGCCCAAGTATTGAAGTTTCAGCTTCAGCATCAGTCTTTCCAATGAACACCCAAATCCTTTAGAATTGATAGGTTGGATCTCCTTGCAGTTCAAGGGATTCTGAAGAGTCTTCTTCAATACCACAGTTCAAAAGCATCAATTCTTCAGTCCTCAGCTTCCTTTATAGTCCAACTCTGACATCCATACATGACTAGTAGAAAAACCATAGCCTTGACTAGATGGACCTTTATTGGCAAAATAATGTGTCTGCTTTTTAGTATGCTGTCTAGGTTGGTCACAGCTTTTCTTCCAAGGAGCAAATGTCTTTTAATTTCATGGCTGCAGTCACCATTTGCAGTGATTTTGGAACCCAAGAAAATAAAGCCTCTCACTGTTTCCATTGTTTCCCCATCTATTTGCCATGAAGTGATGAGATTGGATGCCATAATCTTAGTTTTCTGAATGTTCAATTTTAAGTCAACTTTTTCACTCTTATCAAGAGGCTCTTTAGTTCTTCTTTTTCTGCCATAAAGGTGGTGTCATCTGCATATCTGAGGTTATTGATATTTCTCCTGGCAATCTTGATTCCAGCCTGTGCTTCATCCAGCCTGGCATTTCACATGATGTATTCTGTATATAAGTTAAATAAGCAGGGTGACAATATACAGCCTTGACGTACTCTTTTCCCTATTTGGAACCAGTCATTGTTCCATGTCCAGTTCTAGCTGTTGCTTCTTGACCTGCATACAGATTTCTCAGGAGGCAGGTCAGGTGGTCTGGTATTCCCATCTCTTTAAGAATTTTCCACAGTTTATTGTGGTCCACAGTCAAAGGCTTTGGCGTAGTCAATAAAGCAGAAATAGATGTTTTACAACTCTCTCGCTTTTTCTGTGATCCAGTGGCTGTTGGCAATTTGATCTCTGGTTCCTCTGCCTTTCTCAAATCCAGCTTGAACATCTGGAAGCTCACGGTTCATGTACTGTTGAAGCCTGACTTGGAGAATTTTGAGCATTACTTTGCTAGTGTGTGAGATGAGTACAACTGTGTGGTAGTTTGAGCATTCATTGGCATTGCCTTTCTTTGAGATTGGAATGAAAACTGACCTTTTCCAGTCCTGTGGCCACTGCTGAGTTTTCCAAATCTGCTGACATATTGAGTGCAGCACTTTCACAGCATCATCTTTTAGGATTTGAAATAGCTCAGCCGGAATTCCATCACCTCCACTAGCTTTGTTTGTAGTGATGCTTCCTAAGGCCCACGTGACTTCACATTCCCGGATGTCTGGCTCTAGGTGGGAGATCACACCATTGTGGTTATCTGGGTCATGATGATCTTTTTTGCATAGTTCTTCTGTGTATGCTTGTCACCTCTTCTTGATATCTTCTGCTTCTGTTAGGTCCATGCTATTTCTGTCCTTTATTGTGTGCATCTTGGTGTGAAATGTTCTCTTGGCATCTCTAATTTTCTTGAAGAGATCTCTAGTCTTTTCCATTCTATTGTTTTCCTCTATTTCTTTGGATTGATCACTGAGGAAGGCTTTCTTATCTCTCCTTGCTATTCTTTGGAACGCTGCATATACGATTACACTTCTTTATTTGGCATTTCTATTTGGTAATTCCTTCTCATTCTATCTTTTAAACTGTACACGGATAGAGGCAGAGAGGAAACGTGGATGAGGTGCAAACATAAACGCGACAAAACTGAAAAAATCCTTCCTTGAACCGTTCTCACCCAGCCTCCCAGCTCCCCACCCGACAGTTATCTTATGTATTTACAAATATGTACAAATGTATTCCCCGTTTTTTTTTTTTTTTTTTGTACCCAAACAGTAACTTACTAGATACACTTGTTCTGTGTCCTGGTTATTTTTATTACGCTTTAAAAGACCCGGGAGGTGGCCCCTGATCGCGGCCGCCGGATGGAGCCCGTCCCCGGTCCCTCTGGCTCTGCGCCCGCGCCTCCCAGCCCAGGTCCCGGACGCCGCGGGGCCGCACGCTCCCTCGCATCCCCGCCGCACCTCGCGCGCGGCTCGGCGAGCTCGGGGGTCCCGCGCGGCGGGCGTGGGAGGGCGGCCGGAGCCCCGCCCCCGCCTCTGTGACGTCGGCGCCGGAACCCGGGATCCCGGCCGCGGGAGGGAAGGCCGGAGGCGGCGGCGGCCGCGGCGGGTGTCCGGCGGGCTCTCGGGGGCGCGGGCGCGGTCATGAGCGAGTCCAGTGTCAGTGCGCTCCCGCCCGGCGGGCCCGGCAGGCAGCCCTTCATCCACCAAGGTAGGGCGGCGGGGCGCGGGCACCCGGGCGTCCAGTGCGGTGCTGGGAGCTCGGCGCGGCCCGGGCCCCCTCCCCACCTCCCGGCCGGGGGAAAGCGGATCCTTCGTATTCCTGCTCCCGCTCCTCCAGCCCACCCTCACCCCATTTAGAGACCGCTCTACCAAAAGGAGCACTGGAGTGGGAGTCCCGATCGCGGTGAGTTTGTCTTCCCAGGAGCTGGTCGAGGAGTCCCCGGCTAGCCTCAGAATCATCCTGTAAGTTAAATGAAAAGATTATGAGAGCCCAGCTAGTCCTCACATTCTAATTGTAAAACATGAGGTTTTACAATTAGATGGACTTAGAACTGAATTCTGCCTGGGCTGTTGATCGCTGTGTGATCTTTGGTAAGTGACTTACCCTCTCTGAACCTCAGTTTCTTCAGTAAAATGGGAATAAGCTGTTGGTAGGATTAGTTGAGAGAAAAATGTGTGAAGTGTCTAGCGCAGTGCTTGATACAAGAAAGACACCATCAGTGGTAGCCAGCCAAGTATTATATGCTCTTCCCTTTTCGCTTAAGTAAAAGTTAAGAAAGTGTATAGCTCTGTGAATTTTTACATAAGTGTGTAGACTGCTACTCAGTCAAGATAGTGAAGTTTTTAGCACCTAGCAGGCTTCCTTCCAGCATTTGTATTTTATATTTGCCCTTAACAAAATGCAAGATCCCACTGTGAAGTGTTATCTGCAGCGTTTTTTCTCTTTTAGTTGAGAACAGAGATTTTGTTACAAGGATTTACAGTAAAATATACGTGTAGATTTGGGCATTGGGCCCTTTTAATTGGATTGATCTCAACATTTAGAAGAAAAAAAAAAAAGAGAGAAAAACACCTCAAGAGACCCAAACTCTGGGAACTTGCTCAGGAATCAGAATAAAGAAGTCAGCCTGGGATTGATGTTAATAATTTTCTAGTGCATTATAAGGACTTCCGTGTAGCTCAAACGGTTAACAATCTGCCTGAAATGAAGGACATCAGCGTTCGATCCCTGGGTCAGAAAGATCCTCTGGAGAAGGGAATAGCAATCCACTCCTGTATTCTTGCCTGGAGAATCCCATGGGTAGAGAAGCCTGGTGGGCTACAGTCCATGGGGTTGCAAAGAGTTGGACACGACTGATGAGTATATATATATATATATATAACATAATGCTTTTTAAATAATGTTGTTATCAGCTCAATTTCAGCCTTTCAGTAATAGCTATTCAAGTACTCTCCACTTGATTTTTTATTTATCTTCCTCTTTGTCACAATTCATCACATTTAAGATGCCAACAGTGCTTTCCCATACAGAAGACGTGAGAATCATCTTTTTTAGATCTTTGCTGGGTGTTCACGGGGATCTCTAAGCATCTTTTCATGAGTATTCAACTAACACCTCTAATTAAAAGGTTCCTCCCTCTTCCTGCAATGCAGAAAACCATGGTTCTATTCCTAGGTCAGGAAGATCCCCTGGAGAAGGAAACAGCTAACCATTCCAGTATTCTGGCCTGGAGAATTCCATGGACTGTATAGTCCACAGGGTCACAAAGAGTCAGACACGACTGAGGGACTTTCACTTTCCCTTCCCTTGAACAGATGACATTTTATGACCTTGTACCCACCAGCATGAGTGGGGGACTCCGAAGGGGTTGTGTTTATAACTTTGTTGCACTTTATAAACCATGAGGTACTGTATGAACATCATGGGAGGACAGCTGGAGGGAGGGAGGAGACAAAGGGAATTCTGGTTTATAGAAATGGGAAATGTGTATCCTTCTTAATAATAAAACAGATCACAATGCTTGCCTTATTTTTTTCCTCATGATGGTTTCTTACACTGAATATAGTTTCCTGCACTATACAGTAGGAACCTGTTGTTTATCTTTTCTATATATAAAAGTTTGCATCTAAGCCCAAACTCCCAATCCTTCCCCCAACCTCTTTCCCTTTGGCAGCCCCAAGTCTGTTCTCAATGTCTGTGAATCTATTTCTGTTTCGTAGATAGGTTCAGTTGTGTCATATTTTAGATTCTACATATAAGTTATATCGTATGGTATTTGTCTTTCTTTTTGTGACTTACCTCACTTCATATGATAATCTCTAGGTCCATATGTGTTGCTGCAAATGGCATTCTTTCTTTCTTATAGTTGAATAAACAATATACTTGGTCGGCTCAGTGGTAAAGAATTCGCCTGCCAATGCAGGAGACCAGGGTTTGATCCCTGGGTGTTGAAGATCCCCTGGAGAAGGGAATGGCAACTCACTCCAGTATTCCTGCCTGGGTAATCCCATGGACGGAGGAGCCTGATGGGCTACTGTCCATGGGGCTGCAGAGCCAGACATGACTGAGCAACTAACACTTTCACTTAGTGACTAAACAACAATACTTCCTTTCTTAATTAAAACTTTACAGTGGCTTCCCACTGCTCTGAGAATAAAGTGACCGCCTCCAACAAGGACCCCAGCCTACCTCCGCAGGCTCTCATCACCTCCAGCCTTAGCTTAGCCCATCTCGCTCCAGTTACACTGACTGCCTTGTTATTCCTCCAGCATATCAATGTCATTTCTGCCTCAGGACCTTTACTTCTGCTGCTCTTTGCCTGGAGTGCATTTCTCTTTGATCTTCATATGGCGCCTCTTTCTGCTCCCGTCAGGTCTCTCCTCCCTTGTCACATCAGAGAGACAGACCTCTGGAGTCTTGTCTGCAGAAGTGGCGCCATCTCTCTTAGGCTGACCTTGCTTATTCCTTCAAAAGCACTTAGCACCATCTGAAGTCATCTGGTGTGAACATTTCCTGATTAATTTAGCTCTTTTCCCTTCTAAGCTGTGAGTGCCATGGAAAGCAGAGGCTTTTTCTTGTTCCTCTGGGATATAGAACAGTGTCCGGTACATAGTGCCTGCTAAAGATTCATTAAATAAATGAATGATGGACTGTACCTGATTGCTCTGAGGCAGCAGTGAGTGGTAGCATGAAGCAAGATCTTAATTCTCTGCCCAGGAATTGAACCTGGGTAGCCTGGATGAACACCAGGAATCCTAGCCACCACCAGACCTGCAAGGGCTAGAGGCTAAAAGCTGTTTTTCCCTAGATCTTTGCCCTCGGGGGAAATTCTTTTCCCACGGAGGGAAAAACTGTAAATGCGGGTACCATGTTTAATGTTAGAGACATAGCACAACCACAAGAGGGGGAGAACAGAGAGAAATGGTTTAGTTAAGATGGAAGAAAAGCTGAGAGGCACACCCATAGAGAAAGGGTTTGGACATCCCCCTTGGTGAGGAGGAATGCAGAAAAGACGTGGTTAAGTCATTTACATAGACCTCCCCTACAGAGGTGTGCACCTTTTTTCCAAGATGGATTTCAGCCCAGAGGCTTATGTGACACCCTTAGCATCACATATTATGGGGTGATGCCTCCTCCTTTTTGACTCCCAATGTCTCCCTTGCCCCAGGGATGGGAAATATATGACCCTTTAAAGGGTTTAGTCCCACTCTGTCCCTGCCATATAAAGGACTAATGTCTAATTATTAAACCTATTCCTATTGCTGCTTTCTAGATCAAGGTGTAGATCTCGAAATATAGACAGGAGTCCGGTCATAAATAGGTAGTCCTGGAGCCTGATTGTCTCTTGCTTTGGAGATATAAACAGGGGGCTGGAGCTCATCTTCTCACGCCAGGAAGTTGAACAGATCAGTTGTAAATGCCCAGCCTAGGGCCCATCTCCTGCCTCATACCTGCAGCCACAATGGGAGCTGTAGTATAGTTGGTTTTGAGTCTAGACTCTGAACTCGCAGGTGCCCATCCTCTTTTTGCGATTTACTGGTTTTGTCCTTGAGAAAGGCACCTAAGTGCTTGGTGCCTCAGTTTCCTTATAGATTAAATAGTGATAAAACCTACTTCAGGGGTCATTTCAAGGATTCAGATAATTGATGTAAATAAGTGCTTATATCACTTATCTATGCCGTGTAACAAATTATCCCCACGTTTAGAAGCTTAGAACAATAATAATCACGTATCTCCCAGTTTCTGTGGGTCAGGAATTGGGAAATGACCTGTCTCAGCTTTCCTGGTCCAGAGGCTCTTGGAAGTTGCAGTCGTTGCAGCAGAGCCATGCAGTCCTCTGAACGCTTGCCAGGGGCTGGCAGATCCCTTCCGAGATGACTGGCTCATGTGGATGGGCTGACGCTGGCTGTTGACAGGAGGCCTCGGTTCCTCTCCATGTGGACCTCACAGAGGGCTGTCTAAGTGTCCTCGAGACACAGCGGTCGGCTTCTTCCAGAGCAGATGATCCAAGAGAGAGCAAGGCAGAAGCTGTGGTGTCTTATATGAGCTGGTCTTAGAAATCACTCCATTAACTTGTTTTGTTCCCATGGGTCAGCCCTGTTCAGTGTGATTGGGGCCTGTTTGAAGGCATGAATATTGGGAGGAGACCCTCCTACGGGGAGGGAGTGCATCCTGGGGACTGACTGCTGTGGACCATGATGTCTCTGTTATTATGATGTCTCTGTTGCCCTGTGTTCAGTCGCTCAGTGGTGTCTGACTCTTTGCAACCCCATGGACTGTAGCCTACCAGGCTCCTCTGTCCATGGGATTTCCCAGGCAAGAATACTGGACTGGGTTGCCATTTCCTCCTCCAGGGGGTCTTCCCAACTCAGGGATCAAACCCACATCTCCTGCAGTGCAAGTGGATTCTTTACCACCAGGGTCACCTGGCAAGTCCCTTTGTGTTCCTACAAGATGACCAACATCCACAGAGTCTTCACATTTTGCATCCTTGTTGGTAGTCAGTTTTATGTGTAGCGGTTTGTTTGGGTGTCCCTTATTTTAGTGGACACTATGATTCTGGGATAATCGAAATGAAAAAGGCTGGTTGGCCTGGAGAGTCTTAGGCAATGTTATGAAATTCCCTCTGTTCCCTGAAGTTTAGACAGTGTCCCACAATGTCTATCTCAAAAGCTTTTCCCAAATATTTTAGACCCTCTCCCGTTCCTCTCTCCTTCCCCGTTCCTCTCTCATGACTCAGAATTACTCTAACTACATGTGCCCAGAGAGACTGTTCCAGTCCATCAGGACCTCATACCAGTCAGTAAATGATGTGTGCAGTATGCGTAGTGTAACTACATGCTTGTTCCAGTCAGGAGTCCTTCAGCTAGCATGCGTGCAGTGCCTTTTTAAGGGGAGGATCAAGGTATAATTCACGTAACAAAATCACCCATTTTGAAGTGTGCAATTCAGCACCTTGGAGTGCATTCAAAATATGAAACAACCATCAGCTCTAATTCCAAAACATCTTCATACCCTGGTCTGCTAGTGTCACTGAAAAGATGTAATGAGATAAGTACGTCAAATGGGGTTGAATGTAGCTCTTGGTTTGATTATTAGCATATTATCATTATGCTTATTAGGGCCTTTTCTAGCCCAGTATTATAAGGTTTGATGACCGCTTGTGTTCTGTCCTAGCCTTACCTGATAGACAGTTATGTAGTTAAACAGCCATTTTGTGGGCTATTTTAGTCTGACAGAGTGTATGAAATTCAAAGACAAGTAACCATTTGACCTGTAGTGGTTTTTCTGGTTTTATGTTTTTACTTTATCTGCTAGGTCCTGTGTTCATTCAGGTTACTCAAAAGTGTCCTGGGTGGGAGGACTCTTGTTCAGGTCTGGACACAGACTGAAGTGGTTCTCTGGTGAGCCAGCCATCTGACCCAAGTGATTTTTTTCCCTTTCTGTCTACAAGAGGCCGAGCTCCATCTGCCTGGCAGCTCAGGCCCAGATGAGGCCCAAAGGCCTCCAGTGGCTTTTTCTGGTTTGTTTTTTTCAGGAAGTAAAGAATTTAAGGGATAAAAGCGGGAAATGACTTTTAGGACTGTAAACTTTGTTGCAGTCTGGCTGCTTTTAAAAGGAGCATTGTTTGGCTGTGGGACCACCCAGTCCTTCTGTGGGGCTGCCCCCACCCTCCTCCCAGGAGGAGGCCAGAAACTGAGCCAAAAGCGTGTGCCAGGCATGGGCCCAGTGATGAAAGAGGCCCCGTGATGAAAGAGGTGGGCGAGGGATGTGCCTTCAAGAAGCTTCTAATCCACCAGGGGAGACCCTAAACAGAGGGAAATAGCGTCAGAGATGGCTAAGCATAGATGCTGAGAAGGAGATAAACAGGTGATGGTATAGAGAGGAGAGCGGCTGCCCGCTGGCTTTCCTGAAGGGACCGCTGAGCTAAGGCCCAGTGATGCAGAGGGGCCAGTGCAGGTGAGTGGGGAGAACAGGTGGGAAGAGGGTTCAGAGGGGCAGTGAGGGGAGCAGAGGGCAGAGGTGGGGAGGACCTGCGTGCATCTGAGGACGCCTTGGGCCGGAGCTTGGAGAGGAGACGGGATGAGGGCAGCAAGCCGGAGCCAGTTCCTGAAGGTCTGGCAGACTCCCTTAGCAGTGGATTTGGGACTCGCATGTGTAACTTTCTGGAATTCCTTACAGCCGCTCAGTGTAGGTGGTATTCAGTTTAAGTTGAGTCGCTCAGGTGTGTCCGACTTTTTACAACCCCATGGACTGCAGCACGCCAGGCTTCCCTGTCTGTCACCAACTCCTGGAGATTCCTCAGACTCATGTCCATCGAGTCAGTGATGCCATTGAGTAGTTGATGCCATCGAGTAGTTGGTATTACCTGCCCATTTTACCTCCCTGGAAACTGAAGCCCTGAGACGTTACTTGGCAAGCTACTGAAGCAGAGGATGTTAATGTTGTGAATCTATAGCTACTGTATCTGTGTATGTTTATCTGTGACATGTTTTCTGAGCAACTGTTATGTGCCAACCCCATGCTAGTCATGGGAACGCTCTTCCCCCTGTTCTTCCCACTCACCTGCACTGGCTCCTTTGCATCACTGGACTTTAGCTCAGCGGTCCCTCCTGGAAAGCCAGCGGGCAGCCGCTCTCCTCTCTATACCATTACCTGCTTATCTCCTTCTCAGCATCTACGCTTAGCTGAGGATATAAGGGTGAGTAAGACATGCTGAGCTCTTTGCCCTCGTGGTTCAGACCTTAAGTCGGCCTTGGACAAAGCTCCTGTCTTCTCTGAACTTTCTGTATTGCACAATGGGAGTAAAATGTAAGAGAGGCCCATCTGGAGGGTCACAGGAGATACCTATGTAAAGGGTTTGACGTAATCACGGCACATGGCACATGCTCAGTAAAGGCGAATAGTTATTGTCACTTCCAGGAATGTTGGAAATCATTTCTGGAGAGGTCCTAGCCAGGGCAGATAAATTCCACATAAGGAATCCTCAGGAAGAAGACCTCCTCCCCGACTGCAGATTGCATTGTTTATCAGTAAACAACCGGAGTGCTGGCTTTAAGTACGTAGCAAAGTGTGCTGGGCACTGCTTTAAGCTGGGTGTCTGCGAAGTGCCATTGTTGGGTTGTTTAGTCGCCAAGTCATTTCTGACTCTTTGCGACCCCATGGACTATAGCCCGTCGAGGTCCTCTGTCCATGGGATTCCCCAGGCAAGAACCCTGGAGTGGGCTGCCATTTCCACCTCCAGAGAATCTTCCTGACCCAGGAATTGAACCTGAGTCTCCTACAACCCATGGGCCTAGTCTGAACCACCACCTGTTTTTATGAAGTGTCATGAGAAAACAGTCATGCACGTTCATTTATGGATTATGGCTGCTTTGCTACTGCAGCGGCAGGCTGAACAGTTGTGACAGAGACTGTGTAGTAAATAGTATTTACTATCTGGTTCTTTACAGAAAAGGTTTGCTTTCCTCTTTTCTAAGCACTTGACATATAATAGCCATCTAATCCTTAAGATGGCTATGTGAGGTGGGAACTGCTGCCCCTATTTTACAGGTGGGAAAACTGAGGCACGGAATGGTTAAGAAACTAGTCAGGTCACGCAGGTAGCAAGTGGAGCTGGGGTTAGAGTCCAGGCAGCAGGCTGTGGAGCCAGTGCACTCAACGACTGGGTGGTCTTGTCGCCTCCTTAGACAGACAGGATCACAGTAACTACTGGATGCTCTACCAGCTTGGAAACCAGGAGACCTGGGTTCTGGGGCCTGCATGACTCCGATTGCCCTGAGCAGTTAGTCACTGCTCCTGAAGGCTGTTTGCTTGTCTGATCATAAAGCCTTGGACCCAGTCATTCCCCAGGTGCCCCACCCAGGTGCCCAGGGATGTGACTCATGCAGGTCCTCCCTGCCCTGCAGTTCTGTAGTCTGACAGACGGAGAAAGCTTTCAAGGCCCTGTCTCCTCCCCTCTCAGACTAGACTCTGGGCCCCTATGAATGAGGCCCCTCTGGGTTGTCCAATACGGTAGCTACTAGCTATGAAGTGAAGTGAAAGTCACTCAGTCGTGTCCGACTCTTTGCAAACCCATGGACTATACCGTTCATGAAATTCTCCAGGCCAGAATACTGGAGTGGGTAGCTGTTCCCTTCTCCAGGGGATCTTCCCAACCCAGGGATCAAACCCAGGTCTCCCGCATTGAGAGCAGATTCTTTACCAACTGAGCCACAAGGGAAGCCCAGATACTAGCTATATGTGGCTGTAAAGTATAAATTGAATAAAATCTGATAAAATTAAAAATTCATTTCTTCAGTCTCGACAGCCACATTTCAGTTACGCAGTGGCCACTCATGGTTGCCATATCAAGCAGTACAATTATAGAACGTTCCCATCACTGCAGTGGACGCCGTGACCTGGTACGTGATGTTCCGCCATGGGATACAGCCAGACTGTCCAGTGTAGCTCAAGGACAGAAATAGCCACAGGGCTGCCCAGAGACATCCCGTTGAATCTGAGTCAGATGATGTCATTCTTCTGCTCAGAAGCCCCCTCAGTTCTCACCTTAACCCAAGCATGGTGACACCATTCCCCATGGGCCCTGTGGGGCCAAGCTTGTTTTTCCCCAACCTCCTACCCCACTCTTCTCTTTCTTGCTGACTCTCCTTCAGCTACCTTGGCCTCCTTTCTTGTTCCTTGAAATTACTAGCCACAGTCCTGCCCCAGGGCCTTTGTAAACTTTTTTTTTTTAAACGTTTATGTATGCATTTGGGTGTGCTGGCTCTTAGTTGCAGCATGTGGGCTCTTCATTGCATCATGCAAGATCTTTCGTTGCAGCATGGAGACTTGGTTGCCCAATGGCATATGGGATCTTAGCTCTCTGGCCAGGATCAAAACTATGTCCACTTTCACTGAAGGACGGATTCTTTACCAGTGGACCACCAGGGGAGTTCCAGGGCCTTTGTACTTGCTCTTCTCTGTCTGTCTCTACCTTGCTCATCTTTATTTTCCTCCATGCAACTATCACCATTTGAAATGTAATTAATAAATTTTATTGTCTGTTTCCTCCAGAGGCAGGGAGAGTTTTTAACATCATCTTCAAGGCTGTGTCCTAGTCCTCAAACAGTGCGTGGCACATAGCAATTGCTCAGTAGACCTTTTTTGAGTAAGTGAGTGAATGAATGCATGGGTAGGTGGGCAGCCTTGCCAGAAGTAGGGCCATGACGAGTCCCTGGCCTCGGAGGTTTTTGAGCACTTGGTGGAGATGTCATAGCAGCTTCACCCACACCCCCTGGGCTGTGAGCCTCTGCGTTAAGAACCTTTGGCAGCTGGCCAGTTATTAGGCAGATTATCCAGCTGCCTAGCTCCAGTTAGCATCCAAAATAAAAACAATGTCACACACATAGACATGAGTGGAAATAAGTCGAAGAAACTCTGAAATTGTCTGCATTGTCTTATTAGTAACATCAAACTGGGTGTACATACGCGTGTCTAATAGGGCTGGCTTGTGTAAAGTACCTGAAATAGAAAAGAATGTAATATATAGTCAGGGGCTCCCCACATGGCTCAGTGGTAAAGAATCCGCCTGCCAATGCAGGAGACGCAGGTTCGATTGCTGGATCAGGAAGATCCTCTGGAGAAGTAAATGGTAACTCACTCCAGTATTCTTGCCTGGGAAATCTCATAGACAGAGGAGTGGGCAGGTTGCAGTCCATGGGGTTGCAGAGTTAGACATGACTTAGGGACTAAATAGCAGCAGCCAGCAGTGTGTGGTCAATATCTCAATACTTTTTGCTAGGTTTTTCAGTTGTGAAAAAAAAATAATCTCTAAAGGAAATAATATTAAATGTTTAAATTCCTTAGATCTTTTTCTCAATTTTGGTGCCCCTGTGTTGCTGGTGTGCTAAATATTTACTTTCATCTGCCTGGTGGGTGAGCCAGTTGCCTGTATCCTCAGCACCAAATTCATTTATTTACAGTTGATGCTTGCATGCTTGCATTCATTAATTTAACAGATTTTTATTAAGCATCCACTATGAGTCAGGCTCTGTGCTAGAACCTGGGGACTCAGTGGTAAAGGAGAGAGATGAGGTCCCTTTCCTCGTGGAGGTCACAGTCTAATGGTTGAGGGAAAGGGTCAGAGACTATGCAGGTAGACCCTTAGGGAGGAGGATGGGATAATGACAGGGATGTAGTAGGCTGGGCACTTAGGAGAAACGTGCTGGTTGGAGGAGGGAGGGAAAACTCTTCGAGGCAGGAAGCAAGTTTGCAAACCTTCATCCTCTCCAGAGCCCCGGACCCCAGCCCAGGGTCCCACCCAGAGAGGGACCCCATACAAAATATCGAACAGAACTGATTCCCATAGCGACTGGCAGGTTGCCCTGACCAGACGACCCAGAAGGTCCCTTCTTCCCCAGAGTTCCCATGATTCTGTGAGAGGGAAGAAAAACCCTGAAGGGAAGCTGGTACCCATACAGTCACGCTAGGTTCTTGGCAAGTTCACCAGGGAGGTGGTGGTGGTCTTAGTGCCGTTTGTCCTGTGCCCACATTCTGGGAATGTTTGTGCCCTTTGGTAGGAGTTGGTGTCTTGTAGAAAGAGCTGCCAGGGAAGTTGGGACCGTAAGATGCTCTCTAGATGTGGCTGCCTCTGCCCATTCATTCATTCATTCATTCTTCAGATGGAGGGCTTTCTGTGAGCAAGACACTGCTCTAAGCTTCAGAGAGACTAACTTTCTCTTAACCTGGAAGGACAGCATTGTTATACCGGCCCCTGCCTCCATATCTCCTGTAATTATCTGGCCGTCCTCCTACCTAAGTAACCACCTACTTGCTGAGATCTGGCTCCAGTGGCCAACAGATTCTAGACCTTCCTAGATGGGGGCACCCCAGTATCTGAGACATGCCCCCGCCTCCCAGGCAAATGGTCGTCAAGGAGCCCACACACCACAGGCTTAAACGATCAACCCAAGAGAACATCTGACATTAATGAGACATTCTTGTCCTCTCAGGATAAGAAAACCGAGGCTAGGGGAAATGATGCCACCTGCCTTTCTAAAAGGCAGGTGGAACCAGGAGTCTGTCTTGGCATCAAAGCCTTGGGCAAGCTGCCATCTCTCTGGGCCTCAGGTTCCCTGTTGAAAGCCAGGGCACCTCCCCCAGGTTGGCATGAGAAATTCGGTGACATCATGCTGTAGAAAGTGTGTGGTCCTAGATGCATAGGGTTGGAGGTAGATCAGCTATAAAAATGATGCCTGTGTCCAAAGGTGGTGAAATTTTTTTTTTCACTTGAAGGTGGAGAACTTCCAGGGATGTCTGAAAAGAAAAAAGCATTCCTCTTCAATGATGGCCATTTTGGATTTTTTTTGGAGGTGGAGGGTCATATTGTGGCATGTGGGATCTTAGTTCCCTGTCCAGGGATCAAACCTGAGCCCCCTGCAGTAGAAGCTCTGAGTCCTACTCCGAGGACCACCAGGGAGCCTCTGGCTGTTTTGAAAATATAATTTTCCACAAAAGACTGTTGTTGGGAAATGTGGACAGGATGTACCCTTCCTGCGGTGTGGATGCAAGAATAATCCAATAGTTAATTTTGTATGGCATTGTAGTGTCTATGATGTATTTTCAAATTATAGTAAAGCCTATATATAGCTTTGCCACGTATGTGATAGGTTCCTAGTCTCAGCACTTCCGAGCTGTGTGAGTGACAAAACACCAAGCCTTCTGAGCCTCAGTTTCTTCATCTGTAAAATAGGACAATTATGTTCAAAGAGTAGCTCAGAGAATTGAGTGTGGTGGTGCATACTGTATACTTCAAATAGTTCAAATATTCTGAGCCAGTATTATTTATGCCGTTGGTAAATTTGGCCTCATGATCACGTTGATGAGATCATGGTATTATATCCCTGTTCCTGAGATGAGAAACAAGTGACTCAGAGATGGTCTTTGTCTCTACTGGGGTGCCAGCTTCCAGCTCCAGCCCTGGGTCCCTGACCTCGTGGTCGCTGAATGTTCAGTGACTATGCCCCTCCATATGCAGAGGCCTTTGTTCTGGTTAATAACAGCTCTTTGTTGCTGGCCAGAAGGAGAAGCAGCCTCCAGCTGGGCTTGGACTCCAGTAGCCTTCAGCCCACTCCCACCCCGCCCCTCGTGTTTGCTTAGAGACCACATTACCAATGGAAGTTTGTGGAAGTCTGTCATACCCTCAGGGAGTGCGGGGGCCTGGGAGTGAAAGGTTGAGTGGGATTCGCAGGCTTATACTTGGCAACTGGCAGGGCTCCAGACGCGTGTCTGTGTGTCATCATCGGTGGGTCAGCTGCTCTACCGTGTGAACATGCCCGTCAGAGAGGTGACGATTACAGCTCTGACCCATCAGACTCCCGCTTGGATCAAGGCCTTGGCCGGTCCCCTCCTCCCCGTGCCCTGTTATCCATAAGTACATTTACGGAGCCTGCTGCGTACTGGGCTGTGCTCAGTGTTTCTGTCTGCATGATCACCTTTGATTCTTGTTAAACTGGTGCTCCTGTGATGGTCTCATCCTTAGCCCCAAAGCCTACAGAGTGACCCTTTGAAATGTGGTCAGATCACAGCATGCTTTGGCCCAGAACCCTGGGTGACTGCCCATGTGCCGCATCGAAAGGTCATAGCCCAGCCCACAGAGTCTGACCTGGTCAGGCCCCGCCACCTCTGACCCCTGCTTTCTACTCCTTCTGTCCCAGCTCCCTATTGTTGCTTAATAGATTGCTCCACACGTGATAGCTTAAGCCATTGTAATGTTTCTGCTGATCCCGTGCATCCGGAACTGAACAGGCTGGAGACAGTTTGCTCAGCTGTGTGTCATGTCTGCTGGGTGTGAGCATCCAGTGGCCTTTTCATGCCCGTGGCGGGGATGACCCGGAGGGCTGGGGGCCCCAGCTCATTGGGTTCATAAGCCAGGACCTTGGTTCTAGCTGTCATCCAGTTCCTTGGTCATCCTCCTTGGAGGCCTGCGGCTTCTTTCTCCCCACGTGGTTGTGCCCGCAGCACAGGTGAACTTCTCACACAGCAGCCCCAGGCTCCCCACAGCACAAGTGAAAATGTTAGCCGCGCAGTCATGTCCAACTCTTTGTGACCCCATGGTCTATAGCCCACCAGGCTCCTCTCTCCTGGGGATTCTGCAGGCAAGAATACTAGAGTGGGTAGCCATTCTCTTCTCCAGGGGATCTTCCTCATCCAAGGATCGAACAGAGTCTCCTGCGTTGCAGGCAGATTCTTGACCATCTGAGCCAGCAGGGAAAGGTACAAGCTTCCAGGCCTTTTAAGGCTTGAGTCTGGAACTGGCAGAGTGTCACCTCTGTTGCAGCTTTTGGTGAAAGCAAGTCACAGATCCAGCCCAGATTGAAGGGGAGGGGACCACAGAGGGCTGGTGTGACTCTTCAGGGGCCACCCACAGAAGACCTTATGAGGCTGCCATTCATTCACTCTTCCCCAGCCACCCAGGCCTCTGTCCTTTTCTTCAGACACACTGCGCACACCCCTGCCTCAGGGCCTTTGCACTTGTTTCCCTCTCCCAGAATGCCCTTCACCCAGTACCCACGGGGTATACGTACCACCCCTCCATTTAGCCTCAGCTGAAATGTTACCTTGGTAGAGAAACCATACCTGACTCCATCTTATCAAAAACAATGTACACTGCCTGTTACCTCTGTGCCCTTACCCGACTTTTTTTTTTTTTTTTTTGCACTCATTATTTCCTGGCATGGGCTTCCCAGCTGGCACTAGTGGTAAAGAACCCGCCTGCCAATGTCGGAAGCACAAGAGATACGGGTTCGATCCCTGGGTCAGGAAGGTCACCTGGAGGAGGAAATGACTACCCACTCCATTATTCTTGCCTGGGAAATCCCATGGACAGAGGAGCCTGGTGGGCTACAGTCCATGGGGTTGCAAAGAGTCAGACACGACTGAGTGACTGAGCACGCTCACACTTCCTGGCATATTTATTGCATGTGTATTGTCTGATCTTGCTATGCCTCCTTCTTAGAAATAAGTGCCGTGTGAGTCAGATGTTTACTTTGTTCACTTCAGTATCCTTTGCTCCACATCTGACACATGATAGGTATACTTGGTGAATGAATTCATTTTTGAGGTGAGGCAACTAACTTTCCCAGAGATGCAGCTAGTAACTGACAGAGGCTGGATTCAAATCCAAGGAAGCTTTGCTGCCTGTCAGGGGAATTGCTTATTATTATAGCTACCTCCTACCTCCTCCTTCCATGTCCTGTCTCCATTCAGGACGGTCTTTCCCAATTAGGATCAGGTCAGGCATAAAATCCACCCTGATGGTGGCGTTCATTCCTCACCTCCCAAAGGAAAGCTCTCCCTCCATGGATCACTATACAGGGTGCAGTGAAACTTGGCCTCCAGCCGTGGCCTGATGGAGCAGCGTGAATAGAGATTCTTGAGCAGGCAGACCTGGTTCTGTTTCCAGTACCCCTCCCCACCAACACGTTTTCTAAGCACAGGCAAAGTACAGATGTCATCCTTTCATCCACCCATCAGTGAGTATTTGTTGAACTACTCTGAGCCAAGTATCTTATTGAACTACTTTGCTGGGTACTGGGTTGCAATGGTGCGGAAATCCTCACAGTCCCTGCACTCCAAGAACTTAAGAGTCCATGGGGCAAAATGAACGTGCTCACACAGCCAAACCAATATAAGGTTATAGATTGTGGTAAGTGCTGTCAGGGGCTTACTGTGTATGGGAAAATATGTAACAGTAGTAGTACAGTGAGGCAGGGATGGTTTCCTGGAGGAAGAGACTTCCAAGTACGAGCTAAGAGGTGGGGGCAGGTTCAGTCCAGGCAGAGGGAACAGCATGTGCAAAGGCCCTGAGGAGGAGGGATCAGGCCCATTTTAGTGTATGAAGGATCCTAAGAAATGTGGTTTGGAGGGCAGAGGGCCTGAGGAGCTGGACAGGCAGGCAGGAGTCAGATCGTGCAGGGCTTTGAGGGCTTGGGCAGGGGGGTGGGGAGCCATGAGTGACTTTATTTTCTCATCTGTAAAATGGGGATTATCATAGTACCTGCCTTCCTACGTGTGAGGGATCGGTGGTCAATTGAGCAACTGTAGGCTGTAGGCTGGCCTGGGGTAATCATCCCCTCTCTGCCTGGTCTTCTCCAGCAGGTTAGCTCCGGCTTGTTCACAAAGCAGCAGCTGGTCCAGAGAGCAGCGGAAGCCGGCAAGGCCTCCTGAGGCTGGGCTTAGAACTGGCACAGCATCAATTCTGTTGCATCCTGTTGGTCTAGGCAGATCATAAGGCCAGCCCACATCCCATGAGTGCATGTGAATCTCTTAACACAGTGCCTGGTGCATAGGAAATGCTCCGTAAACACTGATACTATTATTGTTGTTGTTGACGATGATGTTGCATAGTGATGCCTCCCATTTGACTGATGAAAAGCAGGTTGGATTTCTCCAAACCACACACTTAGCAAGTGGCTTCAGCCAAACACTGGAATGCAAGTATCATGTCATGTAAAGCATGTTTGCAAACACGTCTGCTTAAAGTGAACCCTTTTGCAGATGTTTTTATTGTCCTGAGCTTGAGTACCATCGTAGTAAATAAAATAATTAAGAAGTCCTTTGATCAGCGCCCTAGGCTCCTGACTGTATGTGAGGTTTAGTTAGGGTCTCTGAGATCGAGTGTCCTATGTAAGCCTTGGCTTTTGGCTCCCAGGTTCACTGGGGTGAATGATGGTTTTCTTCTTTCTTACCCAGAGAGCCTCTCTTTGGACTCCAGTTGCTTTTCTTCTCCACCTGTGAATTTCCTTCAAGAATTGCCAAGTTACCGGTCCATTGCTCGTAAGAGGACGACCATCCTTTCCCGGGACAAGCAAAGTGGCACTTTGCTGAAGCCAACAGACTCTTACAATTTCCAGCTGGAGGGGGAAATCACTGAAGACCTCGATAACCAATCCATTCGAAAATATGCACTGAACATTTCTGAGAAGCGGAGACTAAGGTTTGTCCAGTAGCCATCTGGAGGGCATATGATGTATGTTTTGGAAAAGGGGGCTCTTTAGGCATAGAATGCATTTCCTGACGAGTTCACATAATTAAGTTTATTTCTTGGGATACACTAAGCTGCTGTGACAAAGATACCCACACACATAACATCTCAGTGTATTAGAAGTTTATTTCTTGCTCACATAAAAGTCCTGGGTTGGGGTCAACAGGGGACTTTGCAGTCACTCAGGGACCCAGGATCCTTCTGTCTTATAGATCTGCAACCTCCAAATCCGCAATGCTTTCAGCAGTCACTCTGTTCCCCCTAACCCTCAGCCCCCACCAACCATTATTCTACTCTCTGTCTCTGAAGATTTGCCATTCCGGATATTTCACGTAAATGGAATCATATAATACATGACCTTTTGTGTCTGATTTCTTTCACTTAGCTGCATGTTTTTAAGGTTCATCGAAGTTGTAGCATATATTGTTACTTTCTTTTTATGGCTGAATAATATTCTATTATTCAGTGTGTGGCTATGTCAGTTTGTTTATTCATTTATCCTTTGATAGAGATTTGGGTTGTTAGCATCTTTTAGCTACTGTGATTAGTGCTGAACTGAGTGTTTGTGTACACGTTTCTGTTTGAGACCTTGTTTTCAGTTCTCCTGGACTGTCTATCTAGGAGTGGAATTGCTGGGTCACATGGTAATTCTTTGTTTAACTTTTTTGAGGAATTGCCAAACTTTTGCCTTATGGTCGCACTGCCTTGCATTCCCACCAGCAGTGTATGAGGGTGCCAGGTTTTCCCCAGCCTCTCAGTTGGGGCTTTATCTGGTGGTGAGGTTGGGGACCCTGCCTTTGTCATGCTTGTTTATTAATGCAGGGACATTCAGGAGACCCAAATGAAGTACCTGTCTGAGTGGGACCAGTGGAAACGGTATAGCAGCAAGTCTTGGAAGAGGTTCATAGAGAAGGCTCGCGAGATGACGACCCACCTGGAGCTGTGGCGGGAGGACATTCGCAGCATAGAAGGTACTGCACCCCACGCTGCCCCTGTTCCCCCACACTGCCTGTGCGCCTCGGCAGAGGTCTCCTGCCCTTGGAGAAAGTACAGCTTTGTTCTCCCCCACCTCCAGCTGAAGTGCCGTCTCTCCTTCCATGGTGAATGCAAGCAGCACACCCCAGTTAGAGTTAACAGAGCCTGTGTCTTCATCACCGGGAAAATCACAATTGTCTTCCCGTCCCTTCCACGTGTTGTAGTTGTCTGGGAATAGCACGCGTGCTTGCCTTGACTTTGAAATTATAGCAGTGATTAGATCTGCCGCTAGGTCTTGTTTTTGAATACTAATGAAGATATTCATGTATCAATCTATCACCAATTTAGTTTATAATATTGTGATATCATATGGACAAATAACCATTGGTATTTTGTGCATTGAAAAGTATTATTGCAAGATGGGGTTCAGTAGGCCTTATCAGATTGCAGAGGCAGCCGTGGTCCTGAACACACTAAGAATCTTACTTTCCCATGATGGTGAGAACTGAGATGAAGTACAGATAGACCAGGCTTCCCCGGTAGCTCAGCTGGTAAAGAATCTGCCTGCAGTGCAGGAGACTCAGGTTTGATCCCTGGGTCAGGAAGATCCCTGGAGAAGGAAATGGCACTCCAGTATTCTTGCCTGGAGAATCCCATGGACAGAGGAGCCTGGCAGGCTACAGTCCATGGGGTCACAAAGAATCAGACCTGACTGAGCAACTAAGCACAGCACAGCACAGGCAGACCTAGGAGGTCTTGTGGGTTTGGTTCCAGACTACCTCAATAAAGTGAATGTAGTAATAAAGTGAGTCACACAATTTGTCAGTCTCCCAGTCCATATAAAAGTTGTGTTCATCCTGTACTGTAGTCTGTTATGATACAATAGCACTGTATCTAAAAAATATTGTATATATCTTAATTAAAAAGTACTGTCGGCATTTATCATTTGTACGTCTCAGGTTAAAATACTCGCCCAAGTTCATTCACTAAGATACGGCAAACCCAGGATTTGAGCCTAGGCAATGAAGCTTCTGAGTCCAAGGTTTTAGCCACCATGCTCAGCTTCCTTTCCTGTTAAGGGGCCACCTTTCTGGAGATTTTCGTTCGTAAAGCGGTTTGTGTATCAGAGGATAGTTTCTCCCTGTGGAACTGGCGTCTTGATTTTCTCTTCAGTGACTCCCTCCTGTGATTTCTTGGCTGACTATGTATTCATTTGACAGGAAATGAAGATTTGATAGTCAAGCTCCTTACCTTTAGCAAGGAGAGAAGCAAAGAGGGATTTGTATCTTCAGTCTCCAAATATAAGTTCTTTGCACACCAAGAACAAACAGACTCCCCTGCTCTAAGTGTTTTCTGCCTGTCTTTGGTAATTTAATTATTATTTGGCAGAAGGTTTGTTTTCTATTTGAAAATCAATGAATGTAATTCATCATCTTAGAATAAAGGAGAAAAATTATATGGTAAATCCCACAGATGCAGGAAGAGGATTGATAAAATTCAAAATAGATGGGAGGTTTCTTTTTTCTTTTTTTCCTCTACCATGTCACATGGGTTGTGGGGTCTTAGTTCCCTGACCAGGGATTGAACCCAGACCTTTGCAGTTAAAAGGGCCAAATCCTAACCACTGGGATACCAAGGAATTCCTGGGAGCTTCCTTAATCTGGCAAAAAATAATGGGTAAAAACTCTGCAGCACACATACATCGTATGTAATGGTGAAATATTGAAAGCTTTCTCTTAAGATTGAGAATGAGGAACAGGGTTCTAATTATCACAGATTCTTTTCATCATCATCCAAGAAGTCCTAGCCAATGTACAATGATGGGGAAAAAAGGCACAATGACCAGAAAGGAAGAAATAAGTTATCTTTTTTTTTTTTTCAGATGAGACGATTTATTTGTAGAAAACAAAAAAGACAAATTATTAGAACTGATGTGAGTTTAGCCATGTTGCTGGTTGTAAGAGCTGTACATAATACTAATTGTATTTCTGTATACCAGCGTGTGTGCTTGGTCACTAAGGCATGTTCGACTCTCTGTGACCCCGGGGATGGTAGGCTCTTCTCTCCATGGGATTCTCCAGGCAAGAATGCTGAGTGGGTTGCCATTTCCCCTCCAGAGGACCTTCCCAACCCAGGGATTGAACCTGCATCGGCAGGTGGATTCTTTACCACTGAGCCTCCAGGGCTTGCCTATATACCAGCAACAAACATTTAAAAAATAAGTTACACAATAGTATCATTATACCTAGGAATACAAAGAACTATGTGAAATAATTATGCACAGAAAACTATAAAGTGTTTTTGAGAGAAGTTAACCTATATATATTCCATGTTCATGGCTCAAAGGCTCAGTATTGCAAAGATGTCACTTGTTCTCAAACTGACCTATATATTCCATGTAATCTCAGTCAGAATCTCAGCATGTTTTGCACACATATGTGTGTGTGTTTGTGTGAAAATGAATATGCTGATTTTGATATTTATATAGAAATGCAGAGAACCAAGGATGCCTGAGGAAGAAGAAAGCTTTAAGACTTAGGGCACCATATATCAAGTATTATTACAAGTCTGCAGTGATGAGACAGTCTGGTATTGGTCCTAGGATAGACAAACAGACCAACTGAACAGAAGAGAGAATTCAGAAACAGGTCCATGAATATATTTGTTGTTGTTTAGTCGCTAATTCGTGTCTGACTCTTTTGCGACCCCATGACTGTAGCCCACCAGGCTACATGTTATCATGTTCTAGTATAGTATGATGGATTAGTTGCTAGGTCGTGTCCAACTCTTGAGACCCCATGGACTGTAGCCCACCAGGCTCCTCTGTCCATGGATTTCCCAGGCAAGAATACTGGAGTGGGTTGCCATTTCCTTCTCCAGGGGATCTTCTGACCCAGGGATCGAACCCATGTCATCTGCTTGACAGGTGGATTCTTTATCACTGAGCCACTTGGGAAGCCTTCATAAATATATAGTCAATTACAAAAGTACAATAAATGGTACTGAGTTAGATATTCCTATGAGAAAATGTAAATATTGACCCCTCCCTCACAGCATTTCAAATTATTAATTTATAATTGATTATAGGTTTACATGTGAAAGTTTAAGTCGCTAGGAAATAGAGCCTTGAAGCCAACAATGGAGAATATAAAATGATTCTTCCTCCCCCCACCAAGATCCTCCAATTTCAGCTCAGTCCTCTGTGGCTGACTGAACCTACAGTGGGTATTGGGTCAATACTCCTGGTCAGTGATGTCTGAATTTCTTTTTCCAGGGAAATTTGGCACTGGGATTCAGTCCTACTTCTCCTTCTTACGATTTCTGGTGTTGCTGAATTTGGTGATATTTCTGATCATCTTTATGGTGGTTTTGCTCCCAGTCTTGCTCACCAGATACAAGATCACCAACAGCAGCTTTATCCTCATTCCATCTAAAGACGTGGGTGAGTGTAAGGCCTGGCTTGCCGTGAAGAGTGTTCTTGTCATTGGGTACCTAGTTACAGTGCTTCTTTCTCTAGCGTTCTTTATAATCTAAGTCTTGGATGACTGCATTAGGATGGGCTAGGCTGTTTGCAGAAACAAATGACCGCATAGCACAGGGCCTACTAACCACCAAGTTCCTTCTTACTCACACTATATGTCCGTCGCTGTTTGGTGGTGCCTTTGTTCCATGTTGTCTTCTCTCTGGAACCCATAATGATGGAGCAGCCTCTCTTTGGACCACTGACAGTCACAATGTCCAGAGCAAAAAGAGTCATGGTAAACATGTGCTGGCTCCTGATGCTTCTGCCTGGAGATGACACACAGCCTTTTTACTGCATCTTATTAGCCCGTGCCAGTCACTCGCCACTCCTGGATTCAGCAAGGCATTTGAGAGAAGCAGTGAAGGGTAGAAAGTGGAATATTTAGTAAACATAATACAATCTACTCCAGTGACTTTATTTCAGGCTTGTATTTCAAGGCTTTTATCTCCCGTAATGGTGATGTTCAGGCTGCCATTCATTAAACACTAGTAATTTGCCACACTCTATGACAGTAATGGGCCTGTGTTTTATTACTGAATGCTCAACATTTTTTGCTTCTATCACATGACTCCTTCCCCAGAAGAACTCCCTCTATAGTCACTTCTGTGACCCTCAGCATTGCTTTTCATCACATTTGTTTTTTTTTTTTTTAACTCTATTGCACTTAAGAATCAAATGAGAATAACGTGGAAATCCTGACTTTTTGAGTGCCTATTGTATGCCCGATGCTGAATTCTCATTTCCTAATATGTCTGTTTCACAGATAAAGATCACCTGCTGCTGTGATATTTATCTGAAACTGACCTGGGTTCAGTTTCAAGGCTCAGCTCTGCTAGTTGGATAGACTGTCTGAGCCTCATTTTCCTTATTTGTAGAAGGTGATGATATAAATAGTGGGATAGTTATTTCATTATTCAGATAATACTATGCTATTTAATACTTGGTCATAAAAAATGTTTACTACTTAAATTATAAATAATTAAAAACAATAATATAAAGTATATTATTTAATATGGAAAAAATTTTAAGTATAAGTAATGATTATTTGAGCAATACTCATAATTTTTAAATGAGTATTAAATAAGATAACACAGTGCTTTCTCCATGGAAAGTGCTCAATAAATGGCAGCTATTTCTGTTTTTTTTTTTTTAGTATTATTTCTTTCTAGAAGAACTGAAGACCATTCTGTCTGACTGGGCACCACTGCCTGTTCAGTGGTCCCTTTGGCTGTGAGCAGGGCCTTGGGCAGAGGGAGGCCACCCTCTTGGAGGAAATGGAGCTGGACTCTGAGCATAGACCCCATGAGCCTCTGCTTTCTCATTATTTCCTTTGACTGTATCCTCATCTCACACATGTTTGTTTTTTTTTTTAGCTTACCTACTAGACTTTGTCCCTTCAGGAAAGGATCAGAAGTCCCTATCTTCCTTTTCTTTCCTTCCTTCCCTTTTTCATTCTTTCAGTAAATGATTATTGAGTACCTGCTGTGTGTCAGTCCCTAAGTCAGGTCCTGGCAAGGGCTACCACGCCTGAGTCCATGGTAATGCCCTCTAGCAAAGGATGGCGATTAGGAAGGGACTACATGAAGGGGTAAACAAAGGATGAATTTGCCTGTGGGGAAGGGAAAGGATAAGGTGCTGAGAGGTCGGACACCAGGACACTGGAGGGGTCCCCTAAGCCCTCTGTGAAGACAGGGGAGCCCAGCAGGACAAGGAGAAGGCAGCCATTGGAGAACTTGGGGAAGCATCTTTGTGCAGATGAACAGCATCTGCAAAGGTTCAGAGCTGAGACTAACTCAGCATATTGGAGACATGAGAAGCCTAGCGTGACTGGTGGGCACACTTCCTGGGAAGGGCCAGATAGTCAATATTTTAGGATTGGTAGGCCGTACAGCCTCTGTTGCAGCTATTCAGTGCTGCCGTGATGGCACAAAAGTGACCATGGACAGATGTCCTCAATGAGCATGGCTGTGTTCTGATAACATGGTATGTACTAAAAAAGGCAGCTGGCCAAATTTGGCCCTAGGACCATAGTTTGCTGATGTCTAGGCTTGAGGACAGGGTGATGAGCAGAGAAGCCGCCTTCTCATTCCATCTTCCTGACTCTGCTCCCAAACAGAGTGACTATCTCCCTTCTCTTTACCTCTAGTACTGTGTTCATAAACCATTTGAGCACCTTACATATACTAGACTCCTACTTGCCTTTTCTACTGTTAGATGGTAAGCTTTTCAAAGGCAATAACTACTATTTACTCATCATTTTATCTCCAACATCTACCTGATGTATAGTAACTAAGAAATGTTTGTTAAATAAGCAAGCACTCACGTTAGAATTATAAAGTAGAAAAGCTGGGATTGGCCTTGGAGAAACTGGTTCAACTCTCTTATTTTAACAAAGGGGAAACTAAGGCCCAGAGAAGGGGTAGGAGATTGGATTATTTTCCCCAGTTTGCCCTTCCCCTGTAACTGTGACTTGCAGAGCCTTCCACTGTGGGCTGAGAATACTTTCTGACCCTGTTGATATTGCACTTGGCTATGGGACTTGTTTTGTCCAGTGGAATTTTAGCTTGAAATGGCTTTATGCAGTTGGCCTGCCTTATAAGAAGAGTCATGAGAGCACCCCCCAAGATAGCCATTGCATCTCCAGTCTGTCCCCTGAGTGGAGTCATACAGAAAAGACCTCCACATAACTGGGAGCCTGGTATCCATCCTGGCTTATCCTGAATGAGCTTCATGTTCTCAAACTGCAGACCATGAAGGAGAAAATAAATGTTTGGAGGTTAAGTCATTGAGACTTGGGGGTATTTATTACACAGCAATAGCTGACTGATACAAAGCAAGGGAATTAGTTGATCAAGTACAATGTAGTGTCACTAAAATTGGTGTTCAAAAAATTTCTTGATCAGTTTTGCATGGGTAAATATGTGGTTTTTTAGAGTGAAACTGCTTGTTAATTTACACACATGTAGAGATCTTTTAAAATTGGATATGCTTAGAATGCAATGATAATTATATCAGCCACATCTTCTAAAACATGTGCAAACATGAACTCCAAAACGTAAAATACCAATATAGTCAGAAAACTTGTACTGTAGTAGACTCTTATACAAAATGTATAGAAAAACGTATATCCCTAGATACTTAGAATAGTGAAAAGGGAAAATGGTACTGTACTTGGTGCACTGGGGCTTGGGTTGCAAATAGATTCATAAACACAGCCATACATAACTGTATATGACTACATATACATGCATGTATGCACAAATTATGATAAGGTTCTAAAAACTGAAGCTTTTTCCACTGATGCTCTTGTTTTTGTTTTTTACAGATATTCAATGCACAGTGTATCCAATAAGTAGTTCTGGACTCATTTACTTTTACAGTTATATCATAGACTTACTTTCTGGCACTGTAAGTATTTAACATAATTCTGGATTTGGATCTTCAGTACTGAAATAGGTTCCTGAAGGTCTGCAGTGAGAGTCAAACACGAGCGTTGATATAAGTACGGGTTAAAAAACCAGTATTTGCAGTGACCTTATCAGCAAGAATGATGTTCCTCCACCCCTGCTTAGATATACAGGAAAAGTGCTTTGTCACTTTCAGCCCTTGGCTTTTGCCTAATGCCTGCCACCTTCTTCTTGACCTGTGACAAAATCTGAGATCCACCCATAGACAGAAGCTTCAGTGAATATAAACCCAGAAAGAACGTATTTAACTTCTCTGATGTTGAAAAACCTTAACATTTTGTAGTCCTTAGGCCACCTGGATGAAAGCTATGACTTTTCTCCCCAGGAATTACACACACAAGCATGTGTGGCACACACATGCACAACACCCATATGCGCACACACCACAACGGTGCACACACATACAAGTTCCATGAAATCTCTTAAAAGACTGTGGTGATGTGTGCTTAGTCGCTCAGTTGTGTCTGACTCTGTGACCCCATGAACTGTAGCCCGCCAGGCTTCTCTGTCCATGGGATTCTCCAGGCAGGAGTACTGGTGTGGGTTGCCATGCCCTCCTCCAGGGAATCTTCCCAATCCAGGGATCTTGCAGGCAGATTCTTTACCATCTGAACTACTAGGAAGCCCTGAAAGACTATTAATCTCATGTTAACTCTGATGCTCTGAAATGGAATTAATGTCATCCTTCCTATGATAGTTCCAAAGGTTTTCTGTTTTTTATTCTTTACTCTAAAAAATGATATTTTGTGTGGGCTTTCATTTTTTTTAATCCCACTTTTTTCCAGCAAATAAGAGTGTCCATGAAAAGTGGCTGTCTCTTCCTTCTAGACTAGAGTTTCTCCACCTTGGACCTGATACTCCTGTATTACAGGCCTGTCCTATGCCCTGTGGGGCATTTATAGCACCCTGCCTTCCATCTAGTCAGTGCCAGGAGCAACCCCACAGTTCTGACAACCAAACATGTCTCTAGACATTGCCGGATGTTTCCTGGGGGACAGAATTGCCCCAGGGTGAGAAACCCTCCTTTACATGTTTTTAAAAATCATTGTTTAGTCACTAAGTGGGCAATATATAATTGTCGTGTCTCTTACGACCCCATGGAAAACACAACTATATTAAAATATCTTTCTGAAGGTGACTGGTGTTAAAATGCATGTCATCGAACATTTCTAAATTCACAAATAGAAAGCTTTGAATTTGCCCACTGCTTTCAATTTTGAAAAGGTGGTTCTCACATCTCTGCTTTCATGTTCTCCTTAAAACAACTGAGAGGAATTGTCAGGTGGGTGTTAAAAAGGCCACTCTGCAAATTGGAAAACTGAAACTTGCAAACTATACAAGGAGAGAGGAAAGTCAGTGACTCACCCGAGGTAAATGCTGGTGAGATCACATCCCAGAACTGAGGTTAGCCCCATTTCTGTTCATCATATCCCACAAGAGCAGTTTCTCCTTGTGGAGCTCCACACACCATGATCATCTTCATTATAGAAAAGATGTTATAGGAGACTTAGATGTACTTGATCATAAATGTTCAGTAAATTACACGTGATAAAAAAAATAGCCCTGCCCCAGATAATGAAGTCTCTATAGTGATGAGAATGCTTTGAATCTATGCTGTGTAAATCGACAGCCACTAACTCTGAAGTACTTGAGTTACGTGGCTGCTGTGACCAAGAAACTGAATTTTAATTCAATTTTATTGTTCATTTCAATTTCAAGTTATTTGTTTCCAATAGGTGTTTTAACAACCGTTCTACAATTACAGAATGGCCATCACATCCATTCCCTGTAATGTCACTGTTCTCATCTATGCAAGCACGTAGGAGACTTACACATAGTTTTCATGTGTTTTTAAACGCTTCTGTTCATGTTTATGGAATGAGCAGACCATGCATTCATGCTACAGGATTTCCTAGGTAGTAAGCAAATGCTACTTTAACATATTTCTTACAAGTGTTTTTTAACATTTCTATACATATTACGAAACAGCTGTCATGTCCACTCATGGAAGTAACCGGGATTCATTTCTCCCTGTGTGTTGCAAATCTGTAGCAGTCTTACAAACTTCTCTCACACTGACTTTTAAAAACTTTTCTACACACATTACAGAATTGACATCCCGTACATTGACCAAAATAAAAGTATTCTGGACATACTGAGCATGTAGCACTTTGATAACCATCTTTTGTCCTGTGTTTTTAAAATCTTCACTAAAGTATTACAGTATGCCTGTCACATTTAGTCACTAAAAAACAGTTTTCAACATAGCTAGTAAGTAGCATTCTTGCATCTTTTGCATGTGTTTTTTTTTAAATTGAGATCTGATTGACATATAGTGTATACATTTGAGGATGTAGAACCTCTTGATACATTTATATATTATAATATGATGACTACAGTAGTTTTAGCTAATAACCTTTATCATGTCACATGTAAATTTAAATTTAAATAGGCGCAGGAGGGAGCTGGCCACAGAGATTAAGCAGTGGCTTGTCTTTGCTGAAAACAATTGAGCCAAGCTCATGATCACACTAGAGAAATTATTTTCCAGGCCCTTTGTCCTGTTATGCTACTTGAATGAGGACAATCCTGATAACAACCTGGGGCAATAAAGACAGGTTTTGTGTAATTAGGCAAGTTTTTATGGCTTTTGTGCCCCAGAGTTAAAAAAAAAAAAAAAGATGGAGTCTGGTATTTCTACATCTTTTATTTTCCTATTAAAAATGTATTTAACTATTCAATATAAGAATACATGGTTTTCATAAAAATATAAGACTTAATGAGTGAAAAATAAAGTTGCTTCTTCCCAGAGACCACCAATCCTTTCACACCTTGGTTCATCGCTTTCTCGACCTTTCTCATGTGCTAATATGGGCTTCTTAATATTTTACAATATGGAGTTTTCATGATCTAGCCAGTTGCCGATTGATGAACATTCAGACTGCTTCCATTTTTCCCTTTCTAAACAATACTGTAGTGACTATCTAGATACTACTTATACTATTTCTGTTCTCTGTATATTTCCTTCCTCACTCTCCTAGAAAGTTCTATCCTTGCTATTCAAGGAGGAGTCTGAGGTGAGCTCAGTAATTCCCACCATAAGAATCGTGGACTTTTCTCTGCTGTGTTTTCACATGGGGCTCCTTTGGGCTTGGGGTGGGGGGTTGTTTTGTTTTAGTTTTTCTGATAATAGCTTTATTGAAGTATAATTCACCCATTTAAAGTGTACAATTCAGTGGTTTTTAGTATATTCATAGAGTTATGCAGCCATTACAACAATCAATTTTAGAATATTTTTACCACCTCAAAAAGAAACCTATACCCGTTATTACCTACCAATTCCACTAATCAGTGCTAAGCAACCATTAATCTACTTTCTGTCTCTTTGAAATGCTTGTTCATCACATTTCTTATAAGTGTAATCATGTAATATGAGATCTTTTGTTTCTAGCTTCTTAGCATATTTTTAAGGTTCATGCATGTTGGAGCATCTGTCCGTCTTTGATTGCTTGTTGTGGCCAAGTAAGGGTACATTGTATGGAAATCCTACATTTTGTTTATACAGTCATGATGGACATTTGGATGGTTTTCACCTTTTGTCTACTATGAATAATGATGCTAAAAATGTTCATGTTTGAGATTTTGTGTGCACACATCTTTGTACTTCTTTGAGGAGTGGAAATAGCCAGGTCAGATGTTTAGCTTTTTGAGGGACCGCCAAACTTTTCCACAGTGGCTGTATTCTTTACATTCTCACTAGCACTGAATAAGTCTTCTGATGTGTCTACTATACCCTTGCCAGCACTCACTGTTACCTGGCCTTTTGATTATAGCCACCCTAGTTTGTGTGCGGTGGAATTTCTTTGTGGTTTGACTTGCATTTCTCTAATGAATAATGTTGATCATCTTTTCATGTGCTTATTGGTCTTTGGTGTATCTTCTTAGAATAAATGTCTGTTTAGATTCTCTTTTTAGTTTTAATTGGATCATCTATGTTTTTATTGTTGAGTTATAAGAGTTTGTTTTTCAGTATTCTAGACGTACTGTGTGCAGTCCCTCAGTCATGGCCGACTCTTTGCCACCCAATGGACTGTAGCCCTCCAGGCTCCTCTGTCCATAGACTGTTCCAGGCAAGAATACTGGAGTGGGTTGCCATTTCCTTCTCCAAATGTTATAGATACAAATACTTTATCGTGTATATGATTTATAAATATTTTCTCCCCTTCTCTGGATTGTCTTCTCACTTTCTTGATAGTGTCCTTAGAAGCACAAAGGTTTTTACTTTTTATGAAGTCCAGTTTCTCTTTTCTGTTATTGCTTGGGCTTTTGGTGTCATATCTAACAATCCATTGCCAAATTCAAAGTCATGCGGGTTTAACTATCCTCCTCTAAGAGTTTATAGCTTTCGCTTTTACATTTAGGCCTTTGGCCTATTTTAGGTTAAAATTTATATATAGGGTAAGGGTAAGGTAGGGACTCAGCTTTATTTTATTTTTTGCATGTGGCTATCCAGAGAGGAACCTGGCAGATTGCAAAGAGCTGGACACAACTGAGCAACCGAGCATGCGTGCACACCCAGTTGTCTTGGCACTGTTTCTTTTCCCCCTTATCAAAAATCAGTTAACCATGGATGTATGGGTTTCATTTTTGGACTCAATTCTATTCCATTTACCTATACATCTGTTCTTACCCTAGTATCCCATTGTTTTGGTTAGTGTTGTTTTGTTGTAAGTTTTGAAATTGGGATATGTTAGTCCTACAACTTTATTTTTCTTATTCAAGATTATTTTGGCTATTCTGAGACCCTTGCGATTCTATATGAATTTTAGGATTATCTTAGCAGTTTCTCGTAGAAGCCAGCTGGGATTCTGATAGTGCTGTGCTGATTCTGTAGACCAGTTTGGGGAATGTTACCATGGATCTCATGATCCATGAACGGGATGTTTTCCCTTTTACTTAGTTCTTGTTTAATTTTTAAAGCAATATTTTATCGTTTTAAGAATATAAGATTCATACTTGATTTCTTAAATCTGTTCCTATGTATGTTATTATTTTTGCTGTTATCACATATAGGAATGTTTCCTTAATTTCATTTTTGGATTGTACCCCTATGTATTTTTAGTGCTCAGACTTTATCTGTGCTTTATTTCCCAAACCCTAATTGAGCAGCTATATACTTCTGCAGTTTTTAATTAGTCTAAATTTTTAAATTAAGTTTTAAAAATTGAAGTATTTGTTGATTTACAATGTTGTTAATTACTGCTGTGCAGCAAAGTGATTCAGTTATATGTATATGTGTATATATATCTTTTTTTTTATTGCATTGTATGGCATGTGAGATCTTGGTTCCCTGACCAGGGATTGAACCCACACCTCCTGTGTTGAAAGTGTGAAGTCTTAAGAACTGGACCACCAGGGAAGTCCAGTACATTATTTTTTTTTATAATATACTTCTACTGTACAGCACAGAGCTTGTTTATCCATTGTTTATATAAAAGCTTACATATACTAACTTCCAACGTCCTCATCTTTGACTACCAGTTTGTTCTCTGCATTCATAATTCTGTTTCTATTTGTGTCATATTTTAGACTCCCACATATAAGTGATATCATATGGTATTTGACTTTCTGACTTCACTTAGTTTGATAATCTCTAGTTGTATCCATGTTGCTGCAGATCTGGAATTTTTCCAGTCTCTGGGAATTCAGGGATGAACAGTGACACATGAATGTGAATTCCTTGAGGGTGGAGACTGGTTTCCTGCAGTCAGTTCACCAATCTGACCTCATGCCCTTGGCTTTTATTTCAGGGTTTCCTGGAGGATACCTACCTCTTTTATGGACATTACACCATTGATGGGGTAAAATTTCAGAATTTCATCTATGACCTGCCTCTGGCTTATTTGTTAAGCACAATTGCCTACCTGGCTCTGAGCCTTGTTTGGATAGTGAAAAGGTACAGTTTATCTTGTCATTGTGTTCTCTTTGAATTACTCTTGATGGTTGGAGTCTCTTGGAGGTCTGTGAACTCTGGGAGCCATTGCCCAAAGGATGAGAAGAATCCAAGGGCCAGCTTTCTGGAAAAAAGATTTGTGAATGTGCTGGAGGCTGTAAAAACCTGGAGGAAATGGAGGCAGCATTTGGGAGCTGGAGTAGCAGCCTGGAGTTTTCAGTCAATCACTATTAAACACGTTCCCCCAGCATTATCTTTGATCTGGTGGGTATGCTAACAGGTCTCTATTGGGTTGCAAGTGGCAGAATCCCAACTCTGACTAACTGGGATAAAGGGGAATTGAGTGGCTGAGAGAACCAAGGAAGAGAGGAAAAACTCCAGATTACAGGAAGGACAAGGATCTAAGAATGGATTCAAAACAACTCAAGCATTGGCTCTGCATCTCTGATTCTGCTGGTGACAGCTGCCTTATGTGGAGTCCCAGGGTCACGAGCTCAGAAATCCTTTGAAGAGACTCGTTGGCTCTGCTTCATTCACGCACCCAATCCTGACCCTTCCGTTGCGGCCAGTGGGTAAGAGTCATATGAGAATGTGGAATTTCCCATGGTGGCCAGATGTTTTAGTCAATTCCAAGAAAAATGAGGAATATTAATTACCTTAAGCTACTTTAACAAACAACTGTCCCTGAAAGTACAGTGGCCCAACATGATGAAAGTTGTACGTGAACTTCCTTACATGCAGTTCTCAGTGGGCACAGGTTAGCGTAGAAGACTCCTTCTCAGTCCTGCCAGAGCTCAGGCTGACTGAAGCTTAGCCATCATCTGCATGTGTGGCTTTGCTGTTCCTCTTGAGGGCTGGAAGAGAAAGCGACCTTGGAGGAGAATCACATGGAAGGTGTTTCTGGGCTCAGCCTGAGAGTGATGGACTTCACTCACATTCCATTGGTATAGCTTAGTCACATGACCACAGCTCACTGCAGGGGAGGCTGAGAAATGTTGTCCTCGGCTGGCAGCCACTTCCCAGCACTCGTGCTGCACTATGGAAGGGGAACCACGCATCCCTGATGGACGGCTCACTGTCTCCAACCCAGGTGGGGAGCTTGGATGAGCACCTCTCTTACCCACTTCATTGTCCCCGTAAGAGCCAGGCAGTGCTATAAGCCATGGGGCTGTGAAGCTCCTTATTACAGATGAAAAAGAGACCAGGGTGTTAGAGTCTGAGTTTGTCCTCCATGGAGCCCAGGGTTCACCACCCCAGGGAAAACCCCAGAGCCCAGCTCGGCACTTGTGTCCTGAGTCAGGATCCGTGAGATGAAAGTGAGCTGATGTGTGTCTATCCCCCACCAGACAGACAGCGTACTGACGAGGAGGAGCAGACATCCTGCTCAACTTGAGGGCGGAAAGATGCTTGGTAAAGAAATGTTGGTTGACTGGGGCTCTGGCTTTGCTCTTTGTGCTCGTGGTCGGGGCAGATCCAAGTTGTATGGACCTTCTGTGTAGACAGTATGGAGGGGACCTCTGTAAGACAAAGAGCCTGGAAATACCTTTTGCATATTTATAAAAAATAAAAACAAGTCCTCATGAACACATTGCTAGAGATGCTTCTGGGGCCTTGGAAGGGGCCCTGAAGAAGACACTTTATTAGCTGAACAGTGAATCCATCTGTGGGTCTTGCTTGAGCTCTTTTACCTTATAGCCTTGATGGCTTCATAGTAAAGCCTATAGGGAGAGTGGCTGTGATGTAATGGGGAGTGGCATCCCCAGGGAGGAGGAAGTGCTACAGGGTAGCAAAGAGGGTGAACTTGGGGTCCAGAGACCAAGGTTCAAATGTCACCCCACCTCTTTGGACCTCATTTTTTTTGTCTGTGAAATGCACACAGTTAGAAAGATTGTTGGGAGGATTAACTGAACCAAGGCAAGTAAAGGACTTAGCACTGGGCCTGGCACCCTGTAGACATTTATTAAATTAAAATCATTATCACCATCATCATCACCACTGAACTAGCCCCAGTTCTGCCTCTAGCTCTCTGGACCTAGGAAATTTTTCCCTTCTCTAGATCTTAGTTCTCTCATCTGTAAAATGTAGGTTTGGTCTAAATCAGACCATTCAACTGGAGTAGGACCCCAGAATCACCATAGAGCTTTATAAATAGCATAAATCTGGATGCACTGCCCCCACCATGAGACATACTGAATTAAAAATGTCAGGATATGGAATCACCTGGGAGTCTACATTTTGGAAAAGCAGTCCAGCTGGTTCTGACTTAAATGCTTTGCTGTGAACCTTTGGCAGAATGACTGATTGCTATAATTCCTTCCACTTCTATTTGTGTTCACAACTCAGTAGCAAATCCTAAAAATACCCTGGTTTGTCTACACAGTGTGTGGCATTTGATGTCTTGATTGCTATGTCAAGTGCCAGAGTATGTTTTCCAGAAAAGCATTTGAATGAGTATTGATTATGAACTTGTACAACAGCGTTGTGTCTGACTTAAGCAGGTGCTCACTAAATATTTGGTTATTTTACTGTTTAAGTTATTTATTCATGCATTTATTAATCAGATGGATATTGGCTATATTTATATCCAGGCCCTCTGGATATAAAGGTAGCAAGACAGCCAGAGTACTTGTCATCAAGAAGTTTAAAATTTAGCCAGGATAAGGACTTACAAAGAGTGAACACATTAAATAACATCATTGTAGGTTAGGTTATTGCTGTCAAGGAAAGTAGAGACTGACTTGAAGTAGGCAAGTCAGGCAACTTTAGATGGGATAGTAGGGAATCTATGGGAGGAAGGAATATTTGAGCAAAACCTCAGGGGATAAGAAGAAGGCAGCCATGGGAAGAGGGGAGGGCAGAAAGAACTGAAAGTGCAAAGGCCCTGAGGCTGCAGGAGAAGTTTGAGTGTTTATGGAAAGGAAAAAAAGCTATTGTCATTATAGCAAAGTGGTTCTATAAGAGAAAAGATGGTGCCATGCAGGATCATGTGGGACTCTAGGGTGTGTTGAGTTTGGCTTTTATTCCAGCGGTGGGAAAAGGTCATTGAATGAATAAAGGGACCGATTTTCAACAATGAGATGCCTGCTTGTCTGCTACATATTTAGAATGGTCCAAAGCTGGGCCATGCATGTCAAAATCAGTGGAAGGTGCAGTCAAGTGTGTATCCTTTTAACTTTAGATGAAGCCAATCCACAGGCCTGTGTTTTGTTGTTCTTACAAAATGGGTAATCATGTTTTGGGGTCAGGTCAGTGGAAGGGTTCAAAATCAACCTGATCCGGAGTGAGGAGCACTTCCAGAGTTACTGCAACAAGATCTTTGCAGGCTGGGACTTCTGCATCACCAACCGCAGCATGGCAGACCTGAAACACAGCAGCCTGCGTTATGAGCTCCGGGTGAGTGCCGCTCGATTTTTCTCTTGGTGGGAGCTGGGGTTGCAGCCTGCAGAGGAGCTAGCGCGGGCTGGGCTGTCCTGCTTAGGTACCTTCCCCTGTATAGTTTTCAAGAGCTTTTTGAAGAACCGCTTCCTGAGGTTGATCACTTTAGCTCCAAGCATAAAGCTGGTGAACTGGAGCTGGGAAAAGAGACAGTATCTTCCCTTCTCATCTACCACCTTGAACTTTTTTTTAAATATAGGAAACTTATTTTAATCCTAACTGAAGAAAACTGATTCTGTTTTTAAAAATGTTGTTGGAGTATAGTTGATTAAAAAGTTGTGTTAGTTTCAGATGTACAGCAGTGTGATTCAGTTATTTCATATACATATGTTCATTCTTTTAGATTCTTTTCTAATATAGATTATCACAGAATACTGAGTAGAGTTCTGTGTGTTATACAGTAGGTCCTTATTGGTTTGTACTGTTATTTTTCTGCTTGATGAGAGCCTGTCGTAAACCAGGAGAAATAGAACATAAAACAGGACAAATAGAACTAAGAATGCTATGATGATAAGGTGGATGCGGAGAATATGAAAATGCAGAATTTCCAAATTAATCAGGATAAAAGGAGTCACAAACATCATCTTTGTCAAACCTGCCCCAAAAGGAGGAGAGACAGGTGATATCAAAAGATTAACAACATGAGATGGAAGGGATCAAATCAGGTGTATTATTTGTTTAAGGAAATAATGCCTGCTGTGCTGTTTAGTCGCTCAGCTGTGTCCGACTCTGTGACCCCATGACCTAGAGCCTGCCAGGCTTCTCTGTCCATGGGGATATTCCAGACAAGAATACTGGAGTGAGTTGCCATGCCCTCCTCTAGGGGATCCTCCTGACCCAGGAATTGAACCGAGGTCTCCTGCATTGCAGGTGAATTCTTTACCAGCTGAGCTACCAGGGAAGCCCCACAATATCTACTACATAATTACTACATTAGGTAATGTCCTGAATGGGTTATAGTTCAGTTTTCACATATATTGCAAAGTCTAATTGCAATCTTAAATAGGTTCTGCCTTCACTTAGGCTTTTAGTAGACTTGGAAACTGGTTGGGCTTGGTCTGAGAGGGTATCCTGGGGGAGATGAGTATTTAAGGAAACTGAATATATCGAGAGGGGGAGGGTAGGATGATGAGTCACAGTTTCCACCCCTAAATATCCCTTCATCCCAGTGCTCACAAATGAGTTTTCTTTGGTTCTCAGGCAGATCTGGAGGAGGAAAGAATACGGCAAAAAATAGCAGAAAGGACCTCAGAAGAAACGATACGAATTTACTCTTTGAGACTATTTTTGAATTGCATTGTGCTGGCGGTTTTAGCAGCATGCTTTTATGCAATCTACAGAGCGACTATATTCTCTCAAGAACACATGAAAAAAGTAAGAGCTCCGTGAAGGTCAATTTAACTTTTACTCCAGTTGGGCATTACGTATGCTAAGTGTATTGCAAACCTGCAAGGGAGATACTATCATCATTCTGTTTTGCGAATGGGAATATACATTTGGCTGATATGAAAAAACCCCTAAAATCAGACTGACCAGCTTTTTATTTTCAGTCGGGATAAAAGCATCCAAAATAGAGTGTTTGGGGTACCTAGTCCTCCTGGCATTTACAGTATTCAAGTCTAGGCTGGACTGCCTGGATTTAAGCCCCAACTGTACTACTTTAGTAAGTAGGTAAAGGGGCCTCAGTTTACCTAAAATAACAGGGGTTTTAAAAATCCTAGTTGGCCTAGTGGCTTTGCTTCATGAAATCAGCCATCAGGGGCGCAGGTTCCTTCCATCTTGTAGCTCTGCCTTCCTTAGGATGTGGCCTTCTCCCATATGGCACAGGATAGCCCACCATATTCACGTTCCAGCCAGTGGGGAGGAAGTGAAGGAGGTGAGGCAGCACATGGAGGTTGCACTTAAAACTTCTACTTATATCCCTTTGGCCAAAATTTAATCAGGTAGCCATTTACCTAGGGAGATAGATTCTGTATCAATGGATAATTGACAGCATTTTCAAGGCTGTAGTACTGATTGACCTGGAATAGCCATTCTCTCCTTTCATAATAATAGAATTTCGGTGACATATATGGCTATCTGGGATAAAAATAAAATGACAGCCTTGAAAATGCTGTAAATTACCCATTGATCCAGAATGCCTGGTTGTTGTTTTTTTTTTAATATTTCAGCTTAATAAATCCAGTAGAGCTTGTTTTTCTTTCAGTATGGTACTAGATCGTGGTTCCTCTGTTTGGACACCCAAGGAAGAAGATTGCTTAGTTTCAGGTGCCATGTTGAATGAAAAAATGTTTTGCTTCATTTGCTAAATGTGTTTGGGTGTTTTTCCCCCCTTACGGTTTAATGAGATATAATTAACATTCAACACTGTGTAAGTTTAAGGTGTTGAGCCTAGTGATTTGACATATGTACAACTGTGCTCTCTTAAGGTCAGTTCATTTGTGATGCAATTTATTATACCCCTGACCAGTTTTGTTATCTTCATAGGAAATTGACAAGATGGTTTTTGGAGAGAACCTCTTGATTCTGTACCTGCCTTCTATTGTGATCACACTGGCCAATTTTATCACCCCGATAATCTTTGCCAAGATCATCCACTATGAGGATTACTCCCCAGGCTTTGAGATCCGGCTGACAATCCTTAGGTAATGCCTAGGCATGCCAAACACCACTTATCACCTCCCCTTCCCACAGCAGACATAGCTAATCAATTGTGGTTCCTTTCCCTGCTGGGTCAAAAATCCTCTTCAGCCTTTAGATAGTCTCCACAGATGACTCAGAGTTTTCACATGCAGAGAAATCTCTTTGACTTAAGCGTCTACTCAGCTGCAGTGTATTTTTGGTTTAAGTATTAGCACGCTGACAGCTGACGGCATAGGGTGTGTCCCTGGAGGAATGTTGCTCTGAAGATGTTAGAAAGACAAGTGTGTACCAGCAGGAGAGTGAGGACATGAGAGATAGAAGGGAAGGCAGCTAAGAAAGCATATGCTGTTTGGGAAGTTGGAACTGGGGCTCAGTTCTGCAGGACAACTCAGGGAGTTTGCATGGAAAATATCTTAGGGTTTTCCTACTCAGCAGAGTGTTTATCCTTCAACAAATGTTCACCCTCCCCTGCCTAAGGGTGGCTGAGTCCCAAGGGCATTAACTCCCCCACAAGTTCCATCCCACGGCCCCAATGCATGGGCCTTGGGAAGAGAGTTACACTATAAGCTTGCAGTAGGAGCCCGAGACTTTGGCTGGAGTGAATGCTGAGGAAAATGTGGCCCAGACACTGACTGTGTGTGCTGCTGTTGCCTTTTTATAATTTGTTGTAATCTCTCTTCTCATACTAAAAAATACTCAGTTTCATTTAAAAAAAAAAAAGGGAACGTTTTCTTTCTGCTTCTCAAATGCCTCAGATGACATTTGCATCTTTAAAAAAAAAAAGTTTTTAATTTGGAAATTTTCAGATGGAACAGTATGATGACCCCCTATGTGTGTCCATCACTTAGTTTCAACTATTTACCAACATTTTGCTAGTCCTCTTTCATGCGGTTCCCCAACTCGGCTGGAATATTTTAAGCAAATCTCAGGCAACATGTTTTACCTGTAAAAGCTTGAGGGTATCTCTAAAGTGACAAGGACTTTTCTTTTTAAACATAGCCATCATCATACCTCATAGAATTGTCAGGTCCCTGATGGAGCTGCAGAGGGCTTTCTATGATTGGCTGGTCTTGGTTTGTTCAAATCAAGATCCAGAGAAAGGTCACCTGCTGTGTTGGGTTGTTAGTTTCTTAAATCTATTTTGTCCTTTCAAAAATCTCCCTGCCCTTGTGTTATGCCATTGGTTTGTGAGAGAAGCTGGGGCATTTGTCTTATATAATGTTCTATATTTTGGGTTTAGATCATTGTTGCTGTGTGTGTCTTTTGTTTTTCTATATCCCTTCATCACAAATAATGACTGTGGATTCAGACTTTTTAATTAGATTCCAATTCAGTTTTGAGTTATGGAAGCTTCCCTGGCAATGCTGGGTACTCACATCTCCCAGGAGGACAGAATATCAGGTGGATGGTATAGGTTTGCTCCCCAACTCACACACTTTTTAATGTTTCTATTTCATTTAATTTTTTAAAATTATAAGCCAAACAATAGAACCATCTTTAAAGAAAATGAGCCCTCTGCCCTTCTGTCTTGAATCTACTTCCCCCCAGCAGCTCTTATCTACATGGTTCCTATTTTTCATGCCAACATGCATATGTCTTGTTTTCTTTTAAAATAGGATTGTTTCTACCTGAGACTCTGCAATGTATTTTTTTTCCACTTCTCAGCATATCCTAAGCTATCTCTCAAAACTGATACTCAGAAAATTCAATTAGTTCTTTTCAGGGCTTGTTCTGAGCATGGCTACATCTTCATGGACTCAGGATTTCCCAGCTTTCTGATATTTTTTTTTCTTTTGCATTGAAAAAATGTGATAAAATATATATCACATGAAATTTACCATCTTAGCCACTTTTAAGTGTGTAATTCAGTGGCACAAAGTACATACTCAGTGATGTGCCGCCATCACTACTGTCATTTCCAGAACTTGCTCATCATCCGAAACTGAAACTCAGTGCCCGTTTGTGGGTTTGCTGTTCAGAAAGGCAACTTCTCTGCACCCAGCCCTGTTCCGAGGGGCCAGCTTGCCCTGAGCCCTTCTCATCCGTGCTCCCCCCCTTCCCTGCAGGTGTGTCTTCATGCGGCTGGCCACCATCTGCGTGCTGGTGTTCACCCTGGGCTCCAAGATTACATCCTGTGACAACTACTTGTGTGAGCTCTGTGGCTACAACCAGAAACTCTACCCGGTGAGGCTGGGGGGAAGGGCACCCTACGAAGTGGGTCATTTGGGGGGGCAGTAGCATTAAGGTCGAGAAAACAGCCGATGGAGCCAAGGGTGTGACTCCCAGGTGATCCTCTTTCTTGCTCTGTAGCTGAGTCTGTCACACCAGGAACTCCTAAGGGTTTGAAAACCCAGGTCTGTGCTGGAGCTCAGAGGAGTGTTGGCTGGCGGCCTCCAGAGACACAGGATTGGGAGCTGGAAATGACCTTGGTAGAACCTGGCTTTTTCTGCTCCAAGTCAGGCTCATTTCTCTCTTGGTTTCAGTGCTGGGAGACCCAAGTTGGGCAGGAAATGTACAAGCTGATGATCTTTGACCTCATCATCATCCTGGCTGTGACACTTTTTGTGGATTTTCCTAGAAAGTAAGTGTGAGGGGTACCCCTGTTATCTCCCTCGCCACCCCTCATCCCCCGCACAGGCTCCCATCACAGCTGCTCTTCACAAAGAGCTGGATGATTCCACATCCTGGAAACCACTTGACAACCACAGGGCCTTTCAGACAGCTCCAGGCCGTCTCCCACCCAGTCCATTATGCGCGCCCCGCCCCGTTGAAAGGCAGCACAAAGAGCCGAAATGCTGCTGCTTCCCGGGGGATGCCCTCGGGGTGACTTCTTGCCCTGTCCCAGCCACAGGCCCTGTTAGTGGAGGCCCTCCAGGCTGCAGTGGACACAGCGTTTCCTAATCTGTGTTCAAGCCCAGCACTGCCCATTTCTTCATCACATGACCTTGGGCCAGTGATTTCAGCTCTGTGCCCGTTTTCCTACCTATGAAATGTAAATAGTGGCAGTACCCATCTCATACCGCTTTGGTGAAGATTAAATGACAGAGCGCAGATAAAAGTACCAAGAACACCCCATGCCACAAAACTCAACAAAACATTAACTATCACCATCAGGATTATCATTACTATGCCTTCATTAAAAAAATTTTTTTTTTCTCAGCATCTTCATGAGCTTTAAGTGAAACTGTTCACTTAATCACATGTACAAATTATTTTTTACTCACATATACAAATTCACCTGGCATATGCCAGAAGTTCAATAAACCCATAAAAGTAAACATTAAAAAAAGAAACTGTCCTTTTAAAAAAATTACACAAGTATGATGTGTGAATGTTTATATTACAATTTTTAAATATTTAAATAAATATAGAAATTCTGAGAGTAGTAAGAGCCCTTTTGTTATCTTATCCCTGATTCCCCAGACCCACCCCACTCCTCAGACATGGCCATTGTTAATACCTGGGGGTAGATCTAGCCATCCTTAAAAAGAAAAGAAAAGCATATTTGCGTAAATACACATGTAAGGAAACACACAGTCTTGTTGGAAGTGTCCTTTTCTTGCCCACAAATGGGATCATGTTACATCTATGCGGGTCCACAGCTTGCTTTTTCCCCCACACAAACAAAATACCATGACTTTACACGTCAGGACACATAAATTTTCCTTATGTGTTTTAAAGACTGTGTAATAGTCTGCTGTACACATGGCTTCTCATTTGATGATGAAGCCGCTACTGATGGGCACTTAGGTTGTTGCCAGTATTTTTGCTAATATGTGGTAATGCTACAGTGAATAGCTGTATGTATTTATCTCAGGCCCCTGGTCCTAGGATTTCTGTAGGAAGCGTCTAGGATTCCAGGAGTGGCATACAGGGTGATAGGTCCCTCATAAGCCATTATCTGTGTGGATGCACAGTAGCTCTGTACTTTTTGAATTGAGGGGCATGCCAGCACACCGAAACTGCCCAGGTCATTTATTGTCAATACAGTCCCATGCAGTAGGCTGTGTTATAATCCCCATACATTTCAGATGAGAAAAATGAGCCTTGTCTAACGTTTGGCTGGTAAACTATAGATCTGAGACTTGGACCCTAGTCTTAATGACTCCAGAGTTCACTGTATTTTGCATCTTCTAGACATATGACTAACAGTTTGCATGAGAAGTATGCATGGAAACAGCCCTAATTGTGTGGATGTGATTCTGTGCCTCGGCCGACGCTGGGTCCAGGTGCTAAGCTGTCCTGTTTGTCTGCAGGATCCTGGTGACCTACTGTTCCTCCTGGAAGCTTTTTCAGTGCTGGGGAGAGCAGGAGTTTGCTATCCCCGATAATGTTCTGGGCATCGTTTACGGGCAAACCATTTGCTGGATTGGAGCCTTTTTCTCACCCCTTCTTCCTGCAATTGCAACCTTGAAATTCATTATCATCTTTTACGTGAAAGAGGTAAGGAGAGGTGGGGTTGAGGGGACGATAACCCAGACCATTCTTGATCTTGCAGGACATTCAGCACACACATGCCTGGAACCCACCCAGATCCCATCAGATGTATCAGAATTGCATCCTTTATTTTATATATATATATATATATATATATTTTTTTTTTTTTTTGGAAAAAAAAACTTTGAATGGATTTTCACATTTTTATTGTTTTGAGAGTTGAAGAAGTCTTGCTCCTCTGGTTTAAATGCTTTTGTATATAGCTAAGAGTTGAGTTGCAATTGATTAATCAGTTGACAGTGGTTCATTTTGGTGATATTTAAGAAAAGGTTTATTATTTAAAATTATTTAATTTTCTGCTTGGCTTTTGGAGCTGGTGCATTTATTTTCAGTTCTCAATTATTTATGTAGCTCCTCAAACAGCTCACAGATTGTAGGTATTGTACCTGAACTAAGGACTCAGTGGGTGAAGTAGCCCTACAGATGACTAATTTATCTTGGCTTGTTAATCAAACTTTTTAAAATTATAGATGCAATATATGCTCACTGTTACACATTTAAACAGTGCAGATATGTATTCCATCCCTTCTTCTAGAGGTACCCTCTGTTAATAAGCCCAACATAATTGAGCACCTAATATACCAGGCCCTGGGGATTAAAAAATGGAAGTAATAATAGTATTATTAATCAGTACAACAGTACTAACAGGTGATAATAATACTGTGTCCTCCCAATCTGCTGAACACTATATAGATGATCATGTAATACTTTAAAGTAGGTACTGCTAGTAACCATATTTTATAAATTAGGAAGCTGAAGTTCAGAGAGGTTAAGTAACTGATCCAAGAACACACAGCTTATCAGTGACTCCTGAGATGTGAACCCAAGTTTACCTTACTCCAGAGCCTTTGCTTTTAATCCAATAGGCAGGGCCTTTCATTGGGTCATACTTTCTACTCGGCTGTTTTGGTCTTTGAAGAATGTTCCAGTGCTTTCCTTTGAAAACTTCAGTTGGCTGAAGTCACCACAGGAGAAATGGATGCTAGAAAGCTCATAGGAGGTTTTTCTTCTTCCAGAAAATATCAGTTAGGCATTGGCTTCCCAGCGTGTAGCTCAGTAAAGACAGCATGGGGGCAATAGAATGGGTCACAGGCACTGCACTGAGTTCTGACACCCCAGCTTGACTGGCCAGCTGCCCCCAGACACCCTGAGAAGACGTCTGCCAGGGTCCCTCGGCTCATAAGACGTTCTGAATGCTGTGGTCACAGGAGCTTGATGCTCCTGAGACTGTAGCTTTCTGCAATACTCAGGAGGAAGTATATGCCTCTTTCTCTCCTCCTCCCCACCTGATCTCCCCTTCAAGTCTTTCCCTCATTGGAAATATTTATTTTTAATATATAGGAAAGGAACTTAAGTATTGGGGGTCCAGTGCAGAGGGGACTGTTTCATTCCCCGATCAAAGAGCCTGAAATCCCACATACCTCATGGCCAAAAAAACCAAAAACATAAAAACAGGAACAGTATTGGAGCAAATTCAGTAAAGACTTAATATATAAGAAAAATCCGTGTGCATGTAAAAATGCAAGCACAGTATCTCCTATTCTGGTATGTATATACTTAATACATATTTGAACCCCTAAGGAGAATACTTTTTGAATCTTTTCAAATCTTCATATTGTATACTGTTAAATATATCACATTGTGTACTCTACCTTATAATTTTATTTGTCAATTATACCTCAGTAAAGCTGAAAAAAGAAATTTACAGTAAAATGTTTAAAAATATATGAAAAAAATGAGATTATACAGTACAAAGTTTTGACATCCTGGCTTTTCACTTGACAGGGCCACATACGATGTAAAGCTCTCTCGTTTTTTCTAAGGGCTAGGTGGTTTTCCATCATATGGATCACTTTAACCTGTAAGGAACTACATTGATAGCTACTTTGGTTGCTTTCAGTTATTCCCTGTTATCAACAACTGTAGCAGTTAATACCATATACATGTATTTTGGCCATTTTTTTTTTCGTTTTGGTCTATATTGCTGACTACCCTACCCTCTAGAAAGGTTATAGCCAATTTATATTCCCACTGTAATACATAACTGTGCTTATTTATCCTCGGAGAAGCGGTGCTCTTCATTTTTCCTCTTTCTTCCTTTCTCTCTTTAGATAAGTCTTCTTTATACCTGCAGACCCTCTCCGAGGCAGTTCAGAGCATCCAATTCTAATTTCTTCTTCCTGTTGGTGTTGCTGATTGGACTGTGCTTGGCAATTATACCTCTGACAATCAGCATGGCACGGTAAATATGACTTTGTTTCTTGAACATTCCCTTCTTGACTTGTCCCTCTTTTGTGTTAAAGCCTTCTTTGCATTCTTTATTGGCACCAGCAGAGGTCAGTAAGTCACTCCTGGCTGTCAGGTCCACCTTTGTTTTGGCGTCACCCTCTGGATGCTGAAATATCTGAGTTCACTTCTGAACTTGGACTTGCAGGTTTCCCATTGGTTTTGAGAGTGTTGTTTGGATCTGTTCCACCCGATCCCTTTTCCTAGGACCTCTCTTCTGGTCGCCTTTGGGGTAGTTTGTTTCTGATTGTAAAGATAATGCATGATCACTGAGAAGATTTGGAGTGTCTTCTATGTACCAGGCACTGTGCTAGATGCTGGGGGTATAAAGACGACTCGGACATGGCACAGGGAGTGTATCATTTAGTGTGGAATTTGGAAAGGGGAAATGCTCAGTCCTGAGGATGAGAAATTGAGGGTTCCAGACCCAGTGATGCCACTTCTTCTGTTATAACCATTTATACTAGACGCTGGAGAGTAAACAACTTAGCTTTTGCAAGCTATATGGTTTCTGTAGCACTTGTTTGACTCAACTGATTATATATCATCTATGTTGTAACCTATGCAGCCTATGTTTCATCTATGTACATAAGCCAGTGGGCAAGAATATGTTCCGATAAAACTTTATAAAAAGTAGACTGTGGACCAGATTTCATCTGTGGGCTGTAGTTTGCCACCCCTTGACTTAGTGTCATGGAATTCTGTTTCTTTATTTTATTTATCTATTTTGCTCCATGTCTTCATTTTTTCTGTCTTATACTGGAGCGGGTTGCCATTTCCTACTCCAGGGGATCTTCCTGACCCAGGGATCGAACCCACGTCTCTTGCACCTCCTGCGTTGGCAGGTGGTTTCTTTACCCCTGTGCCACATTTCTTCATCTTTAATTGAAAAGCCTAGAACTTTAATTCCTCTCTCAGGTTTTATTATTATTGAGTCTGCGTCGGTTCAGTTCAGTTCAGTCGCTCAGTTGTGTACACCTGTTTGTGACCCCATGGAATGCAGTACCCCAGGCTTCCCTGTCCATCACCAACTCCCAGAGCTTGCTCAAACTCATGTCCATCGAGTTGGTGGTGCCATCCAACCATCTCATCTTCTGTCATCCCCTTCTCTTCCTGCCTTCCATCTTTCCCAGCAACAGGGTCTTTTCCAATGAGTCAGTTCTTCACATCAGGTGACCAAAGTGTATGTATGTTTATTGTAATGGTAGTATGTTATATATTGAAAAATTAAAGTAGTATAGAAAATAGTATAAATTAAAGAGCTTTATTATGAAAAATGTATTTTTAATGCATATGGAATAATACTGTTTGGCAACTTAAATTTTTTCACTTTTTTATTATGTCCTTTTCCAGGCCAGCATATACCGAACTCTTGTTCTTTAAAAATATTTTTTAACTTTGAATTTTTAAAATTAGAAATGCATTCACATGGCATAGAATTGGAAAAGTATAGAAGAGTATGTGGTGGAAATTCATCCTCCAATTTTGTTTCCTACTACTTAGTTTCTATGTAAGACAGTCATATCTATATATGTGTGTGTCCCTCTCAGTGGTTCTTTATTCCATTGTACGATGGATCATAAATTGCTCATCCATTTTCTTAAACAACATTTAGGTTGTTTCCCGGAATCTACTTTTATCCCTAAAATAGAGCTGCAATAGAAAATTTCCTACACAGAACTTTGTGATGTGACTATAGGCAATTCTTGTAAGCCTTAATTTTTTTCCCATTGTAATTTTATTTTTCCCTTATTAGTTAAAAAATTTTCAAATCTATAGAAAAGTTGAAAAAACATAGCAACGACAACTTATATACCCTTTACCTGGATGTCCTAACTGTTGCATTCTGCTACATTTGTCTTCTCTCTCCCTATGCATAACTTTTGTGTATGTGATGATGAACCACACCACGGTTGTAGGCATCACAACATTTCATTCCTAAATTCCTAAACCTTCACTTCCTAAAAGTAAGGACATTCTTCCTATATATCCACAATAACATTATCACACCTACGAAAGTTAACGCCAGTATCATATTCCTGCCATTGCCATGTTTCTCCAGTTGTCCCCAGATAGTCTTTTAGAGTTTTATTTTTCAAATGAGGATCTTTTTCAGGTTTTACTCATTGCTTTTGGTTACCATGTTTCCTTAGTCTTTTTTAACCTTTAATTCTTCAAAAAGCCAAAGCCAGTTTCCTCACCTCTAAATTAAAAGGCTGAAGAGTGGTCTCCCCACATTCTAGAGCTGGCTGTTTTCTCACAGTGTCATTTAACTTGATCTATTTTTTTTTTAATTTCTGGTGCTCAATTTAGTGCTGTTCTAGAATATCACCAGAGATATTATTATCTTCCAGTAACAGGTTTTTTTTATTTTTTAACTGAAGTATAGTTGATTTTCAGTGTTGTATTAGTTTCAGGTATACATCAAAGTGATTTAGTTATATAAGTATATTCTTTTTCAGATTCTTTTCCTTTATATGTTATTATAAAATACTGAGTATAGTTCTCTGTGCTGTACAGTAGGTCCTTATTGATTATCTGTTTTATATGTAAGTAATGTGTATATGTTAATCCCAAACTTCTAATTTATCCCTACCTGCTCATCACTTTCTCCTTTGGTAACCATAAGTTTGTTTTCTATGTCTGTGGGTCTGTTTCTGTTTTGTAAAAAAAGTTCATTTGATTCTTTTTCTTTTTTTAGATTACACATACCATTTCTCTGTCTGGCTTTCTTCACTTAATATGATAATCTTTAGGTCCATCCATTTGCAGCAAATGGTATTATTTCATTCTTTTTCTGGCTGAGTAATATTCGTGTGTGTGTGTGTGTGTGTGTGTGTGTACACCTGTTCCAGTGTGTGTGTGTGTGTGTGTGTGTGTGTGTGTGTACCACATCTTCCTATTCATTCATCTATTGATGGATACTTAGTTTGCTTCCAAACAGTGAACACTGGGGTACATGTATCTCTTCAAATTAGAGTTTTTCTCTGGATTTATGCCCAGAAGTAAGATTGCAGGAGTATATATGGTAACTATTTTTTAACTCAACCTTCTGTCCTCAATTTTTTGTAAACTGGAAATCAAGTCTAGGGACTTGAGATTTCAAGGTAGGTATTTTTGACTGAAATATTCCAGAAGGCGCGTGAGGTCAGGCAGTTCCTTGTGGGTCACTGTTAATGAAGCTTTGTGGGTGTGCAGAGGAGGGCTGCTCAGCCTGTGCTGCAGGCCTGGCCCTGAGCCCTGTGCTTTGTGTCCTGGCAGCATCCCTTCCTCCAAAGCCTGTGGGCCATTTACCAACTTCAACACCACCTGGGAGGTGGTCCCCAAGACAGTGAGCACCTTCCCCAACTCACTGCAGACGCTGGTGTATGGCATCACTTCAGAAGCCTTCGCAGTGCCTTTTTTCATGATCATCTGGTAAGTGAGAACCACCTAGGCTCTGCAAACATTTTCCATTGAGACTGGTGGGCTGCTCTCCGCTGGGAAATGGAGCTCGCCTGAGACATTTGGTATGATACCGAACCTCTCTGAGCTGTACTTTACCTAATCTCTAAAATGTTGTAACAATAGTAATTATTTCAGAATATCGTTCAGGGAGATCCCAAATATAAGGCACTTGGCCAGATGGCTGACTTATAAAATATAACCCAACAAACACTGCCTATTATTAGTATTACTGCATATTGTTAGTATCACAAAATTAGTTGCTCTTCAGAAGAGGAATTGGCAACTGGGCTGAGAGAAGAGTACCAGTGTAGGAGCATGCCCTTGAACCCTGGCTCTACCATTTACAAGCTGTGTAGCCTCAGGTCATCACATATCCTCTCTGAGTCTTGATTTCCTCACCTGGAAAATGGGAATAAAAATGGCACATACCTTGTAGGGCTGTGAGAAGAAGGACTCATGGTGACACGTGTGAAGTGTTTAGCAGAGGACCCGGCCCTTAGTGAAGGCTCAGCAAATGACAAGGGTTGGGTGCAGAAGCGATGAGGGCTTTTGTGCAGGGATTCATTCTGTGTGTTAAAGTAATTCCAGTCACAAATGTGTGTTGAGGGCTCACTTTGTACTAATTACTGTGCATTCTCATTGTTCATAAATTCCATATTTTTTCTGTATTGTAAATATGCTGACTAGCTAAAATATTTTTGTAACCAAAATATCAATACTAGTGATGCTTTTTTGTGGTTATTTATGGACATGTGTTGAGTAACAAAAAATGAGTTGCTTTGACGTACAGTGTCTCAGTGCATTTATTATTCCACTGCAGTAGTGGAATATCATAGACTGGGTCATTAAATATTATTTCTCATGGTTCTGGAGCCTGGAAGTCTGGGATCAAGATGCCAATATGGTCAGGTGAAGATCCTTTTCCAGCGTACAGACTTCTTGTATTCTGTAATGGCAGAAGGGGCTAGGGAACTCTCTGACGTCTCTTTAATAGGGACACTAATTCCATTTGTGAGGGCTTCATCCTCATGACCTAATCACCTCCCACAGGTCTACTTTCTAATACCATCACCTTGGGATTAGGACTTATATGAACTTTGGCAGGACACAGTATTCAAACTATAGTTCAGACTGTAACTAAGTATCCTAAATTTGTATATTCTGTTTATAGTGCCATGTTTCTTGCATTTCATGTGTTTGGTGGTGGGTCATTTTGCTGTTCACGCAGAGACATGAAGTGTTGTCTAGGGTTTTCTAAGTGCTCGAAGGCTGGGATGTGTTTTATGCAGAGAGTAAGCTTCATTTGGGCACACATCATGGTGCTGTTGACTGTGAGTTCAGTGATATTAAATAAGGTGTCTTTAAATAGAAACAGTTATTATGCATTAATAACATTCTTTCTCAAGAAACATAAAAGAAAATATTGATCAGCTGACGAAAATGTGACCAGAGGTGCGAAGGAACCTACTCTGTATTTCCTTTGGGACCATTGTTTCAGAATTTACTGGTTCAGTGTTCCTGGAAACTAGAGAACTATCACAAATCACTGAGTTGATTGTAGCTTACCTGTACTAACTCCTGCAGTCATCAGTTATCCTATGATGTAGATATTACTGCAGTAAAATCCCACCATGATGCAAGAAAAGGGTTAAAAAATTTATTTGTTAAAAGTAAGATACCTTTGATATCAATAAAATGATGTGGGAGTTGTAGCCAGTTAGCCTGAAGTTCCGCAGATCCTGGAATCCAGTGGCTCCATCATTGTTGGTTCACTCCGGCTGTGGTTTGGCTGCCACCATCTGGCAGTGGTTACCTGATAGGACTTCCACATCTTTGGGGGTCATTCTCGACCTTGGCCATGGGGACTTCCAGAAGAGAAGACTGACATCCCTGATTCCAGTGCCCCTCATTTCCTCAGCCTTCTCTGGGGAGCTTGAACAGGCAGCCACCTCCCCTTCGTGGATGATGTTGCTTGCTGTTTTCCTGGGCACTTGCCCTTAACTTCACTTGTCCCTCTTCTCAAAGAGAATAACTTCAACCACCTGCAGTTGGGGTCTGGGACTGCAAAGAAAACAGGAGCAATTGCCAGTTGCTTTTATTCAGAATTGAATTATGATAGGCTTGTTATCACTGGGTTTTACTCTGTTATCCCCATTTTACAGAGGAGGGGGCTGAGGCCAGAGAGGCTCCACAGTGATCATCCACAGTCACTTTATTCTGTGTTGAGCTGAGCTTCTGGCCCATCTCCTCCTCTCTCCCCTGTCACGTGAGTGCCAGCGGAGATTCAAGAGCTGTAGTACTTAGAAAGCAAGGCAGGAGTCGGTCTCCGCTGCCACTGCCAAATAAAACCTCTCTGGCTGTTTCTGATGCTCTCTGCTTGGGAGAGTTGTGGGTTTTCTTTTTTTTCCTACTGTTCAAACAAAAGTAAAACTGTTCCAGGCCAAGTGGGTCGGGTTGTTTTCCAGTGGCCGTCAGATGGTACTAACTCCCTAGTGACCTCTCGCCTTACGTTGCAGCCTCATTATGTTTTACTTCATCGCCCTAGCCGGAGCACACAAGCGGGTGGTCGTCCAGCTCCGAGAGCAGCTGAACCTGGTAAGAAAGCTCTGGTCCCGGGGGTCAGGGCCAGGGACATTTATGGCAGGACATGGAAAGGAATGGGGAGCTTCTCCCGGGGAGAGAGAGGGACGCTTCCATCGCCACTCCTGCAGAACTCTGCCTTCAGGCTCAGCCTCCTGCAGCTCCGTCCTCATACTGTGCTGGGATGCAGAGGGGAAGAAGAGAGACAGGACTGCTCAGTGGCTAAAGGAGAAAGATACATTCCGATTACGATAACTGTACTGTAAAGATGGTACAGACGAGCTAGTTAGAAGGTGCCTGGTGGACCATCTGCTGCTGAGATGGCAGCCAAGACTTGAATGATGAGAAGGAGCCAGTTATGGGAGATCTTGGGTATGAGAGTAACAGGCAGAGACAACAGTGAGGTCAGGGCCCAGGAGGAAGGGCAGTCTGCACGGAGGGCGCAAGATGATGGAAAAGGCAAGGCGAGCTTGAGTCACAGCACCGCCTGAGGGCGCTGGTGGGAAGTCTGGCTTTAATTCTGAGTGTGATAAGAAGCCCCTGGAGGGTGTTGTCCAAGTCTGATGTTCATTTTTACAAGGCTGCTTTGTGGACTGGGGGCTGCTGGGGGTCCAGGGGACAAGGGTGAAAGAGACAGTTTGGAGGTCATTGGAGGTCCAGTACTTTGGATCCTTGGCCTCGAATCTGATAGGTAATTTCTTGGGTTGAAATATTTGTTTCCAAATATACTGACTGTGCTGTTGAACCCATTTCTGTTTTTAGGAAAGTCGAGACAAGCGTTATCTAATCCAGAAACTCACAGAAGCCCAGAGGGATCTGAGGAACCGGCTAGACTGAGATGCTGCTGCCTGTGGCTCACAGGCTGGCCTGGTGACCCACCAGCCTGTGATATCCGTTGGGAATTTTAGCAGAAAGTTTTAAACATATTTTTCTGGAGTTTGGGCCTTTCCTGAAAGCGGCTCCATACGTGCAGCTCCAGTGGCCGTGTTTACATTACCAGGTCCCTGTTTAGGGCATTAGTAACTTGGAAAAGCAGGTTCAAAACCATGTCTTTGCCTGTAACCCAGCAGCTCAGGGGCACCTTGACCAAAACACTGACTTCGAAGCTTTTCAACCGAAATTGAGGCGAGACCACTCATGTTTTTTGCACGCTTACTTGTATTGTCTTTTAAAGTTAACTGTGCAGTTCATCAGTCCACAAGCCTGGGTTCTTTCTTTTGAACCAGGTTCTGGGGGTTTAGGCTGACAGGTGTTCCCTTAAGAAGCAGTGACTCTTGTGAATGGTTCCGTAGACTTAAAATGCAGAAACCCTAGAATCATGATGTTTGAAACAGATGGTAGAGCATGGAGAGGATGGTTATGTAATTTCAGCTACGTGGTAATATGTAATATGAGAGTAATGCTGTATGACAGAGAAAAGCCCTTCCTGCTCTGTGAATAAGGAAGGCCCCGAGGGCCTTGGATTGAGCCTGTGATGGGGGAGCAGCCGCAGCTTGGCAGCCTGGATTTTGTAGCTTCCTGGGCATGTTGCTACAGCCTCGTTACTCAGGGGAAGCTGCTTTTTTAAGGGCCTGGATATTCACAACCTTCTATTCCCTTCTAGTCCTGGGCTTGGAGACTTGGCAGAGGGCCCTGTGCCATCAAGATTCAGAGGCAGAGTGTGTCCTGCTTTTCCAAAGGCTGCATCCCTTCCTGCACTGAGGTCTCTGAATGGCACTTCATGGTTCAGAGCCAGGCTGGAAGGGTCTGTGTTTGGGGCAGGTGGGCTGCAGCATCAGGCCAGCCTTTGGCAGTGTGCCCATCTAGACTGAATGCTGGAGCTTTTAAATGTACATATTCATAATTTTCAGGGCTCTTGTTTTTCTCGTGCTTAAAATTTTTAATTTCATTTTACAAAACATGTAGATATCTCTTAAGACTTCTGTTACCATAAAAACCTTATGCAATAAATACCTCAGCATAAGCTTACCTGAAATTGATAGCTTTAAACCTTTTCACATAAGCCTTGATTATAGCTTAATCAGTTTTCATTCTAATACTTTCAGAATCTTTTCCAAACTACTGTAGTTTTGTAATGGACGGTCTGTGCCCTCCTTCTCTTGTTTTCCTTCCTTTCACTGCTCTAAACCTTTCCTTGGGATATCCTGGCATTTAAAGGTGGGTGCAGGTTTTAGAAAGCTGCTGCTATGAAGACTATTTCCCACCCCCAGGACTCCCCTATTACTCAAAAATGATTGAGTCCTTGCTCTTAGAAACAAAGCAAGCTCACCATAGTTAACATAAGTCTATCTACTTGTCCCTTTGCCACTTTTTTTTTTTGCTCTTCTACAGTTAGTATTAACACAGGGTATTTTTAAAAACTATGAAACTGATGAGCTTTTCAAGCTTTTCTTACCTTTTTAAGGTTTATGAATATTTAAGTCTAATAACTAGTATGGAATTTTGAACAAATGAAAGTTCATTCCGTCCTCACTTAAAAAATTCTAAATTGTTGGCACTTTTGCCTAAAGAATTTATATGTAGCGCATTCTTGCCTTCACCATGCTTCTGAGAACAGTCAAGCGTTCTGTGCAGTGTGTGTGTGCATGTGTGTATGTTGGAAGCTCTGTTTTCTTTCCCTGGTATTATACTGAAATATGCTAATGTATTCATTTTAGGTAAATGCTGCTAATTTGCATACTTACTTGAATGTTTTTATGTATTTTGATAATTTTAATAACTGCAGGTGATGTCTGTATAATAAAGTGCAGCTCTCTCTAACAAACGTGCATTAAAACTACTGATTAAACTGTATCTTAAAGATTTTAAAATGTGATTGTGTGTATTTGAATTCTTGGAGGGGTCTTGTCAGCAATCTAGTTACCATAGAAAACTATAACCATTTGTAAGGTTGCTCTTTGCCTTTTTCTAGAATCAGAGAGAAGAAAGAAATATTTAATTTTATAAAGTCATAAAATGAGTGCTTTTAAGACTGTTAAGCCAAGGAGGGATGTGTGTGTGTTTTAAACTTAAAAGACATAGTTATTTCAAGCAACCCTATCCCACCTCCCAGAGGAATTTTATTCTCCCAGAAAATTATATATAGTCAAGCAGATACGTATCTGTAGTTGTATGCATATTTATTTCTGAGCTTCTCTTTTTGTCCTCCTTAATAATATCTTGAAGATCTTGAAGAGTAGCTACCCATTCTTTTTTATGAGTACATGGCATTCTTCCATATGTCGGTATATACTTTCATAATCATTTACCAGTGCTGGATACTTAGTTTTCAGTCACTGCCCCCTCCCTGACCCCACACACCTCATTATAAACACTGGGAGTTGGAATTTTGAAAGTTCATGCAAACATTTCTCTTTTCTCTGTTGACTTCAGGTTCTTTTTTTTTTTAACATATAATGTATTTATTTATTAAGAGTTCAATATTATTATTTTTTTAAATGTTTAATTGGAGGATAGTTGCTTTACACTGTTGTGTATGTTTTTGCCAAAAAACAACGTGAATCAGCCATAAGTATACATATATCCCCCCACCTTGAAACCTCCCCTCCAACCCCCCACTCCAGCTTCAGGTTCTTGTTCTTTATCAAGACAGCCTTGCACTTCCTTGCAATCACAAAATATTCTCATCCCAGCAGAGAAGAATCCAGTTACACAGGTCTTTTAATTTGTATTAACTCTTTCAGTTAGCAAAGTAAATTTCTGCAGCTACATGTCTGATTGCAGATACTCACTAAGTATTGGAGAGAGCTTCCCTGGTGGCTCAGTCAGCAAAGAATCTGCCTGCAATGCGGGAGACCTGGGTTCAATACCTGGGTTGGGAAGATCACCTGGAGGAGGGCATGGCAACCCACTCCAGTAGTCTTGCCTGGAGAATCCCCATGGACAGAGGAGCCTGGTGGGCTACAGTCCATGGGGTTGCACAGAGTTGGACATGACAGAGACTAAGCAGAGCAAAGCAGAAGAAAGGAATTAAAGGGATGGCACAGCAAGGTCTGATCCCTAGGAAGACAGAACTTCTTAACGTGTCTTCTTTATATAGGGTGTTTGCTTTATTGGTAAATTCCATTTGGTATATTTTCTTTCTGATACATGGGATATGCCTGGGACATAGAATGGCTTTGTAACTTGCTTAGTTGCATAGTTTTTTACAGGTTTATTTACCTTTCTGAGATAAAGTACCTTCATTTTTAAAATGAAAATGCATTCACTTTTATTTTTGAGGATTGAATTAGGGAATAATAAGCCTTTTCATTATGAAATTTTGTTTTTTCATTACAAAAATACTTATTATAGAAAATACAGAGAACACTGAAAGCTACAGAGAAAAAAGAAATGAATCTATATAAGCAACATTTATGGACATCGACTTAATCTTGGCAAAATTCCTCCTATGGTAGAAAGAACAGAGTGAGAGAGGGAGGATGACAACAAAAAGAAGAAAAATAAAAATTCTCATTTCTTCTTCATAAGTGTTTTTTCACTTTATCCAAAGTTCCTTATAAGCATTTCAGTGGGCTACATGACATCATACAGATGGATCACAACTTTATTTTTTAACATTCCCTTGCAGCTCAACATTCATTTTGTTTCCAAATGTCCCTGATAACCAATAATGAAGACACAAAAACTTCGTCAACATTTTTTCCTTTTTTTTTTTTTTTGAGACAGTGACCTGGAAATGGGATTACAGCAAAGGTTTAGAACATTTCAAGGCTTTTGAGAGCAAGATTTACATTCAGGTGCTTTACGTGAGAATGTTACACACCTCACTTTCACCAAGTATTAGGAATTAAAAAGTTGGACTACCCTGGTGGTCCAGTGGCTAAGAGTCTGCCTGCCAATGCAGGGGATGCAGGTGCAAGCCTTAGTCTGGGCAGATCCCACATGCCACACTCAGAACAACTAAGCCCATGCACCGCAGTTACTGCGCCTATGCTCCACAAGAGAAGCCACTGCAGCTGGAGAATAGCCCCCTCTTGCTGCAACTAGAGAAAGCACATGAGCAGCAACTTAGACCCAGTGCAGTCAAAAACAGAAATAGTTATGTAATAGTCAATTACAATTTTAAACCATTGCAGTGTTGTTAGGGAGATTAAAATGGAGGAAGGTTTGTTCAGGCTTCAGAAGCAGGAGAGCGGGCCTCTGACCTGCTTCTGACCTGCCTGGACACTGCCCAGATTCTGTGCCTGCCTGCAAGCACAGCAAGTCAGGCAGCACTTTAGATAAGAGAAGGAGTGGGTCTTGGAATTCTTGAGCCCCCGGAGGTCTGGCCAACCCCTCAGGGTCTAACGAAATCCTGTGGCTCACAAGGGGAAACAAATAGCATTTCAAAAAGATGAAAGGAAAACCAGAGCTGATTTTTGCATGCAGACAGATAATGATACCAATTTTCAGCCTGGGATGATTACAAGCAGGAGCCCCTGAAACTGCAATCTGAAGTTTCACCCTTGGGATGGATGCACAGCCCGGTATCTTTTCCCAATCGAGACTCCAGATTGTTGTTAACAAGAAACTTCCCAGCACTGTTCAAGTCTGGATATAGGCCGGCCCAATTTGATGATGTATGTGCTGTTCCTTCTCCCTATTGTTTCTATTTTTTTTCTTTTAATGACTGTATATGGAACTGTATATGGAAATTAAGTCAAATAATTATTAAAAATTGAAATTGTTTATGTGTGTAACAAGTGGTTTCTTGTGTAAATGAATCCTTCAAAACTAAGACGAAAGTAAAACTTTCAGCAAAACATAAATTGGTGCTGTGAGCAGGATTCATGAAACAAAATGCCACTCCTAAAAAGAAAGAGGATAAGACTAATCAAGTTTTTATTCCTGGATGGGAAGATTTGCCTTATTACTCGTTAGCTACTGAATGGAGCTTGTGTGAGAAATGGGTCCTCAAAGCAAGCTGAACCTTTAGTAGTTACTGAACATTTGTGGCTCGTGCTGACTGAGAAAGGACAAGGATATACCACACTGGTAGGAGAAGCTGGATCCTTCTCTCTGCCTACTATAAGGTGCATGAAGCTAAATTAAAACTAGTGAAGAGAAATTAAAATTGGAGAAAGAGTTATGCAATTTACAAGGACAATTAGCCATGTTACAATGTCAAAATTACATTTTAGCTGACCAAGTCTCCACTTTTCAGTCAGCCAAAAAAGCCGCTGTAACATCTGCAGAAGCTAAATATTGAAAGTGGTACAGCCAGGTTAACAAAAAGAAAGTTTATCTGGCAACAGCTAAAACAGCAGTAGCCTGGGACCCCAGTGCTCGAGATGGAAGATTAATCCCTCTGAAATTCAGGGACCTGCCCAGACTCTAAACTTTAGGGGAACACAATGGGCTAAAGGACATAAAGAGATTTTACCTAAAGCTAAACAAAAGATAATGGAATCTCAAACTTCTAAGACAAAAAGGGGGCACAAAAATTTATAAGGATATTTGGCTGCTGGGACAATATATTCCACATTTGGGCCAGATACTGAGTTCACTTTACAGTAACTCGATGTGGAGAAACTTTTAAGGAAAGAAGTGTAAATGAGGTAAGAGCTTTTAGATAAACTCTATTAGGAATAATTATGCTTGGGCAGTGTGCACCTAAAATAGTTTCTTCAGATTTGGTAACTTGAATTTCTAGGGTTGTGTTAAATCATGTTTAATGATGGAAGTTGATTAAATAATTAGGCCATTTCCAAATAAAATAAGATGCTAAAATAATTTCTAAACACTGGCTTCTATTTATAGAAAAACAAAAGGTTTATAACTATTAATGAATATGTTTGGTACCATCCTGAAATGTTCTTTATAAGAAAGCAAATATTTTTAGAAACTATCACTGGTATGTAGGTTCACCAATGTACAGAATGCTAACCTAAAGGAGAGTTCATGGTTGCTTAAGGAAAGTAGGATGTGTGTTTTTAGCAAAGTATGAGGAATGGAATTGCATTTTGTTAAGGGAAAGGAAAGTAAGTCTGACTTATAGGTATCTGTTTCTGAATGGGAAAATAAAGTTATGGATACAGAAAGTATTCAAAGGTTAATATAGATCACTTAAAAGTCTATTATCAAAGGCACTTCAGCATCCCAGGGAAACTTCTACCATGCATAAAACTCTTTTCTTGGGGTCCACTTTCCACAAATCTTTCTTCTCATAAAAATCTGTATGTCCGGGTAAAATGTTATCAGTAACAATTCTAGTTATTGCATTAAAGTGTTACATGTCACAGCAGTGAGCAAGTTACTCTGTCAATTGCAACATAATCAGATTTTAAAGTTTCCTTCTTAAGCCATTTTGTCATATGGATAGCTCATGCTTCCAAGTGAATGCCTTTGTGAAAAAAGATACTACCACCTGGTCAAGATTTATAGAAAGGACCTAAGAGTACATTAAAATTAACTTATCTAAACCAATTTTGCTATTAACAGTAAGCTATTATCCGACTAGAAGTTGGCTTTCTCTCTGTGTTAAGATAGCAAAGTTTTCTTGGAATGTGGCTTCTGATAACAGACTATGTGAATTTCTTTGCCTTTAAGTGATTTATACTTGTTTTTAAAAGCTTTTGTTACTTTGGTAAAGTAAATAATATTATTTCACAGTCATCTGTGAAGATTGTGGCACACATAAATAAAACTTGTTCTGCTTCTACAAAAAATTAACCCTTCATTGTCAGACTTTTGCTATCCTGATGGCCTTAGGACAAGGCACAGTCTACTTCTCAATCAAGGAATGTAAAATAGCTATTTAAAATAGCTATAAATCAAACAGTCTGGGCTATGGGAAATCCAAGATGGCCACTTGGCTTTCCCTACTTCCCTTACAAACCTCACTTTTTATTTGATGGGATAAAGTCTTCCCTGGCTGCAGGGTTAATACCCACACAAATATGTTTCACTGAATATTAAATTCTGGTTTTGCTAATTGAGACATTGACCAGGACTAACTTATATGCAGGGTACATCATGAGAAATGCTGGACTGGATGAAGCCCAAGCTGGAATCAAGATTGCTGGGAGAAATATCAATAACCTTAGATACGCAGATGAGACCACCCTTTTGGCAGAAAGTGAAGAAAAACTAAAGAGCTTCATGATGAAAGTAGAAGAGTGAAAAAGTTGGCTTAAAGCTCAACATTCAGAAAACAAAGATCATGGTATCTGGTCCCATCACTTCCTGGCACATAGATGGGGTAACAGTGGAAACAGTGGCAGATTTTATTTGGGGAGGCTCCAAAATCACTGCAGATGGTGGCTGCAGCCATGAAATTAAAAGATGCTTGCTCTTTGGAAGAAAAGTGATGACCAACCTAGACAGCATATTAAAAAGCAGAGATGTTACTTTGCCAACAAAGGTCCATCTAGTCAAAGCTATGGTTTTTCCAGTAGTCATGTGTGGGGTCGCACAGGGTCAGACACAACTGAAGCGACTTAGCAGCAGCAGCATATATCGATGTGAGAGCTGGACTATAAAGAAAGCTGAGCACCAAAGAACTGATGCTTTTGAACTGTGGTATTGGAGAAGACTCCTGAGTCCCTTGGACTGCAAGGAGATCCAACTAGTCCATCCTACAGGAAATCCAATACTTTGGCCACCTGATGGGAAGAGCTGACTCCTTGAAAAGACCCTGATGCTGGGAAAGATTGAAGGTGGGAGGAGAAGGAGACGACAGAGGATGAGATGGTAGATGGCATCACTGACTCAATGGGCATGAGTCTGAGTAAACTCTGGGAGTTGGTGATAGACAGGGAGGCCTGGTGTGCTGCAGTCCATGGGGTTGCAAAGAGTCAGACATGACTGAGAACTGAACTGAACTGAACTTCCCAGATAGTTCCTTGCTGTTATATTTATTGCTAAAAAGTTAACTGAATTATTCTAAAGCTTATTTCGGTAATCTATATTTGGATAGAGATTAGATACCCCATTAGCTACAACCATGGATCATAAAATTACATGTATAAATGAACTGTATGGTAATTGGAGCTTATAGCAAAAACAAGACAAAACAGTAACCTTGGGTTTCTGGAATAGGAAATTTCCAGAGGCTGGAAAGAATTATAAGAGTAATCAATTTGCTGAATTATATGCAGTATGTGTGGGTGTGTGTGTTAGTCACTCAGTCATGCCCAACTCTTTGCAACCCCATAGACTGTAGCCCACCAGGCTCCTCTGCCCATAGAATTCTCCAGGCAAGAATACTGGAGTGGATTGCCATTTCCTTCTCCATATATGCAGTACAATTAGCTCTAAAACAAGAAAATTTAACTGAATGCCATATATACACAGATTCTTGGTTGGAAACCAAGAAATTGGCTACTTGGCATCCCCTCCGGATAAAGAATAACTGGCAAATTCACTCCAAAGAGTTATGGGGAAAGGAATTATGTTCTGACATTTGGGAAACTGTTCAAACTACTAATGTTTCAATCTTTCATGTAGAAGCTCACAGTGTTTCAAACTCTATGTAATACTGGTATAAGTATTATGTATTTGCTGAGTCACTCAGTCATGCCCAACTCTTTGTGACCCCATAGACTATAGCCCACCAGGCTCCTCTGTTCATGGAAGTTTCCAGGCAAGAATACTGGAGTGGCTTGCCATTTTCTACTCCAGGTTATCTTCCCGACCCAGGGATCGGACCCATGTCTCTTCTCCTGCTTTAGGAGGTGGGTTCTTTATCACTGTGCCACCTATTACAAATGAATAAACACAAATCCAAGCAGAAGTCAATCCAGACTCCTGTGACATAACAGGCTTGACTTTGCAGGTACATGAAAAATGTAGCCACCTCGAAGGAAAAGCAAAGTGCAGGTGAGCTCAGGATTGAGGTATTTCCTTAACTATAGATGTCATTAAAACTGTTATTTTAGTGTCCAACTTGTCAACATATTAAGCATAGAAGCTTGCCATATCTGACACTTTGTGACCCCATGGACTATACAGTCTATGGAATCTTCCAGGCCAGAATACTGGAGTGGGTAGCCTTTCCCTTCTCCAGGGGATCTTTTCAACCCAGGAATCGAACCCAAGTCTCCCACATTGCAGGCAGATTCTTTACCAGCTAACCCACAAGGGAAGCCCAAGAATACTACAGTGGGTAGCCTATCCCTCCAGCAGATCTTCCCGACCCAGGAATCAAACCAGGGTCTCCTGCATTGCAGGTGGATTCTTTACCAACTGAGCTATCAGAGAAGCCCAGAAGCTTGCCACAGCTAGTCAAACAACAATTGGCATGTGGCAAGCTTCCTAGGAAAATATGGCAAATTGATTATCTTCATCCATTAATTTGAAACAAAGAATGCCAATTTGTTTGTACTGTTGTAGACACTTATTCTGGATATTTAGTGGCCATTCCCTTTGGGAAAACCAATCAGACTAATACTATTAAAACACTGGAGATAACTAATATTATGATGGCCCACTTCACAGTCCAAGTGACAATGGGTCACATTTTAAAGCTAAGTTAATACAAGAGTTTACCCCCGAACATAATGTACAGTGGACCTTTCATATTCCTTATCTCATGCTGCTGTTTGATTGAAAGAATGAACGGTCTGCTTAAGCAGCAAATAACTTGGAGAGGACTCTTTTCAAAACTGGAGAACTAACTTTAATACTGTCCTCAATATTTCAAATAACAGACCTGCAGGAGAATCAGAAGCTCCTTTGATGAGAATGACTATGCCAAATTTACAAATTCATAACATCAACTTCCATCTTTACACAATTGAGTATTGGGAAATTAGCCCAGGAGCACTAGCTCCTTTTGGAGCTCCTCCTGAGGCTGCTGGACTGAATTTGTACTCTGTATCTGAACACAGACTTACTAAAAGATTTATATGTACTGTTTCAACTGGTATTGGAATTAAAATGCCTCCTGGACACTTTGGATTAATCAAAGAACACTCCAGTTTAGCATTAAAAGGGATCTGTGTTTGTGGGGGAGTTATATACCCATACTACCAAGGAGAAATCAAGTAATTCTACAAAATGAAGGAAAGGATAATCTACTTATTAAAAATCATGATTGAATTACCAAGTTGCTGATTCATCCATGTGTAATTGACAAAATACAAAAAGGAGAACCTCCCACCTTCTTAACAGTTAGAGGTGATGGAGGATTTGGATCCACAAATGAAATATATGCAATTGGAGCTACAGTCTGGGTGAAGAAGGCTAATAGTCCTCCCATACCTGCTGATGTCAATGTGCAGGGGAAGGATAATACCATATTAGTGATGATCTCCAGACAGGAAAAATGGAAATATGTGCCATTAACCCACTGTCATTCTTGTGAATAGAGTTTTCTTGGAAGTCTGACCTTAATGTGGATCGTCATCCATGCCTCAACCCCTGGCCATTGTGCTAAGATAACATAAAGGAAATTATCAGAGAACCTTCAGCTAGAGAAACGTGAACCAGATTGAACTCAAGATAATTTCTCCTTCTCTGCAAACAAGTTCTGTCCTTTCTTAACTTTGACTTTCTATGGATAAAATTTATCTGTCTGCTAGATTATACCAGCTTCATGTGTTACCCATTGTATTTGGGAAAGAGTATTGGTTACATTTTACTGGAAATTATTTGGACTTTAATAATCATACCCACTTACTGATAAGACTGTGGAAAGGCTACCAAAGGACTGCTATGTGGACCAACATCTGGCATTTGGGAATCCTGCTTATTGGAGAACTCTATGAACTGTTGTGAATGACTATCTTCTCTAAATACTGTAGTATGTTTTTGAGATTGCCCCTCAATTTGTATGTAGTGTAACCAATTATGTAGAAACAATTTCCACATATCAGTTAGGAACCCCTTTTTCCAGATGCCTAATACATGTTAATCATTTATATTGGAAGGGGACCACCTATTTCTTTCCCCTATGAGAACTCAGGTATTGTGGACTCAAATGTTATTCCCTATTCTTTCTGTTTCCAATATTGGCTTTCCCTTAGAACCCATATGTAAGATTTTACAAGGAATCAAAGAGTGACAAGGGCTTCCCCTGTGGCTCAGCTGGTAAAGAATCCTGGAGAAGGGGAAAGCTACCCACTTGAGTATTCTGGCCTGGAGAATTCCATGGGCTGTAAATATGGTCCACGGGGTTTCAGCCATGAAATTAAAAGATGCTTGCTTCTTGGAAGAAAAGTTATGACCAACTTAGACAGCATATTAAAAAGCAGAGACATTACTTTGCCAACAAAGGTCCATCTAGTCAAAGCTATGGTTTTTCCAGTAGTCATGTATAGATGTGAGAGTTGGACTAGAAAGAAAGCTGAGCACCGAAGAATTGACACTTTTGAACTGTGTTGGAGAAGACTCTTGAGCGTCCCTCAGACTGCAAGGAGATCCAACCAGTCCATCCTAAAGAAAATCAGTCCTGAATATTCGTTGGAAGGACTGATGCTGAAGCTGAAACTCCAATACTTTGGTCACCTGATGCGAAGAACTGATTCATTTGAAAAGACCATGATGCTGGGAAAGATTGAAGGCAGGAGGAGAAGGGGACGACAGAGGATGAGATGGTTGGATGGCATCACCGACTCAATGGGCATGAGTTTGAGTAAACTCCAGGAACTGGCGATGGGCAGGGAGGCCTGGCATGCTGCAGTCCATGGGATCACAAACAGTTAGACATGACTGAGTTGACTGAACTGAACTGAAAGAGTTACAAAATTTCATAGATACAGGTAATCAGACCTTGACAGAACATTCTGTTGTTACTACTATTGCTACCCATAAGTTAATGGATGTAGGAGTTGATGTACCAAAATATACTTCTCATTCATGGTGAGACTTTTTCTTTACTAAGTCCCCTATTGCTCAAAAAGGGTTTTCTGCATTGCTTAACCCATTACTTGTTTCTTTGATCACTTTATTTCTATTGACTATCTGGAATTGTTATGTTACTTATAGAATGAAGAAATCTACTTGTGTTATCTTGCCTTCTTCCTATGCACTTTAGCCTAAACAATCCCGAGCCCAACTTTCAGGGAAAGTAAAATGGAGGAAGTCTTGTTCAGGCTTCAGAAGCAGGAGAGCAGGCCTCTGATCTGCTCTGAACCAGCCTTGACACTACCCAGACTCCGTGTGTGCAAGCACAGCAGGTCACGCAGCACTTTAGATAAGAAAAGGAGTGGGTCTTAGAATTCTTGAGCCCCTGGAGATCTGGCCAACCCCACAGGGTCTAACAAAATCCTATGGCTCACAAGGTGAAACAAACAGCATTGTAAAAAGGTTAAAATAAAAATAGAGCTGCATTTCTGCATGCAAACTGTTGAAGATAGAAGTCTGCATTCTCAGATTATAAGCAAGAGCCCCTAAAACTGCAATATGAAGTCTCACCCTTGGGGTGGATGCACAGCCCAGGACCCTTTCCCAGGAGAGACTCCAGATTGCTGTTAACAAGGGATTTCCAGCCTGTTCAAGTCTAGATGTAGGTTGGCCCAATTTGGTGATGTATGTGCTGTTAAGTCTCTCTATTGTTTCTATTTCTCTTCTTTTAATTACTGTATGTTGAAATTAAGTCAAATAATCTTCCATAAAAATAGTTTATGTATATAATACCATGTGGTTTCTTGTGTTAATGAGTCCTTCAAACCTGAAAGGAAAGTAAAACTTTCAGCAAAAAAAAGTGTGTTAATTTTTAAAACAATTAGCAACATTATTTTACAATAGCAGTCTATCTTAAATATTTTATAGTGATGGAAAAAAGATAGATAATCCAAGAATGTAAAGCAGAAAATGAAAGTCACCTTCTCACAATTTCAACTCTGAGGTTACCATTATTAAACATGCTTCCACACATGCACAGCCTCCCCAACAAGTGATTTGTTACAATTAATGAGTCTACCCTGACAGATTAGATACAGACTCAAAAGTATGAAATATGTTGCTAAACCTACTCATCCCAACCTTACCCTCAAGAAACCAGTTTGCACCAATTCCCTGGTGACTCCCATGGTAAAGAATCTGCCTGCAGTGCAGGAGACCCGAATTGGATCCCGGAGTGGGGAAGATCCCCTGGAAAAGTGAATCGGTACCCACTCCAATACTCTTGCCTGGAGAATTCGATGGACAGAGGAGCCTGGCAGACTACAGCCTGCGGGGGTCACCAAGTGTCCCGCACGACTGAGGGACTAACACACGCCGTCACTAACGGTAAAGGGGAAATAAGGATAGCAATAATAACTTTTCTTTGTAGAAAACCTAAAGCTAGCGAAAAGGAGTAGGAAGAAATTTAGTTTGTCAACCCCAATACCTAGAGTCAACACTATTTGCACGTGGTGAATTAACTTCAGATTGTAATTTCTACTATTTTAAAGCGCCTACAGATAGAAATTTCCTGTATTGGCAAAGCACAAAATACAATGGCTATGCCGGTAAACAATTCCCTCATGGGCCTTTTCCTCAGGAATTGAGGAAAGTAATCTTTTACCCGTTTGGATTTTTGAAAGAGCAGTTTAGCATTCTCATCTCCACGGCAACGCTTTACGTAGTGATTGATAGCGACCGCATCCACTAGAGTCTTTTCATTTGACATTTCCAACCAATCGAGTGGAAGCGGGGTATTAGGGGCGTTTCCACCGGTGCGAGAACCAACCGCATCTGACTTACGTCGGCCGTGCGTCATCAGGCTGCGCCAAAGGCAAGGTAGTTCCGCTCCGTTCAAGGAGTAGTAGTACTGTTTCCCCGCAGCAATGAGTTGTACCCGGGCGGCGACGGCTTGCTGCCTGTGGCGGCTGCGCACAGGCGCCCTGCAGCCCCTCTCAGGTAAAGGGGAAGCCTAAGTGCGACCGCGCGCGGGGTTGAGTCGCCCAGGAATTTTCTCCTCAGGCTTAGGTCGGAGAGGTCACGGGGTTTGGTTAGACGTTTACACGTCACAGGGCTGCGACGGAGGGCCACTGCGCGGCTGGAAAAGCGGCGCGAGGCCTGTCGTCGGCCGCTGGGGCCCGCCGGACGCAAAGCGGGTGGGCTTTCCGCAGAGACGTTCTGGCGTGCCCATTCGGCGTCCGAGCGTTGGGGGAATGACGTACTTTCGCGCTTGTTCTGTGACGTCACGGCACGTGTGGTAGGCGTACCGGACTGAGAGAGGGCCACCTTGAAAGTTTAGTGTCCTGGGGCCGTCCTCGGCGCTTTCGCTTGTGGCCTTGTAGGTAGCCCTACGACCGGCTGCGTGGGCTTCCTCCATCCGCCCGCTCCGCTCCGGAGCCTGTTAGAAGCGCAGATTCTCAGATCCCTCCCCTAGCCTTCCGGATCTTAACAAGCCCTTGGAATGACTCGTGTGCTTTTGCAAGTCAGAGAATCACCGGAACGTTGGAAGGGGCGTCAGATTGGGAGTAGCGAGACTTGGGCTTGGATTCTGACTCGTCTTTTCCTCATTTATCCGAGCTGCCTCAGAAAATTGTGAGGTCGTTTTCTCAAAGTTAAACCGTTCGTGTACCACCTTCAGGATTTTTGCTTTATAGCAGATACTTTGCCACTGATATTACTAGAGTTGTTTTTTTTTTTTTTAATTTCCCTAAACTGTGTTCCTGTTTAACATTAGAATATTGGGAAACTAGAACCTTAGGTAAATGGAAAACCAGTATCTCTTGTCCCAAGAAAAACAAATCATAAAAGTACGCTGAAAACAAGAAATTATTGTATTAGATACTGTTGTCTACCAAGGTTTGAACTCAAGACCATCTTTTTTCCTCAAGAAAGGAAAATTAACAAGTGTTCTGTTCAGTTGCTCAGTCATGTCTGACTCTTTGTGACCCCATGGACTGCAGCAAGCCAGGCCTCCCTGTCCATCACCAACTCCCGGAGTTTACTCCAACTCATGCCCATTGAGTTGGTGATGCCATCCAACCGTTTCATCCTCAGTCGTCCCCTTCTCCTCCCACCCTCAATCTTTCCCAGCATCAGGGTCTTTTCAAATGAGTCACCTCTTCCCATCGTGTGGCCAAAGTATTGGAGTTTCAGCTTCAGTATCAGTCCTTCCAACGAATATTAGGATGGACTAGTTGGATCTCCTTGCAGTCCAAGGGACTCTCAAGACTCTTCTTCAACACCACAGTTCAAGAGCATCGATTCTTCCTCTCTCAGCTTTCTTTATAGTCCAACTCACATCCATACACAACTGCTGAAAAAACTATAGCTTTGACTAGATGGACCTTTGTTGGCAGAGTAATGTCTGTGCTTTTTAATATGCTGTCTAGGTTAGTCATAACTTTTCTTCCAAGGAGCAAGGTCTTTTAATTTCATGCTGCAGTCACCATCTGCAGTTATTTTGGAGCACCCCCAAAATAAAGTCTGTCACTGTTTGCATTGTTTCCCCATCTATTTGCCATGAAGTGATGCGACAAGATGCCATGAGCTTAGTTTTCTGAGTGTTGAGTTTTAAGCCTACTTTTTCACTCTTCTTTTTCACTTCGATTGAGAGGTTCTTTAGTTTTTCACTTTCTGCCATAAGGGTGGTGTCATCTGCATATCTGAGTTTATTGATATTTCTCCTGACAATCTTGATTCCAGCTTGTGCTTCATCCAGCCCAGCATTTTGTATGATGTACTCTGCGTTTAAATGAGCAGGGTGACAGTATACAGCCTTGACTTACTCCTTTCCCGACTTGGAACCAGTCTGTTGTTCCATGTCTAGTTCTAACTGTTGCTTCTTGATCTGCATACAGGTTTCTGTATGTGTGTATGGAAAATAACTGTTACTAAAAAACATCATAGCCACTTAAGATCTTTTCATATATGACTTGAAATCTCCTAGGTGCCATCACTGGTTTGTGTTTCACATTTAAGGAACTCATGAGTATAAAATGATGCGCTTGAGAGCTTTTAACACTTGGCCTCAATTTTACTATTTCTCAGTTTTAAAGTGTGTGACAGTGTGGGCAAAACTCTAGATTGTTGAAGGTGAATTTTAATGCTCCTTCATTCTTTTTCATTTATAGTTACTTTGCATCCTGTGTCTCATTTTATCTTCATGATCAACTCAGTAAGAAAGATTTTATTATTGTGTTTCCCCAAAAGAAATAACCAGATCTTTCCCAATTTTATATGTAAGAAATAGCAATTAGGAATTGTCAGAAGTCTGTGTTAGAGACAAGATAGGTATTTTCTGATTCTATTTCTGTGCCCTGTCTATGGTCCATCTCATACTTTTTTCTTTTCCAATGTGGTTTATTACTAGATATTGGATATAGTTTCCTGTGTTATATAGTAGGACCTTGTTTATCTATTCTTTTTGAAAACATTTTTGATGTGAACCATTTTTTATGTCTTTATTGAGTTTGTTGCAATATTGTTTCTGTCTTATATTTTGGGTTTTGGCCAGGAGGAATGTGGGATCCTAGCTCCCTGATCAGAGTTCAAACCCACACCACCTGCATCGGAAGGCAGAGTTCCAACTGCTGGACTGCCAGGGAAGTCTCCTATCTGTTTTATGTATAGTAGTTTGTATCTGCTAATTCCAAACTCCTAATTTTTCCCTCCCCACTCCATTGCCCCTTTGGTAACCAAAAGTTTGTTTTCTAGGTCTGCGAGTCTGTTTCTTAAATAAGTTCTTTTGTAAACTTCTTAGCTCTCATTTTAGATTCCATACATAAGTGGTATCGCCTGGTGTTTGTGTTGCTCTGCCTTCATTTAGTATGATAATCTCTAGATCCATGCTGCTGCTGCTGCTAAGTCGCTTCAGTCGTGTCCGACTCTGTGCGACCCCATAGATGGCAGCCCACCAGGCTCCCCCGTCCCTGGGATTCTCCAGGCAAAAACACTGGAGTGGGTTGCCATTTCGCTAGATCCATGCATGTTGCTGCAAATAGCATTGTTTCACTCTTTATGGGTGAGTGGTATTCCATTGTGGGTGTGTGTGTAGATAGACCACATCTTTGTTCATCTGTCAGTGGATATTTAGGTTGCTTCCATCTCTTGGCTGTTGTAGTCTGCTATGAACATTGGGGTGTGTGTGTCTTTTCCAATTATAGTTTTGTCCAGATATATGCCCAGGTACTGGATCATATCGCAACTCTGTTTTTAGTTTTTTGAGGAACCTGCATATTGTTCATGGTGGCTGCCCCAGTTTACATTCCCATCAACAGTGTACGGGGGCCCCGTTTTCTCCACACCCTCTCCAGCGTTTGTTATTTGTAGACTTTTTAATGATGGCCATTATGACTGACTGGTGTGAGGTAGTACCTCATTGTAGTTTTGATTTGCATTTTTTTAATTAGAAGTGTTGAGCATCTTTTCATGTGTCTATCGGCCATTTGTATATCTTCTTCGGAGAAATGTCTGTTTAGATCGTCTGCCTGTTTTTTTCAGTGAATTGTTTGGTTTTTGGTTTTTTTGAGTAGTATGAGTTATTGGTATAATTTGGAAATTAAGCCTTTATTGGCAGCATTGTTTGCAAGTCTTTTCTGTCTGCAGGTTGTCTTTACATTTTCCTTTGCTGTGCAAAAGCTTATAAGTTTGATTAGGTCCTATTTATTTTTGCTTTTATTTCTGTTGCCTTGGGAGACTGACCTAAGAAAACATTGGTGTTGTTTATGTCAGAGAATGTTTTGCCTATTTTCTCTTTTAGGAGTTTTGTGGTGTCATGTCTTCCTTATTTATGTCATAACTTACATTCTGAGTTATCTTTGTGTATGCTATGAGGGCATGTTGTAACTTCACTGATTTACATGTGGCTGTCCAGCTTTCCCAGCACCACTTGCTGAAGAGACTGTTTTTTTCCTCATTGTATAATCTTGCCTCCTTTATCAGAGATTAACTGGCTAGGTGTGTGGGTTTATATCTGGGCTCTATTCTGCCCCATTGACCCCTTTGTCTCTTTTTGTGCCAGTGCTACACTGTTTTGATTACTGTTAGCTGGTGAGAAGATGCCATCAGTATTTCTAGATCATCATATACTTCAAGTGAAGCCAGGCTCCAGATCTTTGGTTAAATCTTCTATGTTTTAAATACTGGTAATTAATTTACTTTAAAAAAAAAAAAAAAAACTAAACACTGCTGTATTTAAAATGGATTACTCACAAGGACCTACTGTATAGCACATGGAATTCTACTCAATGTTATGTGGCAGCCTGGATGGGAAGGGCGTTTGGGGGAGAATGGATACATGTATCTGTATGGCTGAGTCCCTTCCCTGTTCACCTGAAACTATCACATTTTTTGATAATTGGCTATACCCCAATACAAAATAAGAAGTTTAAAATCAAAGCCACAAATCACGGCAGGTTAAACGGAGTACACTTGTAAGCATCCCCAGCCTATGGGGAGCTTATTTGTGACCTTTGCTGTAAGATGCCTCTTTCTTCTATGAAAGGAAACGTCTCAATTTTACCTGAGAGTAATGGAGAATAAACACTTGCATTGCAGCTTATGGAAGAAGGATCAGTGTCAGATTTTGCAGTTCGGGAATGACCTTAGACAATATCGATAGGGAAGCGGTGGATCGAATAATCCGGGTGGATCATGCAGGTGAATATGGAGCGAACCGCATCTATGCAGGGCAGATGGCCGTCCTGGGTCGGACGAGCGTCGGGCCAGTCATTCAGGTGGGCACCTCTTGATCTCTCAGTGATGAATCACATTGGGTCACACATTCTCAAGGGAGGTACTATTGTCCCCAAGAGAGGAAAAATTGGTTGTGGGATGGGGGTGGAGGAGTAAAAAGCATATTATTCTTTTTTATAAAGCGCAGACAGACATAAACAGATTTATAGTACATAAATATACAGTCTAGCTGTGGTAGTAAAATTTCATTGTGGGGGAGCAATAAAAATGGATTAAGAGTCACTGCATTCACTCACAGCACCAGTTGTAAGACCTGTGGTCCCATCCCTAGTGGAGCCCAGTGGAGATATTTTATATTTTATGCTGAGAGGCAGACTGGACAGGTGTGGGCATCATAGTCACACAGACTGAAGTTCACATTCCAGCTCTCTCCCACCTCCTACCTGTGTGAGCTTGAGGAAGTCACATGACCTGTTCCGTGTCTGCAAAATGAGCTGACAAAAACGTCATTCAGTTTTGGTGAAGAATAAATGAGCTGGTGTAGAGCAGCTGATACCATGTCTGGCATGTAGTAGATACTTAGCACAAGTTAAATCGCCTGCTCTGAGAACTTGGGCAAGTTACTTACCCTCTCTGTGCCTCACTTCCTTCATCTGTATGGTGAGGGTAATAATAGTTTGTCTTTCACAAAGCTATTTGACACTACCTGGCTATGGGACATTCTCTTTTAAGTGTTCACTCTTATGAGCATTCTTCCTTTTCCCTTTGATGTAAATGATATATTTCTGGCTGGCTGAAAGGAAATCATAAAAAAGGTAATATTCCGCCCTCGTAATTTTGAAATGGGCTACACATCTCATGTCTTTGGGGGTGTGGACCCTTGTCCTTGAATAGGTGCACTGTGGATCTGTGCAACTTCTGCTGGCTCTGCGGTTCGGAGTCTGCTCGTCTCAAATGGAGATAACAGACCCTTCTCTTGGTTTGCTGTCTCTCTTCCCTATAACCTGATGTTTAAGGCTTTTCCTTTGATGATTCAAGGGGACTGGGGGAAGTAGCAGTTCTCATCATTCTCCCCATTGTGCTTCTTTGACCCACATGAACAGAGCATGTGGCTTCCTTATGTAGCAGGTGGTCTCTCTGAAATGTCTTTGTTTTTATGTTTCTTACAGAAAATGTGGGATCAAGAAAAGGACCACTTGAAAAAGTTCAGTGAGTTGATGATTGCATTCAGGGTGCGGCCGACCATTCTGATGCCCTTTTGGAACGTGGTGGGGTTTGCACTGGGTATGTGTCTATCTCGGAGAGCCCGTGTGAGCTTAGAGATCTGGGATGACTGAATCATTAAATAACCCCTCTACAATTCTTGCTGTGTCCTCTTAGAGCCTTTTCATTTACTTAATAGTTTTCTAAAGTTAAATTGATTTTTCTCTGCTTAAATTTATTTAAGATAGAACCTTAAAATCAGTACTTTTATAAATAGAAAATACATTGAAAATAACTACAACAGAGAGGGAAAAGGCTAGAGTAATTTGACTGTGGCCAGATGAAGTTCCCTGATGAAGGTTCTAAACTTGGGATCTGCTCACTCTTAAAAAGAGTCAAGGAATTCCCTGGTAGTTCAGTGGTTAGGACTCAGCGCTTTCATTGCTGAGGGCCCAGCTTCCATCCCTAGTTGGGGAATGAAGATCCCACAAGCCCTGAGGCACAGCCAAAAGAAAACAAAAGACAAAAATAAAAAGGGAGAGTCAGTGATACAGAAGAATCAAAGAACCCCAGTGAAGACTCGCTCCTGCCATAATCAGAAGGTTAGAAAAAGCACTGAGAGAAGAACATTCTTACTGTGTGATTCAGGGTTTGAATCACCACACTGTCATCTGGTACTGTGGTTTTCAAGGATGGCAGGTTGCTCCTGAGGACACTTGGCAAGGTCTAGAGACAGTTTTGGTTGTTGCAACTGGGGATGCCACGGGCACCTAGTGGGTAAAGGCCAGGGATCCACTAAACATCTACCATGTTCAGGACACTCCCCCACAACAAGGACTTATCCAGCCCCAGGGTGCCCGGTGACAAACCCTGACCTGGTCTCCATTCCCAGTGGTGTCAACCCCGTCCTTTACCTTCTGGATCTGACCACTCCAGGCGCTGGAACTGCCCTGCTTGGGAAGGAGGGCGCCATGGCCTGCACGGTGGCCGTGGAAGAGTCCATCGCACACCACTACAACAACCAGATCAGGACGCTGATGGAGAAGGAGCCTGAAAAATACGAGGAGCTTCTGCAGGTATCCAGCCATGCTCTGGAAGGGGCTGCTTGGGGGGGAAAGGGCAGATACGCAGTTTGGTAAGAGGAACAGAATGGAGTGTTAGGAACTAGCACTGCCTTAGAAACCTAGGGCAGGACCTCATTTGAAAGGCGTGCAAACTGAGGCAGCTGAAGCTGTGGGCCACGTCACGTGCTCGGGCGGAGCTGGGACTGAAACCCGTGTTTCCTGAGTCCACACCTGTATTCTCTCTGCCTCTGGGTCATTGTTAGATCCTGAGCAAAGGCCATGAGCACAGATCCTTCAGATAAATAAATGAATATCCTCAGAATAATAAATATATATCCTCAGAAATTTTCTTCAGACAATAAGGGAACTGTTTAATTTTTTTTTTTAAGTCTAAGTCAGTGGCCACCCACCTGTCTCTGTAAATAAGTTTCCCTGGAACACAGCTGCACTCATTTGTCTGCGTGTCCATGGCTGTTGTCCCCTCTAGGGTAGCAGAGTTGAGTCATCATGACAGGGACCTTACAGCCCGAGAAACCTGAAGTACTGCCTCTGGCCCTTTGCAGGAAAAGTCTGTCTACTTGTGTCTTAGACGGTAACATGAGGCTTTGGCCACCAAAGTCAGAACAGTGGGGAGCTGGAAGGCTGAGTTGTTTCAGTTTCTTTTTCCAGGTGATCAAGAAATTTCGGGATGAAGAGCTTGAGCACCATGACATAGGCCTCGAACATGACGCAGAACTGGTGGGGACCCATCTTTACTGTTTGCTTGTGTTGGTACTTTATTTGAAAGGTTGAGGGACAGGAACATTTCTGTTTCCAGAAAGTTATAAAACGACCGTCAGAGAAATAGAACCCACATCAGTCAGTTCAGTTCAGTTGCTCAGTTGTGTCCCACTCTTTGCTACCCCATGGACTGCAGCACGCCAGGCCTCCTTGTCCATCACCATGTCCTGGAGCTTGCTCAAATTCTTGTGCATTGAGTTGGTGATGCTGTCCAGCCATCTCATCCTCTGTCGTCCCCTTCTTCTCCTGCCTTCAATCTTTCCCAGCATCAGGGTCTTTTCCAAGGAGTTGTTCTTCACAATATGTGGCCAAAGTATTGGAGTTTCAGCATCCGCATCAGTCCTGCCGATGACTATTTGGACTGATTTCTTTAGGATTGAGTGGTTGAATCTCTTTGCAGTCCAAGGAACTCTCGAGAGTCTTCTCCAACACCACAGTTCAAAACCATCAGTTCTCCACCACTCAGCTTTCTTTATAGTCGAGCCCTCACATCCATACATGACTACTGGAAAAACCATAGCTTTGACTAGATGGACCTTTGTTGGCAAAGTAATGTCTCTGCTTTTTAATATTCTGTCTAGGTTGGTCATAGTTTTTCTTCCAAGGAGCAAGCATCTTATAATTTCATGGCTGCACCCGCCATCTGCAGTGATTTTGGAGCCCCCCCAAAAATAAAGTCTGTCACTCTTTCCATTGTTTCCCCGTCTATTTGCCATGAAGTGATGGGACCGGATGCTATGATCTTAGTTTTCTGAATGTTGAGCTTTAAGCCAACTTTTTCACTCTCCTCTTTCACTTTCATCAAGAGGCTCTTTATTTCTTCTTCACTTTCTACCATAAGGGTGGGGTCATCTTTGTACCTGAGGTTTTTGATGTTTCTCCGGCAGTCTTGATTTCAGCTTGTGCTTCATCCAGCCAGTCATTTCTCATGATGTACTCTGCATATAAGTTAAATAAGCAGGGTGACAATATACAGCCTTGACGTACTCCTTTCTCATATTGGAACCAGTCCGTGTTCCATGTCTGGTTCTAACTGTTGCTTCCTGACCTGCATACGGGTTTCTTAGGAGGCAGGTAAAGTGGTCTGGTATTCCTATCTCTTGAAGAATTTTCCACAGTTTGTTGTGATCCACATAGCCAAAGGCTTTGGCGTAAGTCAGTAAAGCAGAAGTAGATGTTTTTCTGGAACTCCCTTGCTTTTTCTGTGATCCAAAGAATGTTGGGAATTTGATCTCTGGTTCCTCTGCCTTTTCTTAATCCAGCTTGAACATCTGGAAGTTCTCGGTTCACGTACTGTTGAAGCCTGGCTTGGTGAATTGTGAACATTACATTGCTAGTGTGTGAGATGAGTGTAATTGTGTGGTAGTTTGAGCATTGTGTTTCTTTGGGATTGGAATGAAAACTGACCTTTTCCAGTGCTGTGGCCATTGCTGAATTTTCCAAATTTGCTGGCATATTGAGTGCAGCACTTTCACAGCATCATCTTTTAGGATTTGAAATAGCTCAACTGGAATTCCATCACCTCCACTAGCTTTGTTCATAGTGATGCTTCCTAAGGCCCACTTGACTTCACATTCCAGGATGTCTGGCTCTAGGTGAGTGATCATACCATTGTGCTTATCTGGATCATGAAGATCTTTTTTGTATAGTTCTTGTGTGTGTATTCTTGCCACCTCTTCTTAACCTCTTCTGCTTCTGTTAGGTCAATACCATTTCTGTCCTTTATTGTGCCCATCGTTGCATGAAAAGCTCCCTTGGTATCTCTAATTTTCTTGAAGAGATCTCTAGACTTTCCCATTCTATTGTTTTCCTCTATTTCTTTGCTCTGATCACTGATTTAGGTCATACCTGAATGGTCTAGTGGTTTTCCCTACTTTCTTCAGTGTAAGTCTGAATTCTGCAATAAGGAGTTCATGATCTGAGCCACAGTCAGCTCCTGGTCTTGTTTTTACTGACTGTGTAGAGCTTCTTCATCCTCAGCTGCAAAAAATATAATCAGTCTGATTTTGGTATTGACAATCTGGTGATGTCCATGTGTAGGGTCTTCTCTTGTGTTGTTGGAAGAGAGCGTTTGCTGTGACCAGTGCATTCTCTTGGAAAAACTCTGTTAGCCTTTGCCCTGCTTCATCTTGTACTCCAAGGCCAAATTTGCCTATTACTGTAGGTATCTCTTGACTTCCTACTTTTGCATTCCAGTCTCCTATGATGAAAAGGACATCTTTTTTTGGTTTAGATTTACAAGGTCTTGTAGGTCTTCATAGAACCATTCAACTTCAGCTTCTTCAGCATTACTAGTTGGGGCATAGACTTGGATTACTGTGATATTGAATGGTTTTCTTTGGAAATGAACAGAGATCATTCTGTCGTTTTTGAGATTGCACCCAAGTACTACATTTCAGACTCTTTTGTTGACTATGATGGCTACTCCATTTCTTCTAAGGGATTCTTGCACAGAGTAGTAGATACAATGGTCATCTGAGTTAAATTCACCCATTTCAGTCCATTTTAGTTCACTGATTTCGAAAACTTCAATGTTCACTCTTGCCATCTCCTGTTTTACCACTTCCAATTTACTTTAATGCATGAACCTAACATTCCAGGGTCCTATACAATATTGTTCTTTACAGCATTGGACATTAGTTCCATCACCAGTCACATTCACAATTGGGCATTAACAGAACTGCTTGACAGAAAGCAAGCAAATGCCTTGCTCCCAACTGGGAATCATTTCTTGCTTCCTTATCCTTTCCCCCAGCACATTCTGTCTTTCCAGTGAGAAGCTGGTTGGGTCAGATGTTCTGGCTGTAGCAAAGGCATTCCAATCTTTTGAAAAGGATTTTTTCCCCCAGTTAAAATAAATCATTTCTTAGATCTTATTACTTATCCAGAAAAGTCCCAACCCTGCCGTGCTAGACTTGTACCTTACAATGGATCGTGAACATAGAACGGATTTCTTTGGTTTGATTACTGTTGTTTTTTTTCTAAAACAGGCTCCAGCATATGTTGTTCTGAAGAGTGTTATCCAGGCTGGATGCAGAGTGGCAATATATTTATCAGAAAGACTTTAAAGTATGTCCACTTTTCCTTGTGTATAAGGATAATAGTAATTTAACAGTTGACAGTGGCAGAAAAGGAAATGTACAGTTATTGTTCTGTGAATTTGTTAATAAATTATGAGAGGTTTTTCATTAATAAAACTCTCTAGTGTTGATTGTTCTCTGTGCTGCTTTATGGCCATAAGGCTGACAGTTTACCAGGTGTGTTCAGATTAGAGCAAATGAAGCTGGTTCTCATTTGGTCTATAAATTTTTTTCTAAAGCAACAAGTATGAATCATCAAGAAAATAACGTATCTTCAAGAGAAAAAAAAATGAGTTTACCGGTATCACAAAGTAATTTAAAACAGTGATGTTTAAAATTGACAAAGCAAGACTGTCTAGCCCACCAGGTAAGCAGAAGACTGACATTGATTTTATTGTGAAATGTGGGTTGAGGGCAGGTTACTCCCACCAGAGAATATACTAAATTGTGGATTATTTGTGAAGTTGAATTATAATCATTTCCTTTAGGTCTGTTACCTAAAGAATGGACCAAAATGAACTATAATTTTCATACTTTGTTGAAATCCTTTATGATTTACAAATTTTTTAAAAATAATTTGGAAAAAAACCTAGATCAGTCATTTTCTTCTCTGGCTGTACATTAGGGCTCCTGAAGAGCCTTTTAGAATTTTTCAGATTGTGAACCAAAAATTCTGATTTAATTAGGGGGGAGCCCAGGATCACAATGGTTTCGAAAGCTCCCAGGTGATTCTAGGCTGAGTCAGGGCTGGGAACCCCTGGACTAGATTGTCAGCTTCTTGTGGTGAAGAATCGTATCCTTGCGTCTTTGCCTCCTGCGGTTGCCCTGTGTTTAACCACCACTTTGCCTCAGGGCGTCCTGTTTGGAAGGACAGCAACACTGGGGTAGTTTGGATTAGTCCTGTATAACCTCTCTTTTTTCCTAAACCTAACATGCATTTAATCTTATGTGAGCAAGTGAATCAGTCTTCTGATAACAATTGCAATAAATTAAACATGGGAGAGAAGAGTTGAAGACAACTGAATTCTAAATTCCTGTACTAGGTTACAAACAGATGTCTGTTGAAAGGCCAAGTTTCTACTCAGTTGTTATCTGTCTCCATTATTTTATAAATATGCATTTTATGTCTTTCCTGTAAAGACAATGAGTTTATTGAGGGCTAAACATCTTTTCTAGTACACAGAAAAGATGTGTTCCTAGTACACAGTAGGTGCCTATTAAAAGGGAGGGGAGGAAAGGAGGGGAAAAAAAGGAAGGGAGGGACAGAATGTACTGAAGTGAGGTGAAAGTCGCTCAGCCGTATGCAGCTCTTTGTGATCCCATGGACTACACAGCCCACGGAATTCTCCAGGCCAGAATACTGGAGTGGTTAGCCTTTCCCTTCTCCAGGGGATCTTCCCAACCCAGGGATCAAACCCAGGTCTCTCACATTGTGGGTGGATTCTTTACCAGCTGAGCCACCAGGGAAGCCCAAGAATACTGGAGTGGGTAGCCTATCCCTTCTCCAGCGGATCTTCCCAACCCAGGGATCAACCCGGGGTCTCCTGCACTGCAGGTGGATCCTTTATCAACTGAGCTATGAGGGAAGCTCTCAAATGTACTTAAGTAGCTACCGAACAGAGAAGGCAATGGCACCCCACTCCGGTACTCTTGCCTGGAAAATCCCATGGACAGAGGAGCCTGGTAGGCTGCAGTCCATGGGGTCGCTACAAATTGGACACGACTGAGCAACTTCACTTTCACTTTTCACTTTCATGCATTGGAGAAGGAAATGGCAACCCACTCCAGTGTTCTTGCCTGGAGAATCCCAGGGACGGAGGAGCCTGGTGGGCTGCCGTCCGTGGGGTCGCACAGAGTCAGACACAACTGAAGTGACACAGCAGCTACCATACCGCTAGGAAAATGGCCTCAGTGGGTGTTCTTCATCTCCTCCAGATCTCAGTGCCAGAGGCGCCCAGGGTGCTGTCGCTGGCCCTGTTCTGGCCATTGTTTTCTTGGTATCTCATCCTGCCTTGAGTCTAGATGAAATTTATATCTCCAGCCCAGATTTCTCATTTTCAAATAGCCATCTGCCTACAAGATCCTCCACTTGGAAGTCAAGAAAGTCCCAAGTTCCACACACCCCAAGCTGAGCTCCCTGCCCTCCCACCCCTAGTCTTGCTTCCCCAGTGGCCTCCCCATCCCAGGGAATGGCAACTCCTCCTTTCTGGTCCTCAGGCCAAAAGCTCTGCGGTCCCCTTTGACACCTGCCTCTGTTACACTCCCATCAACCAGGACATCCTTTGGGCTCTACCAGATCCTCTTCACTGTCTCAACTGCCGTCACTCAAGTCTCTCTCCCCTTTCCCCCCTCTCTCACCTAGGCTATTTTGGAAGCCTTCTAACTATTCTTCCTGCCTTACCCTTGTCTTCCCATGATCCATTCTCAACCCATCAGCCAGAAGGATACTTTGAAGTGTCGGTCAGATCACAATACTGCTCAGCTCAGAACCTCACTGTGGCTTTTCCCAGTTATCACAGGTTAAAGGTCACAGTCCCTAAACTGGCTTATGAGACCTACATAATCTAGCCTCTGACAGCGTCCCTTTCCTCACTGTTTCCAGTCACACTGGCCCCTTCCTATTCCTTGAAGGCATATTTCTGCCTCTTGGCCTTTGCAATGGCCATTCTCTCTGCCTGGAATCATTTCCCCTGGATATCTCCATGGTCAAATCCCACACCGACTCCTAAGGTTTTGTTCAAATGTCAGTTTTGAAAGGACACCCACTCTGAACACCTTTTTCAAAAAGATTGCAAAGCCTACCCCACCACATAACCCCATGCCCCTTGCTCTGTTCTGTACTTTTGCCCCATAGCACTACTACTGTCTAGTATATTATATAAGGTACTTGTGTTTCTTGTCTGTTTTCTCCCTGCAAGAATATAAGTTCTGTAGGGTAGAAATCTTTGTTTTAATCACTGACACATAACTAGTTGATGGGATTGGGTAAAGAAATTGTTCTCCTTTATTATAAGTCATTTTCAGATAACTGGTGAATCAGAACTACTCCTGTTTGCATCCTGGCAAAATTCAGTGGAGATTTATTGAAAAGAGACTACCAAGCTGAGCTGGGCCCCTGGCCCCAGTCTGTACAAATTGTTTTGCTGTAAAACTCAGAATCTTTTAGCCAGTGGATGGGGAGAGAGTGGGGGTAGGGAGATGGTACTAGGAAACCAAAGGAAGGCCCATCTCTGTTTTTCTTGCTGATGATTTAAAAATATATAGACTGGAGTTTTGCATAAGAATCCATATGCAAAAGAATGAATTTAGATCTGTACTTAATATTACATAAAAAAATTAACTCAAAACACACTGCTAAGTTTCTAAAGCTCTTAGAAGAAAACATAAATCTGTGTGACCTTGGATTAGGCAACAGTTGTCTAGATACAACACCAAAAGCACAAGCAATGAAAGAAAAAGATAGATAAACTGAGCTTCATCAAAATAAAAACTTTTGTTCTTGGCAGAGCACTATCATGAAAGTGAGAAGACAGCCAACAGGACAGGAGAAAATATTTGCAAATTGTGTATCTGATCAGGGATTTGTACCTAGAATATGAAGAACTCTTACACCTCAACAGTAAGACACATTAATTAAAAATAGGCAAAAGCGTCTCCAGAGAAGATATACAAATGGCCAATAAGCATTAGGGAAAAAGAAATGCCCCACATCATTTGTCATTTCAGAAAACCACAATGAGATACCCCTTCACACCTACTAGGATGACTACAACCAAAAAGATGGGGAAGAACAAGTGTTGGGGAGGATGTGGAGAAATCGTAACCCTCGCACGCTGCTGCTGGGAATGTCAGACGGTGCAGCCCCTTTGGAAAACAGTCTGGCGTTTCCTCAGATAGTTATACCCAGAATCACCATGCTGCTGTAACTGCTCTCCTGGGTATCAACTTAAAAGAAGTGAAAATGTATTCAAATAAGTAATTGGATATGAATATTCATAGTATTAATAACATTGTATTCATAGTATTAGTAACATTGTTTGTGATAGCCAGAAAGTAGAAACAACCCAAATGTCTATCACCTGATGAATGGGTAAACTAAATGTGGTATATCTATACAGTGGAATATTACTCACCTGTAAAAAGGAAGGACGTGCTGATGCATGTTGTAACATTGAGGAACCTTAAAAACATGGTGTTTGGTTACAGAGTTTCAGTACTGGAAGATGAAAACAGATCTGGAGAGGGATGGTGACAGTAGTCCCACAACAGTATCAAAGTAATACCACTGAACTCTGCACATGGAAACGGTCAAGATGGTAAATGGTTACATATAGTTTACAGCCATAATTTTTGAGCCCATTTATATGAAATGTGCAGTACAAGTAAATCCAGAGACAAAGGATAGACTAGTAGTTGCCTAGGACTGCAAGAGACAGAGGGAATGGGGACTTACTGCTGATGGGTTTAGGGTTTCTTTTTGGGGTGATAAATGTTCTAGAATTAGATGGTGGTGATGGCTGCATAACCTATGAACATACTAAAAACCACTGAAATGTAGGCTTTAAAAGGTGAATTTTATGGGATGAATCATAGCAATTAAAAAAATACAGGATTTGTAGTTTTATGCTGTAAGTGTGTGTGAGCTGTTCAGTCGTGTCCTATTCTTTGTGACCCCATGGACTGTAGCCCACCAGGCTCCTCGGTCCATGGAATTCTCCAGGCAGGAATACTGGAGTAGGTTGCCATTCCCTTCTCCAGGGGATCTTCCTGACCCAGAGATCGAACCCAAGTCTTCTGTTTTGCAGGCAGATTCTTTACATCTGAGTCACATAGCAATTTTATGCTGTATTTGAAAGCAAATTTCAGTCCAGGCAATTGAATGGGAAACGGTTTATTCAACGTACAAGCCTTCAAGCCAGCAAAGCATATGGAAGTCTTGATCTTCTGAGATGCTGGTGCTGTTTCTTGCCTTTGTGTATCAAAGTGAATTTTGTAAGTATTGTAGTCAGTAGTCTTAGTCCTCTGAAGGCATTTTGTACAATCCTTATTGGAAGCCCAGATATACTGCTGTTTGCTTAGCATCCCCTTCAGAATTGATGGTTGATGTTTTGTGCTTTCTGAGAGCTTCTTGAATACAAGGCTAGAGAGATTTTCTGAATCCCCCTTTGATTGTTTTAATTCCATTACAGCTTGTCCTCTGTATTAACAAGGTAATCTTGTCTTTCTCTTGCTTTACTGCTCTGACCTTTCAAGGGAAATGTGATTTTAGATTTGGACAGCATCCAAAGATGATGCCAGGATGATGAAGGATATTATTCTTGCAAGCAGTCCAGTTCCAAAGATGTGATCTGAGCTCTAGCATGTTTTTGATTCCTTCTTTACTCAGAAGTGGTCCACAGACCAGTAGCAGTGGTATCACCTGGGAACATGTTAGAAATGCAGAATTTGGGGATCCTCCCCAGACCTACCTAATCAGAATCTGCATTTTAACAAGATTTGGGGGTTTTAAAGTATGTCTGCAGATTCCTTGATATTTCTCTGTTTTGCTTGTTGTTTTGGTCACTAAGTTGTGTCCAACTCTTTGCAACTGCTTGGACTGTAGCCCATCAGGCTCCTCTGTCCATGGGATTTTTCAGTCAAGAATACTGGAGTGGGTTGCCATTTCCCTTTCCGGGGGATCTTCCTGACCCAGGGATCAAACCCTCAGCTCCTACAGTGGCAGGCGGATTCTTTACCACTGAGCCACCTGGGAAGTCCCAAGTGTTCATTGTGAAAGTGAAAGTCACTCAGTCCTGTCCACTCTTTGCAACCCCACCGACTATATACAGTCCATGGAATTCTCCAGGACAGACTACTGGCTCCTTTCTCCAGGGGATCTTCCCAACCCAGAGATCAAACCCAGGTCTCCTGCATTGCGGGCGGATTCTTTACCAGCTGAGCCACCAGGGAAGCCCATTTCTCTGTTTGGTAGAACCTAATTCTCCTTGTCTTGATTATGGGCTGTCTTTTGTTACTTATTTATAACAAACTGGCAGAAATGGTGAAGTGTGACCTGCAAGGCTGCTAAGTCATAAAAGACCTTGCAGGCTCCACGTTTCTCTCTAGGCTCTCTCTCCCCCTCTCCAGGAAGCCAGCTGCCTTGTGGTGAGAACAGTTAACCTGTGGAGTGGGTCACCTGGCCAAGAACTGAGGCCCCCTGCCAACAGTCAATGTTGTGAAGCATCTCTAAAGGGAATGCTCAGCCTCAGTCAAGCCAACATCCTGACTGCAGCCTCGTGAGAGGCTGAGAGCCAGGACCACCCGGCCGAGTCACTCCTGACTGAGCCACTATAAAGGATAATGGGTGCTCAGTCATGTCTGAATCTCTGCAACCCCATGGACTACATAGCCCACCAGCCTCTTCTGTCCATGGAACTCTCCAGGCAAGAATCCTGGAGTGGGTAGCCATTTCTGTATCCAGGTGATTTTCCTTGACCCAGGGATCAAACCCATGTGTCCTGCATTGCAGGCAGATTTTTTTCTGTCTGAGACACCAGGGAAGCGCTCCATTACCTAGAAGTAACCACAGTTAGTAGTTCATTGCCTTCATTGTCAGCCGTACAGCTTGGGGTTTGTGTTGCTCTTCAAACGGAATAATAAAACTGTGCATCCGGATCTGATGTGTACATTTTTTGACTTCGTAAGGGATATCAGCCATCTTTCCAATCTGTGGATCCAGCCTATGGGTCCACCTCATCCCTCCAGCTGGCTGCTAGTTCCCAGCAGGGCCACCGCCACCACGAGCCCCCAGCCTGCTCTACACTCTGCATCCCCTCTCAGCAGGGGAGGAAATGCAGGGGTGGCTGGAACTTGACCACTTGGCTCTCTTCTGGCCTCTTCTTTCCCCAAGTCTCTTAGGTCCTCCTCTTCCGCCAGCGGAGGGCATCTGGGTTATTAACAGAATTGGGGGACTTATGCTTCGAGGACCACCCTTGAACACAAGTCTGTATGGAATTTACAGAGGAGGGACCCCCTTGTGGTTCTTAACCCTTCTGGAGACCCCAGCCTTCTTTGCCAATATGATAAACGCTCTGGACCCTCACCCTTGGGCCTCCTTTAGGCCTGTCGATCCTGGTGATTTGAGAAGAAAACGTGACCTTTCCCCACCACGAGGAACAAAGGAAACCTTCCCTAAAAATAATCGTTCTGGCTCTACGGGAACACAAAGCACTTTTCTACCGAACATGTTTCCAAAGGTTTAAAAGGCTCCTTTCGCCTTCGAGGACATGCTCCCTCCCACTCCAGTTCCCGAAATGGCAGCCCTGCAGGGCTGTGCCTCAGCCGCGGGTCCTTTGATCCGGATCACGGAGGGCGGTCCGCCCGGGGCGCCAAGGGCGAGCAAGGGCGCGCGCCGCCCGCCGCCGCCAGAGGGCGCGCTCGGCCCGGGGATCCGAGTCCGCCGGCCGCTGCCAGCCCGCCCGGCCCTGCCTGAGGTCTCGGGGACGCGCGCCCAGCGGGCAAGGCCAGGTCATCTCTACAATTCAGTTCAGTCGCTCAGTCGTGTCCGTGGACTGCAGCACGCCAGGCCTCCCTGTCCATTACCATCTCCCGGAGCTTGCTCAAACCCACCTCCATCCAGTCAGTGATGCCATCCACTGTCGTCCCCTCCTCCTCCTGCCTTCAGTCTTTCCCAGGTCATTGCTATGGGTGGTGATAATCCGGCCTCCTGAACTCCGCTGTCGGACGGGAGTGGCATGTCTCTTTCACACTCTGCGAGGTGGGGGCTGATGCACTTGGGCGCTGCGGTCTGCGCTGGCCCACTGACGAGCGTTCTTAACCAGGAGGATGCAATTTATTTTTCAGAAAAGAGAGAAAAACACAGGGGAGGTCGATTATCCTCTCTCTAGGGAAACACACGATGAAACCGCCTTCAAGCGTCAAGCAGTGTCTGGGCGGGGGGTCTCATGACTATGCATTAGTTCGTGCTGCCCCCAGGACGCAAGCCTCCCTCAGGTCCACAGGCTCAGCGCTTTCCCTGATGAAGGCAGTTTGCCCTTCTAAACCCGCATCTCCTCCTCGGTGAAGTCACCCCTCAAGGCCTCTCCCATCCCAGTCCCTCAGCTTCTTGCATCCCAGCGTTAATGCTTCCCTACCGCCTCTCCAAGCTGTCAAGAGCTCCCCAAAGTCAAGGGCTACCCCAACACCTGGCGTTTAGCTTGCCCTCAGTCAATGTTTTTGATAAGCCAATTTAAACTTTAAATAGCATATGGAATGGAACAAAAGTGATTACAAGTAATGACAAATGAGTCTCCTGATCTCAATATGCACACACCTAGAAACTTATGGATGAAAGTGTGAAACGGGGAAGGAGGGCCAGCCTTGTGAGTGAGTGTCCTTCAGTCAGTATTCTTGTCCATCTTCACCCCAAAACCTGGCAAACTTTTAATGTGTGACCATGTCTCTAGTCTTTTGAAATGCTTTTTATTCATTCCTGCTATTTAGCTTTTTTTTTTTTTGAGGATTTCTTTTCATGATACATTTTTCCTGTGTTTTCTTTTTTTGGTTCACCTTCAATATTTCCAGGGTTGTATAGAATTTCCTACTTCTTAATCTTGGATTTTTTTTAACTGGGCATGTGCATCAGAATAAACTCTTGAGATTTTTTAAAAATCTATAGATATTTCTGCTCCGCCCAGTATTACTGAGGCAGAAACTTCTGGGCTAGGCCTAACTGTGTGTGTGCTCAGTCATGTCTGACTGACCCTGTGGACTAGAGCCCACCAGGCTCCTCCGTCCATGGTATTTTCTAGGCAATACCAGAGTGGGTCGCCACTTTCTACTCCAAGGGCCTAAGGGATAAATATAACTTAAAAATTCATATAGGGGCTCTGATATGCAGCTGTGGTTAAGGATCAGTGGTTTGATTCCACAAGGACTTTATTTTAAAACTGCCTCCAAATGGGTGCTTTCCCTCTGCTTTCCATCCTACTTTCTGTCCCGCTTCTCCTGCACTGCCTTCCGCTAAGATGTGACTTGTAATTGCAGTATTCTCCAGCCCATTCAGTGCTGTGACAGTTGGAAACATATTCCAGATCAAGTTGTCTTCATCAGGTGGGAACAATGCTGAACAGCCGTGCTCCCTGTTCTGCTGGGTGAGTGGCCTTTGTGTGGTATTTTCCATTCCTAACTTCCAGCTGGCTTTATTGAAACAGTCTGAAAAAAATTGCATGGAGATGCCACCTGTCACACCGACTTCCTGACTCTGTATGTGTGTTTAAATAAGACAACATGGGCATTAAAAAGAATAATTATCTCAGTTATCTGGATGTTTTAAGGTAGCATATTATTCTAAGTGCTGTGAAGTAAAGGAATTTTAGGATATGAAATTCATACTCCTTTTATATGTTATTTAGAAGAGACGCAAAACATCTCACCTTTGCTTTAAAAGGAAGTTGTTAGTTCTGCTGAATGAAAAATCTGTAGGGGTGTTGTGTTCAGGTATGGTTTGATCCAGGAACTCAAACCAAGTACTTGTCTTCTCTCCCCTTCTCTCTGCTTCCACAGCGCTGACATTAGGGTCCGAGTGGCCCCCGGGGTCCTCTTCAAATGTGAGCGCATTGTTATTACGCAGCACTTTGATGCATCACCTCCTAACACTCTTCGATCTAAAAGAAGGATGAGGGTCTCTTCCTCAAGCTTCTGCAGAAGAGGGAGAAATGTGTGTTTTCCTGGAATCCAAAACACAGCCCTCCCCCACCTCTAGCTTCATTTCTCTCCAATCAGATCAGATTCCTTGCCCTCAACCTGGCCTGGGGGATTGTGACTAATCTCATTGGCCATGCCTGGTTACGTCGTTGCTCCTGAAGCAAGTGGAGTGGGGACAATTCCACCCAAGCCAGGTGGGTCACGAATGGGTAAGGTGGCTCCCTCAAGGGAAGCCAGAGTCCCCTCACCAGAAGGGAGAACAGATATTGGGCAGATAAAAAGGCCTGATGTCTCCTGAGCCCAGGAAGTTGTGATGGAGACAGGACTTGAGTGGATGCAAGTGGGACAGAGGGTTCCAGATGCAGTGGAAGGCTGAGACCCAGGGGACATTACTATAGCCTCCCCTTGATGGTGAACGAGGACCTGGGTCAGGGCTCTGGGGTGCCAGGTGGCCTAGAAAGATGGTCTATACCACCCAGGTCTGAATTCTGGCTCTGCCACTTACCAGGTGTTACCTAACCTCTCTGGGCCTTAATTTCCCCCTGGTAAAAGATGGCACTGGGGGTGTCATGGATAAACACAAAGGCAATAAGCCAAGTGGAAGGAACCAATCGCAAAGGCCACATAATATGTGATCCACTTACGTGAAATGTCCAAAGTAGGTGCATCTATAGAGACAGAAGGCAGATTCATGATTGCTTGGAGCTGAGGAGAGTGGGGGTAATAAAAATATCCTAAAATTGATTGCGGTGATGGTTGTACAACTGTGAATATACCAGAAGTCAGCGAGTTGTACACCCTTTATCTGTGAATTGTACGGTAGGTGAGTAAAAGCAACCGAGGAAGTTTTCAAAGATAACACACGTCACGTGTTTGGAGCAGCGCAGTCACACCTGCTCTACCGGCACGGTCAGACCCAGAGGTCATGGCAAGTCTGACTTTCCCAGGTCCCTGGCGCGTCATCCTTCTGAATTCCCTTCGTCTGGTCCTCACTTTTCTGAACAGTCCCATCATGCAGTCCCTTCCGTTACTCCACTGATGCGTGTGCCTCTCTTTCCTGGCAGGATACTGACGGCATAGAAGGAAGAAGGGCAAGACTTATTGGCTAATCAGAAAGGATTCACGATGGTCCATTTTATGCACCCACTTGACTGGGTCTCGGGGTACCCAGACATTTGGTCAGACGTGATTCTGAGTGTGTCTCTGAGGGGGCTTTTGGTTGAGGTTAACACTTGAAAGAGTGAAGCAGGTTCCCCCTCCTGTGTGGGGGCTTCATCCAGTCAGCTGAAGGCCTGATTAGAACAGCAGGCTGACCCTCCCAAATGAAGGAGGGCATTCCTCCCGCCTGGCTGCTGAGCTGGGACAGCAACCTTCTCCTGCCTTCGGACTCAGATGGAAACACTGGCCCCTCTTAGCTCTGGAGTCACCAGACTTGCCGGAGAACCGCGCCATTGGCTCCCCCCAGTCTCTGACCTACCATCTGCAGATCCTGGCCCTTGTCAGCCTCCCCGATCACATGAGTCTCTTCCTTTCTCGCTATGTGTCCTCCTGGTTCTGCTTCTCTGGAGAACCCTGACTAACACAGAACCGAAAAGAAAGATGAGTCAGTGGGGGGTTTCAGGCTGGATGACTAGGAAAACAATCAGAATATAGGACAAAAATAAGGAAATCAAATCAAGGAAGTGACTGGTTTGTGAAGTTTTCTTTCATTCACAAATACTAATTCAGCGTCTGCCCTGTGCCCGATAAAGTGCCAGTTGTTGGAGATTAAAAGCTCCACCAGCTGCCAAAACCAGAGGCCAAATCTGTCCTTGCCTCTGTCTTCAGTCTCAGCCTCAAGATAGAATGAATCTCAAGATCTATAATTTAACCTCCTCGAATTGTTCTCAGCTCCATTTCCTTGACAGGTGGAGAGGCTTCTCATTGGAATCACCATCCCCTGGTGGCTCAGATGGTAAAGAACCTGCCTGCCAATGCGGGAACCGCAGAAGATGCAGGTTTGATCCCTGGATCAGGGAGATTCCCTGGAGAAGGGCATGGCACCCTGCTCCAGTATTCTTGCCTGGAGGATTATATGGACAGAGGAGCCTAGCATGCTACAGTCCATGGGGTTACAAAGAGTTGGACACGGCTGAGCAACTAACACTTTCAACTTCACTTTCACCCACTTTTTTAAAATCCACAGCATTTAATAACAATTTCATTTAAGGTTCAGGAGGACCATGGAAATATTTGAGGTATTTGAAGAGATACTGTATATGAAATTAAAAAATAGAAAGTTATTGGTATTTATCAAAGTGTACCAACGTAAAGTATTTTTGCATTCCCAAGCGACTCACGGTGGAGGATGAGATAGTGTTCAAGGGAAAATTATCTGCATTTTTCAATATAATGCCATTAAGCAAATCAGGGCCTAAAGTATAAAAAAGATAGGAAGGGGAGAGAGAGCCTCTTCAGACAGGGAGAAAAAAGACACCCATCCTGGGAGCAGCTAAGGCTGAGTCCTGCCTCCTAAGAGCCACTCCCTACCTCATGCTTTATTCCCACATAGGGAAGGGGATCTTAAGAAAGCCACACGAAGAAGGGACAGCTTGGGCCACGGCGGCCTCCTTGCAGTTCCATAGAGCATCCTGTTTACTTACCCCTAGGAGCCCAGGGGACACTCAGACCGTTAAATCACACTGGGTCAGGAGGTGGGGGTCGTCCATTCTCCAGTGGCAGGAACTCTTGTATTCCTCTTCTCCATTTCCTTCTTTGTGTTCCAAACAGAGATGAGGGAGGGAATTAATCACTCTAAAAAGGAGACCCTGCCTTTGGTATTGATTCCTAAGTAGACTTGAGCAAAGCTGGAGACTATTTGGAAGTTTTATCAGATTTTTAAAAATGCAAAACCATTCCATTTTCTCTGCCCTGCCGTCACCTCTTCTCAAGGAGCGGTCACCATCATCTCTCGTCTGATGTCACTGTCTCTACGTTGGGCTCAATGCGAAGGATGTTGTCTCCCTCTACAATGCAACTGGATGTGCCCAGGGACTATGCTGAGGTCAGTGACATATAAACACAAGTGCGTAGGTGAGACTTTCAGAAAGCTCCTTAGGAATGGAGCAGACAGCTGGACCTGGTCCTTTTTACCTGCTCCTAACTCTTGCTTCCAGCCTGGAGTATGGATGATGGCTAACTCCAGCAGTTATTGTGAACTATGAGGCATTGTTGAGGATGAAAGCCCTGGCTGAGGATGACAACCCAAAAAGATGGAAGACGTCTAGATCCCCGGTGACCACAATCCTGCCACCACCATTTCTGGGCTGCCCACCTTCTGACCTGAAACTCTTATCATGTTTAAGCCATTGTTATATTTGGTGTCTGCTAATAGCAGCCAAAAGTTATCAACCCTAACTGACACTTTTAGTGAATGACTTCAAGTCTTAGTGTAGACCCCCTTTTTCCACGAGGCTGTCTCTGATTGCTAACCCTCCATCTGAATTTCCTTCTACGGATTCCTGTAATGCTCTATCTGTCCTATGCCAAAGCCCTTATCACAGCCTTGTCTCCAAGCCCCACCAGGCTTTAATTTCCCAAGACCAGGGATCTTGTCTCTCCTGCTATCACTGTAGTCCCAGCTCTAGCACAGCGTAGGACCCTTTGGGGGTATTGATACATATCTGTGAATGAATGAATGGATGAATCAGGTAATCACTGTGAACTAAGACAGTCTCTTTTCTCAGGAAGCTCACAGTTTAGATTTTTGCTTTAGATGGAATAGATGTGAAGAAATTAGTTCAAGATCAAGAAGGCAGAGTTGACGAAAGTTCACCTATCCCAATATAGCAATTTAGTCATTCATTAACTCCTAGAGTTATCTTTACCTGGAGGCTAACCACAGTGTTCGGTGCTTGCCGGCATGGGAGATCAGCAAGCTAAGCACGGGATGAAGGAAGGTTCTACAGTTCTTGGATCACCCGTCTTCACATGGCTTCTTCACAAAAGTCTAGCTTCCTGCAACATGTCTTAGATGCTAGAAGCCCCAATACCCCTCCTAGAAATCTGCTCTGAAGATACAGTTCCCCTGGAGCAAAATGACTTTGTGAAAGATTTGGGTCATCATATTTGTGTTAACAAAAGAATGTAACCTACCTCCAGACCAGAAAAGAGAACTTCATCCATTGTTTAGCTGATCAGAAGAGGATCGAGGATCAACGAAACAAACCATGATTTAACTGCCAGGGATTGTTCTGCAGCAATTAAAAAGAATGAGATGGCTGTTTATTGTAATATGGAAACATCTCCACAGAAACACAGTAGTGGAGCAAAACCAAGATGCAGAACAGTGTGTATCAATGTTGTTCATCCTTCACCAGCCTGACGAGCTTGAGCTGGAATTCGCATCTGTAGGTCAAAGGTCCACAAACTATGGCCAAAAGCCAGATCTAGCTGGGTTTTTTAATATATGTATTTTATTGAAGTATAGATGACTTACAATGTTTCAAGTGCACAGCAAGGTAATTCGGTTATACAAACACACATATATTATTTTTGAAATTATTTTCCATCATAAGTTATTACAAGTTCCCTATGCTATACAGTAAACCATTGTTGCTTGTTGCATATCTATTTTTAATTAGAAATCTAGCATTCTATTCATACTGTCTAACAAATAGAATCAAAATGTCATAATTTTTTTAGTTAGGCAAAAATTCATGTTTTCTAAAATATACATATTTATATAAATGTATACAAAAGCTTTTCCACCACACTTGATAAAGCCTTGAGAAAGAACATTAAAAAAAAAAAAAGAAGAGATGGAGAAATTGGAGAACTTAAACTAAATGAAATGAGAGCACTGAATATGAAATAGAAAAAGTGAAACAAACTAGATAAAAGTAAAAGATCATCATATAGTTCAGTTGTTTTTCAACATGACTATTCATTAGAAACATATCTGGAGCTCTGGAGAAAAAAACAATACCTGGGCATTTGTATTTTTCAAAAGATTCCAAGATAATTATGACATACATCTGGATTTTTAAAAATGATTACAGGTTTTTCTATTAGATCCTAGTTTTAGTGATATAGAGTTCTATTATTTTTCTGTGGACCAATCATGATACCATGTATTAAGTGAGTAATAGCTATATAATCACAACAGTAAAAGATGTTTATCAGTTTTCACAATCAAAAGTATAAAATATAAATATAAAATAAAAATAAAATATAAATATATAAACTAAAAAAAGGTAATTACAATTGCAAACCATATGGGAACATGATTAACTTAATGATGTAAAATAAATTTGGGGGGTTCAGGCAGAGTGATGTGGTAAGTGGAAGTGCATACATACACAAATTTTCACCCACCCAGGCAGTCTGTGTATTTTGATTGGTGCATTTAATCCATTACATTTAAAGTAATGATTGATATGTATGATCCTATTATCGTTTGTTTTCATAATTCTTTTGGATTTATTTTCTGTAGGTCTTTTCCCTCTCTTGTGTTTCCACCTAGAGAGTTCCCTATAGCATTTTGTGTAAAGCTGGTTTGGTGGTGCTGAATTCTCTTAATGTTTGCTTGTCTGGAAAGCTTTTGATTTCTCTATCAAATCTGAAGGAGAGTCCTGCTGGGTAGAGTGTTCTTGGTTGTAGGTTCTTCCCTTTCATCACTTTAAATATTTCATGCCATTCTCTCCTGCCTTGTAGCGCTTCTGTTGAGAAATCCTCTGAGTAGCCTAATGGGAGTTCCTTGTGTTATTTGTCCTTCTTCCCTTGATGCTTTTAATATTTTATCTGTGTCTTTAACTTTTGTCGTTTGATTACTATGTGTCTTGGTGTGTTCCTCTTTGGCTTTATCCTACCTGGGACTCTCTGTGCTTCCTGGACTTGGTTGATTATTTCCCTTCCATGTTAGGGAAGTTTTCAGCTATTAGCTCTTTGAATATCTTCTCAGGTTCTCTCTCTCTTCTCCTTCTGGGACCCCTATAATGCAAACGTTAGTGCATTTAATGTTGTCCCAGAGGTCTCTTAGGCTGTCTTCATTTCCTTTCATTCTTTTTTTCTATATTCTGTTCTGCAACAGTGATTCCCACCATTCTGTCCTCCAGGTCATTTATCTGTTCTGCCTCAGTTATTCTGCTGTTGATATCTTTTGGTGTATTATTCAGCTCTCTTTGTTTGTTGTTTAGTTCTTGTAGGTCTTTGTAAACATTCCTTGCATCTTCTCAATCTTTGCCTCCATTCTTTTCCTGAGATCCTGGATCATCTTCACTATCATTATCCTGAAAGGAAGTTTGCCTATCACCACTTCATTTAGTTGTTTTTCTGGGTTCTTATCTTGTCCTTTCATCTAGGATATAACTTTCTGCTTGTCATTGTGATTAACTTTCTGTCATATGGTTTTTGTTTTAGCCGCTATGAGACTGTGCTTCTCCTTGCTCCTTCTATCTGCCCTCTGATGCCTGAGGCTGAGAGGCTTGTATAAGCTTCTTGATGAGAGTGCCTGCATGCGTGCATGCTAAGTTGCTTCAGTCGTGTCCAACTCTTCGCCACGCTATGGACTGTAGCCCACCAGGCTCCTCTGTCCATGGGATTCTCCAGGTAACTATCCTGGAGTGGGTTGCCATTCCCTTCTCTAGGGATTTTCCCAACCCAGGGATTGAACCTGAGTCAACTGCATCTCCTACATTGCAGGCAGATTCTTTACCACTGAGCCACTGGGGAAGCCCAATGGGAATGACTGGGGAAAACTGAGTCTTGCTCTGGTGGGCAGATCCTTGCTCAGTAAAGCTTTAACCCAATTATCTACTGGTGAGTGGGGTTGCTCTCCCTCCCTGGTAGTTAATTGGCCTGAGGCAACCGAGCCCTAGGGTCTACAGGCTCTATGGTAGGGTTAATGGTGAACTCCAAGAGGGTTTATGCCAAGTGCCTGTCTCTGTGGTGAGCCCCTGCCAACCCATGCCTCGGTAGGAACCCTTCCAACACTAGCAGGTAGTTTTGATTCAGTCTTCTGTGAGGTCACTGCTCTCTCCTCTGGGTCATGGTGTGTGCAAAATTTTGTTTGTTTGTGCCTTCCAAGACAGGAGTCTCTGTTTCCCCCAGTCCTCTGGAAGTCCTACAATCAAATCCCCCTGGCACTCAAGGCCAGACTCCCTGGAGATTCTCAGTCCGTTTGTTGGATCCCTAGGCTGGGAAGCCAGAGGTGGGGTTCAGAACCTTCACAACAGTGTGAGAACTTCTTTGGAATTATTGTTCTCCCGTCTGCAGGTCACCCACCTGGCGGGTAGAGGACCTGATTTTATCATGACTGTGCTCCTCTACAGTCTTACTGCAGCTTCCCCTTTGTCTTTGGACGTGGGATACCTTTTTATGGTGGATTTTAGCATCCTCCTATTGACAGTTGTTCAATAGGTAGCTGCAATTTTTGTGCTCTTGCACGAATTGAGCCCACATCCTTCTATGCCACAATCTTGAACCAGAGTAGCTGTTGTTATAAATGGATCACAGTCCAGTTACACCTTTTACTTCAGTTCAGTTCAGTTGATCAGTCGTTCCGACTCTGTGACCCCGTGGACTGCAGCACGCCAGGCTTCCCTGTCCATCACTAACTCCCAGAGTTTACTCAAACTCATGTCCATTGAATCAGTGATGCCATCCAAACATCTCATCCTCTGTCCTCCCCTTCTCCTCCCGCCTTCAATCTTTTCCAGCATCAGGGTCTTTTCAAATGAGTCAGCTCTTGGCATCAGGTGGCCAGAATATTGGAGTTTCAGCTTCAACATCAGCCCATCCAATGAATATTTAGGACTGATTTCCTTTAGGATGGACTAGTTGGATCTCCTTGCAATCAGTCCAAGGGACTCTCACGTCTCTTCTCCAACATCACAGTTCAAAAGCATCAATTCTTCAGCGCTCAGCTTTCTTTATAGTCCAACTCTCACAACCATACATGACCACTGGAAAAACCATAGCTTTGACTAGACAGAACTTTGTTGGCAAAGTAATGTCTCTGCTTTTTAATATGCTGTCTAGGTTGGTCATAACTTTTCCTCCAAGGAGCAAGTGTCTTTTAATTTCATGGCTTCAGTCACTGTCTGCGGTGATTTTGGAGGCCCCCAAAATAAAGTCTATCACTGTTTCCCCATCTATTTGCCATGAAATGATGGGACCAGATGCCATGATCTTAGTTTTCTGAATGTTGAGTTTTAAGCCAACTTTTTCACTCTCCACTTTCACTTTCATCAAGAGGCTCTTTAGTTCTTCACTTTCTGGCAGAAGTGTGGTATCATCTGCACATCTGGTTATTGATATTTCTCCTGGCAATCTTTATTCCAGTTTATATTTCATCCAGCCCAGTGTTTCTCAAGATGTATTCTGCTTATAAGTTAAACATGACTGCTTTATTGGTACCATGAAGAATGAATTGTTGGACCCTCAAAACCCCAAATATTTAATTCTTTGGCTGGCCCTTTATAAAAACATTTGCTGACCTCTGATGTAGACCTTACTCTCCTTATCTTTAAAATGGGTCAACAAAACCATGACTTGCTTCATGTAAGGAGCACAGAGATGGTAAGGTATGGAACGTGTAGAGATTGTAAGGATTATGGAACACAATGAACATAAAAATGACTTAGCATTTATAGAAAACTTTTATTAAATATAGTGATTATTATGATTTTCTCACTGATCTTATCCTCCTTTTCCTCTAGCAGAAACAAAGTTTCATGCAAATCCAAGTAAACTACTTTAAATATTCAAGAGTAACTTATTAGATTTATAAATGTGTGTAGGTGGGTTGTGTGTGTGTTTAGGGGGTGGATGGCATTGAGTTGAGTTATAGGAAACCAACTGTGGCTAAACCCCAACCCATGTGCCAAGTGCCCTCCATGTGTTTCTTCACTTAATCCTACTGCCCAGGGAACCTGAAGACCAGAAAGCAAGAGACACAGAGTTGATGAGACCTAGTGAGTATGTTGCTGAGCAGGGCTGAAAACCAACACGACTTACCTCTAGAATGCCTGTTCTTCCCACTCTAGGAGCACCTGTGTCCATTGCAAGCAAACTCTATAACACTGCATATCTCCCCTGTGGTTTGCCAGGACGCCCTGGTCAGTACCTGTTGCCCTGCCTACTTATCTGTGGCAACGTTTTCCCTCAAGAGTGTCTGAGTTAATAATTTCCAGGATCTTCTCTACAATGTCAGTCCGGGGATGTCTGAGATCTGTGTTTTGTCCACTGAGTTCATCTCAGGCACTTACAGAAGAACATGGCACACAGTAGGTGGTCAACAAGTCTGCTGAGTCAATGGATGATACGTGAATCATCAGTAATCCACCTGCACGTGAACAAAAGCCCCATAGCAAAGCGAGGATTCTCCTGTAAAATAACTTTGGACACGCACGGATGCCAGTGCTGTGACAAGCTGGACCCACTTGGGTTTGGGCCTTTATTCATGGGACTGAAACATCCACTTCACATCTGGCATGGTCCGGATGGCTTGCCCCAGAGGAAGGGGGTGAGAATTGTTCAAGGCCTCCTACAGGCTGCGGGTGTTGGTGGGCTGTGTCACGCAGGAGCAGAAATGAAACACATCAAATCAAGCCCTGGGTGGCTTTGCCAAAGAAAAGCAAGGTAGAGTATGTGCTCAGCACAGCCCTGACATGAAGGCCGGGCTGATAATCCATCCCTTTGATGCCCGCAGTGTGTCATGGGCCACTTTCAGCCGCAGAAGAAAGCCTGACCTTTGGAGAGGCTATAAAAAGACGGCCCAATTCACTGCTGCTTTCCTCTCCAGATGCCTTTTACAAAGGAGGAAAGTGAAGGGCCTCTGTTTTTGTGAAAGGAGCACAAAAACAGCTCGACATTTTGTGCAGCTTATGGCCAGAGCGCCCTGCCACCAACAAGCTGCTGCCCAAGCTCAGGGCAGCCCGGTGTGGTTGGGGAAGGGCCTGACAGCGGGGGGCGAAGGGGGCATCCTTTCATGCCCTCCCCAAGCTCTGGCAGACTGAGCCGAGGAGGTGTTTTTGAAGGCTGCTCCCAAGGTCATTGGCAATGCCAGCTTTCAAAGACTCAGAAATCACTTGTACACCTGTGGTAGGTTCACAGGGTAGGACGAAGACCACCAGACCCTCCAACGAGAGCATCCCAAGCTGCAATTGACCGAAACGTCCCAGAGGATGAGAGTTGCTGCAGGTTTCACAGAAAGTGAGGTGCATGTTCATTTTCCCCATCCTTTTCCGTGTGGGGATGCAATGGGGCAGGTTCTAGCGTCAGCAGGGACGATGAAACCCATGTACTGGCAAAGATACCCTTGGACTAGTTTCTTAAACTCCTGGAATACACAGCACTGTATTGTCTCCATGTGCTCAGTCAGTAAGTCGTGTCCGACTCTGGGACCCCATGGACTGTAGCCCGCCAGGCTCCTCTGCCAGTGGAATTCTCCAGGCAAGAATTCTGGAGTGGGTTGCCATTTCCTCCTCCAGGGAATCTTCCCACCCAGGGATTGAACCTGTATCTCCTGTGTCTCCTGCATTGCAGGTCGGTTCTTTACCACTGAGCCACGTGGGAAGCCCGTAGGGTCTCTGTACACCTAGGTTATTTCTTTCCAAGGCTGGATCCCACCACTGTGATCTCTGGTAGAGCACTGTAAGGAGTTGTTTCTTGGGACCATGTTGAAGGGGACAGCAGATTTCTGGCTTCCATCTCATACGCACCAAGACGGGAGTGTGTGCTCCAGGCTCAAGGGTAGATGGCAGGTTACCTGCAAAATTCACATAAATTAAAAGCGCTCCAACTGTATTCCAGACCTGAACAGTTTCCACCTATTTCCATATATCCTAACTTCATTTCCAAGTACATTCTCCTAAACCATCTTAGAGGAACAAAAGGCCAAATTCTAAATTCTAAGCCTTGTGGGGTTCAGTTTAGGGATGGGGCTTTGCTGTTCAGCTCTTATAAAACTAAATAGTAGGGATTTGGATGCCCATAGAGGGATTAAGATACCACCAAAAAGTGACCAGTATTCAAAACCAGGCATCTTTTCCAGGTCAGAAGCTTCCACCAGACTGGCTCATCATTAAATTAGTAGTTACAACACACTTGGTATATTTTCTGAAAGTTCCTGCAGCCTTGGCAGTTCTGGGCTCCTCTCTGCTTTGTTTCTTTTTGGTGTCTCTTTTTTCCCTCATCCAACAGAGATGCAAATCCATAGTGACCTTCCCTTGTGGGTTAAAACACTCAAGTTCTCTTGGCTTTTGAGGTGCACCACAGAGTCACACTTTCCCTCCTTGTGGGAAAGATGTCCCAAGAGAAGTTTATGGAGCGGGAGTGACCCTGGGGCATCCCGGCCAGGTTGCCGTCTGCTCCTGTCGGTTGGAATGCCTTGACAACTGTGTCCTGAGCAGATGATCACAGGACATCTGTTCCGGGCCAGGTACCAAGCAGTCCAGGGGCTCAGTAATGACTTCTTTTTTTTTTTAATTAATTAGTTTATTTTTAAAAAATGTTCTTTACATTATTGCATTGGTTTTGCCATACATTGACATGAATCTGCCATGAGTAATGACTTCTTATATCTTGCTGCAGGCTTTTATTCTCCCCAGCCCTTCAGATTTCACAGGTCTGTAAAATGAATTCAACAAGTATTTATTCAGTGAGTGATTCTTGTGCCAGGCACTGGGGAGATAACGGGGCATGAAGCAGATAAAAGCCCTGCCCACATTTGAGAGGCCTGGGATCTCCGAGTTTTCATTTTGCTGTTAGCACTTCAAGAAAGAAACCCCTTCCTGTGAATATCATTGCTATCCATTTCTCCTCAGAAGAAAATGGCTACTTAAACCTGCAACAAAGTGGAAGGACATACTCTTAAAGGACAAATTTTTTAAGTGACTGTATTAGAACCATATCATATGCAAATTTAAGTTGTTGGGATTCAGCTATGACAAAAAAATCAATCAGTTGATGTAAGAAAGAACTGGAAAATTGTATTTGAGCCAAATTGAGGATTATAACCTGGGAACAGCCTCTCAGAAAGCTCCAAGAATTGTCCTCTTGGTTAGAGGTCAAGCATGATTATAAAAGGTTTTGAGACAGAGGGATGAACCTTAAATGATAACAACAGTTTCACAATTTAGCAGTACAGTCGTGGGTCTTGGGTCATCATGGCGCCTTACAGGATCAAGAAGGGAAGTTATCTCCTAGGGGTTGTCCTGTTGATGTTGGGAGAATAGTGCTCTTTAGACCTGAGTAGGTGTTTCTCCCAATGGGGAGGTTTGGTCAATGAATAATGCAGATAAACAATGCACAGTGCAGGCAGAGACGAGGACAAAGGGCAGAAGAAAACTTTTTTATGTTTAAATTTTTCTTGTCTTGCAGTACAATATGAATTTTAGTTCACAGCTACATAAAAATGCTCTGGGGTGTGGGAGAAAGTTCTTTAAGTAGCGTGGACTGTCTTGTTCATCACTTTACCTCGAGCTGCGTGCCCAAAGATACATATGATTGCCACAACTTGGCCCATTATCTCAAACCAACTCCTTCATCCTGTGCTCAACCACTAAAATTTGGTTTTAACGCTGAAGAAAACTCTGACTGTGATGGCCGACGGGAGACAAAATATCACTTTCTGCAATAGCAGCCTCCTAACAGATTTTCAAATATTCCTTTTCTCTCTCAACATTATATTAAAAACATCTTCAAATACACAGAGAAGTTGAAAGAACTGTGCAAAGAACACGGATATACCCACGTCTTACGTTCCACCCTTACTGTTTAGCTTGACGGCTTTCTCACATTTGTATATTCATCCATCCCTCTCTCCATCCATCTTAAGTCCATCTTATTTTTTTCAGCATTTAAAAAAAATTTTTTTGGCTATACCGCACAGCATGTGGGACCTTAGTCCCGCAATCAGGAATCAAAGCCGTGCCCCCTGCATTGGAGGCTCGGAGTCTCAACCACTGGACTGTCAGGGAGGCCCCCATCTTATTTTTGTTACATTTCAAAGGCAATTGCTGAGGCAGCACACTTCAGCACATGTATCACTTACTAGAACCCAGCGTATGTGTGTGATTTCTTTAAGGCAAAATTTAGATACAGCGAAATGCCCAAACTTGAAGAGGATCACTTAGTGAATTTTGATGCAAGTGTGATCTGAGCTCCTACGCCGATCTACTTTGAACTAAATTTGACTTTCTTTTGCTACATGCTGATTTTCAAATATCCCTACACTGTGAGTCAAGACTCCACTGTGAATTGAGCTTTATGAAAAATTCCCTTCATATGTCTTATTTTGCTCTGTTGCCCCAGACCCTGGAAAACATGCCCGTTTGAAAACAACAAGAGGCAGTTTGCGTATGGGGTGTAGGAGGGTGGGCAAAAATATCAGCCCAGGAAGTGTGGGTTTGAATCCCATCTCTACTACTTTCTAGCTCTATGACCTTGGGCAAAGTATGCATCCTACAGCTAGGCCTCAGTTCCCCCAGGGACTGTGGGTAAAAATAGACCATCTCTCATCAGGTTGTTCTGTGTGGTGGGGGCTGAATGGGATTAAATCATGCAAAGTCCTAAAGAGAATGTTGCCTGCAGAAGGGTGAACTCTCAGGACAGGCTGACCCTCATCAAAGCCCTGAGAGCAGGCGGCAGGGATGAGAGGCCTGCAGCCAGCTCATTAACTTTGTAGACACTGACTTTGTGCCTTCTGAACCCAGTCATTTTATGTTCCACTCAGCTCCGAGTCTCCTTGGCCTCGTTGGCCCTCCAGCCAGAAATGTAATGACCGTCAAAATTCTCTCTATGACATCACCAGGCAATGTCCGTGGGAAGTTTGTGCCCATGAAATGACTCAAACTAGAGGAACTGGAGCAGGTGGGGATTGGTTGCTTACTCTCTAATTGGGTTGGATTTATAGTGTAAATCCCACGGCCTTGAATTTAATATTGCACCATTTTATTGGCACCAAATTGTATTACAGACTCAGTAGCTCTCTCCTGGCCCTTCATCTCTGCCAGATGGAAGCTTCCCTTTGACTGATGTTGGTTTCATTATTCGTGACTCTTATAGCAACAGACGCTTTGAAAATGGAGATCAGCAAAGAACGTTTCCTAGTGAAAAGCTCTTTATCAGTATGGAATTACTTTGCTGCACTTCTGAAATAGATTGACCCTTTTTCAGTGTCAGTACTGAGCAGTACACTAGACAGAAGTAGTAGCTGCTCATAAAAAAACCCTCAGGATACATTTAGAAATATAAACATTTAATGAGTAATCGCACAAATAGTGAATCGCAATTAGGATGGAGCCCATCGATCAGATACTGTTGCTTGCCTACTATGGCAAACTCTGATGACTGTCTCAGAGCATTTATTCTCTTTCTTTTCCATAGTAATGAAACATTCATTTTTAGCAAGATGCCTGCTATCTAGGATAACGATGACATTTCCCAGCCTCCTCTGCTGCTATATGTGGCCATGTACAATTCTGGGACTAATTTATTTTTTAAAAAATATTTATTTATTTGGCTGCACCAGGTCTTAGTTACAGCATGCAGGATCTAGTTCCCTGACCTGGGACCGAACCTGGGTCCCCTGCATTGGGAGCTCAGAGTCTTAGTCACTGGACCACCAGCAAATTTCCCAGGACCAGTTTCAATGTGTGGAAGGGTTTTATTTCCCCTCACACTTGTAAGCAATTTTCAGACACCACGTGGATGTCCTACAATTCAACTCAGTTCTGACATCTGCCTGGAGATAGTGTTGGATCCCACAGGTTAAGGATTCAGTTTTCCCCTGCCTCTCCCCCATTCAGATACCAGTTGCAAGTCCAGGTTATCACCTGTGTTTCTGTCCGATTGGCAATAGATCAGATGTTCCAACAACTCGCATCCCCATTTTGGGTTTGGTCAGCTTCCTAGAGCAATTCACAGAACTCAGAGAAAGCTTTTACTCACTAGAAGCACCTTGTTTAAAAGGCTGTAACTCTGGGACAGCCGGATGGAAGGGACGCACAGGGCAGGGTGTGTGGGCGGAGCTCCCATGCCCTCTCCCAGCACATCACGCTCTCTGCACCTCCTGTGTTCCTCAGCTGGAAACTCTAAACCCCATCCTTTTGAGTTTTTATGGAGACCTGATTACATAGGCCCTGATGCTGGGAAAGATTGAAGGCGGGAGAAGAAGGGGACGGCAGAGGATGAGATGGTTGGATGGCGTCTCCAACTCAATGGACATGACTTTGAGTAAGCTCCGGGAGTTGGTGATGGACTGGGAGGCCTGGTGTGCTGTAGTCCATGGGGTCGAAAAGAGTCAGACACGACTGAGCAACTGAACTGATCTGAACTATTACATAGGCACAACTGGTTGAATCGTTGGCCACTAGTGGTTGGAGCTCAATCTCTGGCCGCCTCCTCTCCGTGGAGGTCAGGGGGGTGGGACTGAACGTTCCAACGCTCTAATCAGGTGGTTGGTTCTGGCAACCAGCCCCCACACTCAGGTGCTTCTAAAAGTCACCTCGCTAACAACACAGGACACCTTTGCCTCTTTCATCACTTAGGAAATTCCAAGGGTTTTAGGAGCTCTGTGCCAGGAACAGATGAAGCCCAAATATATATTTCTTATTCTAAGTCACAATATCACCCATGTGTCTGAGTCCTGGCCAAGGTAATGTGCAGAAGCAGCATGTGCAATTCTATGTCATGCTCTTAAAAGGAAAAGCATGCCCTTTCTTTGTCCTTCTGCTCCTTCCCATGGGCTGGAATGCAGGAGGTGGTACACAGAGAATTTAGGGTAGCATCTGGGTGTGGTGGGTCAGTGAGATGGAGGCAGTCCGGCTCCCAACTCCATGACTGTTTCAGGAGAGACAAACTGCTATTTTGCTTCAGACACTGTCATTTCAGGTTTTCTGTAATAAAAGCAAAACTTACATCCCAATACATTGATCTATCACCCAGTCCCCTTCTTTCTTATTAAGAGAGCCCCAAATTTATTCAAGTATCAACTCTTAACACAGATGACTGTACCCCTAACTCGGAGGTGAATCCTTGCTAATATAAACCAATCAGGGCAATGGGCCTGGACAAGATGCAATTCTAGGCTATGAAAATTGCCAAAAGTTCTGCTGGGGGATTTCTATGAAATTTTCCTTTTTCTAAAATAGAGATCCAAGGGAGACAGCTACCTCTATAAGTACCAGGCAGGGTGTTAGGTCCATCTTTTGATGGAGGCTATTGTGTCTGGGTGTGATGCTTAGATCTGTAGCAGTTATTTTGTAACCAAGAGGAGAGCTACTCTGTAGCTGGAAGGAGTCCGATGGCATGATTGAGTCAGTAAATGAAGTGAGCCTAGAGCCATTCCACCTCCAGACTTCCAGTTTGTGAGGTTGTAACATGTCCTTGTCAACCCACGAGGACCCCGCCGCTCTATCAGCCAGTGGGCAAGTGCGGCCAGTTAGTGCCCCATGGGCACACTGTCACAGATGAGGGGCAGGAGATGGGAAGGAGCCATCCCTTCAATTGTCTGCCCCCTTTTCTCTCTAGCTATTTATGAATAAATCAACTGAACTGGGACAGTAACCAAGGACATTTTAACCAAATAGCCTGGTACACAAGGCTGTGACCAGCTCTCCAGTCTTATCTGTCAACATTTCTCTTCTCAGCCCCAAACTTCAGACTTAGTGGAATCAAAATCCTGCTTTCACTTCTGCAGGATTCCATACATGAAGGGACTTCAGCACTGTCGGCTTCCTCCATCCATTTATCAGGCAATGATCAGTTCATCCTCCGGAATCAGCTTAGCAGACGCTTCCCCCAGGGAGACGTCTTACTAGACCCAGTTTCCCCAGATTTATTCAGCCCTGTCTGCACACCTGGGCCTCGGCCTCGCTTCTTGCCCAGAACAGCCCTTGCCACGACTCACTCCACCTTCACTGTTGGAAAGAACTGGTTCCTGTCACTGCCACTGACCAGGGACTTCCTTTGCATGGTGCCAACTGAGGAGAGGGTGCCCAGCTGTGCTCAGACTGGGCAAGACCCGCAGAGACCCTGGCTGCTCTCACGGCCCCATGACGTGGCAGGGAAGTGTGGCTAAGGCCCCGCGGGCACACTCTCACAGATGAGGGGCAGGTGATGGGAAGGAGCCATCCCTTCAACTGTCTGCCTTTTTCCTCCCAAGAAGATCCAACCAGTCCATCCTAAATAAAATCAGCCCTGAATAGTCATTGGAAGGACTGATGCTGAAGCTGAAACTCCAATACTTTGGCCACCTGATGCAAAGAACTGACTTGTCTGAAAAGACCCTGATGCTGGGAAAGATTGAAGGCAGGAGGAGAAGGGGACAACAGAGGATGAGATGGTTGGATGGCATCACTGACTCAATGTACATGAGTTTGAGTAAACTCTGGGAGTTGGTGGACAGAGAGGCCTGGTGTGCTGCAGTCCATGGGGTCGCAAAGAGTTGGACACAACTGAGCGACTGAACTGAACTGAACTGAAGATACTGTGCAGCCCTGTTGGTGGCTGAGGAGCCTGCTGTGTTTGCAGAAATGCTGTGACCAGCTCTGTATGCCTCGTACTGTGTGTTCCTCTTCCTTCCCTGCTTCATTCCCCTTCTACCCTCACTCCTGCTCCCTAGGTTTTGCACTCCCAGAAACATGTTCATATGCAAGCTATACTCTTAGATTCTGTTTTTCAGGGAACTAGGCTAAAACTCCTCTCCACCCCTGAGTCTGGGTTGCGGGGGAGAGACCCACTCATATGATCTCAGAGCCCAATGGGGATGGCAAGTATTTCACAAGGGGGGAGTATTATCAGACTCATGGGAACTGAGGCAGCTGCTCCTAAAACAGGAAGGGGGCCTGGAATTTTATCTGGGCAGCTCTAATGCCCCAGTATCAGTTCTGACACCCACCATCCTCGGGTCAGCTGCTTGCTCACCTGACTTCTTACCCTCCCCTGCAATGGTTTCTGTTTCCTCAAGGCCTCGCCTGTTCCATCTTTCTGCTTATACATGAAGTAAAGTGATTGTCGCTCAGTCATGTCCAACTTTTTGCTACCCCATGGACTATACGGCCCATGGAATTGTTCGGGCCAGAATACTGGAGTGGGTAGCCTTTCCCTTCTCCAGCAGATCTTCCCCAACCCAGGGATTGAACCCAGGTCTCCCATATTGCAGCAGATTCTTTACCACCCGACCCACAAGGGAAGCCCACTTTTATGTAGCTTCAGCTTAATTCTGATCTCTGCCTCCTCGTGGCTTCTGTGCCCCATTCAGACTCCCCAAGAGAGAAGATAGGTTTGGGTCCCTGGGTCACCATCAAGTACTGGGTGGCACTATTGGCAAAGCTAGGTGTCAAGCCCCCACGTTACAGGCTGCCCTGGCTCAGTCACTTGAGCGTAAGTATTCAGACACATCTGCATCAACTTGACTTTGCTGTGAGGTTCACAAAGTGATTTACGGGTGTGTCTCTCTGAAGACACGACAGACTGGTGTGGGTATTCTGAGCTGTGTGCCATGAGCTGGATAGTAGTCGTACACGGTAGAACCTACAGGAGAGTTTTAGAAAAACAACGACAGATCATTTATCATAGCTACTCTGAGAACTGCTGGAAAAGTTGCAGGAAATGGCTCTGAGCTCAACTTCCAGAAAAGGTTTCTAAGCCACACAGCAGAACCTGATCACCAAGGGAGCCGCAGCCTCTAACTCCACTGCTGCCTATGGAAGGCTTGTTGGAAGAAGGCTGGAAGGGCTGGCCCTGGCATGTCCCAGCGTCCATTCACAAACTCCAGACTTCATGACAACATCTGACATCCTTTCCCCCCGCTGTCACACGCTCCTTGAGCATTTGTGCATTTTGTTTCCCATACCTGGAATGGCCTCCCTGAATTCCTGCTGGTCAAAATCTCCTTCCTTCCCTCTTTCTTCTCTCCCTCCCTTCCCTCCTTCCTTATTTCTTTCCTCCTATCCTTTCTTCCCTCCTTCCTTCCTTCTATAAAGCTCAAGAAAGTAGCAGGCATGACTTTGGGTGATGGGATACCAGATGAATATGGCAAAGTCCCTGCTGCCAAGAATCTCATCACTTGGCAGCTGAAGACAAACATAAATTAACCTGCCTTCTCACAATGTGCCCTTTCTGTGCTACACAGACACACCCGAGAGATATTGCAGGTTCAGTTCCAGCCCACTGCAATAAAGCAAATATCACAATAAAGTGAGTCACAAAACTATTTTTGCCTTCCCAGTGCACATAAAAGTTATCTTCACACTATACTGTACCCTATTAAGTATGCGATGACATTGTATCTAACTAAACAATGTACACCCGTAACTTAAAAATGCTTTATTGCTAAGAAATACTGATCATCATCCTAGCCTTCAGTCAGTCAAAGGAATAACATCAAAATTAACGGATCACAGATCACCATAACAAATACAATAGTAATAGTAATAATACAGCTTGAGATATTATGATAATTACCAACATGTGACAGAGATACCAAGTGAGAAAATGCTGTGGGATAAAAAGGTAGGTGCCGATAAACTTGCTCACAGGGTGACCACAACATTCAATTTGTTAAAAAACAAACAAACAAACAATATCCATGAGGCTGAGTAAAGCAAAGTGCCATAAAATGTGTGCCTGTAAAACCTTTTACTGTGTGAAAGGGAGTGAAGCAGAGGAGTTCAGAGTCCAGCTCCAGAGTCAGCTTTGCCAGCGGTGTGACTGTCTCATCCTGTCTCTGCCTTGCTTTGCCCATATATGAAATGGCATTGATAGCTAGGCTGGTTCTGAGCTTCTCTGGAGAAACCACGGGGCAAGAGTTGAGTCTAGGAGGCACGTGGTATTTATCAAAGGGCTCTGGGCACTCGTACCTCAAGCATCTTTGCATAGACATCCTTTCCACAAGCATTTTCACTGCAAAATTAATTGGTCACGAGGCAATTTTGCTGTAAAAGATAAAATAACGGGTTGACAATTGGGTTTGACAGTTGGCCTTCAACTGGCTGACAGTTTGGTTTCATTTCTCCATTGACATAGGACTCTAATTCTTCCATGCCATCTATCTCAGCCCTCATGATGACAAGCAGTGACGAGCAGGCATGGCAGTCTTAAAATAGAGGATGATGACAACTATGTATATGGACTTGATAGAAAATATGGTGATAAAATTTACTGCAAGTCTGAAGTAAGAAAGTAAGTCAGAGCACATCCCGTATGGCTCAGTTAGTAAAGACTTGGCCTGCAATGTAGGAAACCCAGGTTCGCTCCCTGGGTTGGGAAGATCCCCTGGAGAAGGAAATGGCAACCCACCGTAATAATCTTGTCTGGGAACTCCCATGGACAGAGGAGCCCGGCGGGCTACAGTCCATGGGGTCTCAAGAGTCGGACATGACTTAGTGACTAAACCACCATACTGTACTAGAACATGATAACGTGTCACTCTGCAAATCCTTCAGTGATTTGAAGGCACAGAATTGAACCTATACCTTCCACAGAACTTTGGAACGTCTATCAGGGGACATGTGACAACCTGCCAAGAACAAACAGCTTTCCCAACACGATACAAAGCTCAGGTACAAATATGCATCCTAGTATTTGGAAGCTGATGCCTCTCTTAAAGACAGAAGAAATTTTAGAGAAGAAGCAAAGCTGAACAGGCAGATGAGACAAAAGCAAAAGAAACCTTTAAAATACTAAAAACAAAAGACTTGGAGGTCAAGTGCTTCAGCTCAGTTCAGTCACTCAGTCGTGTCCGACTCTTTGCCACCCCATAGACTGCAGCAGGCCAGGCCTCCCTGTCCATCACCATCTCCCAGAGTTTACTCAAACTTATGTCCATTGAGTCAGAGATGCCATTCAACCATCTCATACTCTGCCGTCCCTTTCTCCTCCTGCCTTCAATCTTTCCCAGCATCAGAGTCTTTTCAAATGAGTCAGTTCTTCACATCAGGTAGCCAAAGTATTGAAGTTTCAGCTTCAGCATCAGTCCTTCCAATGAATATTTGAATTGATTCCCTTTAGGATTGACTGCATTGATCTCCTTGCTTTCCAGGGGACTCTCAAGAGTCTTCTCCAACACCACAGTTCAAAAGCATCAATTCTTCAGTGCACAGCTTTCTTTATAGTCCAACTCTCACATCCATACATGACCACTGAAAAAACCAGAGCTTTGACTAGATGGACCTTTGTTGGCAAAGTAACATCTCTGCTTTTTAATATGTTGTCTAGGTTGGTCATAGGGTTTGGGCAGACTCCAGGAGTTGGTGATGGACAGGGAAGCCTGGTGTGCTGCAATTCATGGGATCACAAAGAGTTGGACACGACTGAGCAACTCTACTGAACTGAAAGTTGGTCATAACTTTTCTTCCAAGGAGGAAGCGTCTTTTAATTTCACGGCTGCAGTCAATGTCTGCAGTGATTTTAGGTACAATCTACAAAATAGAATCAATTATCTGTGAAGTATTGCCATACATTGACACACATTTTAAATGCATTCAGATACATTTGTATTTTGCAATAAAGTCTTTTTAATTTTGTTATTTATTTCTCATGTTTCATTATTTCCTTTTTAATGGCCCCTTTTATTTTTCACTATTTAATCTTTTACAGTAACATTGCCTGAAGGCCAGTTAGTTATGCAATGAAAAGGTCTGCAGTAGAAACACCAGACATACTATCAAACACACTGTCCTTTCCCATCCACCAAAGCCTGATCAGGTGCCACCCTCCCCCTGCCCCCATCCCTGGCGCCTTCCCTGGGCCCTCCCTGGGAAATGAGTCACCGCCATTCTTTCTTCACAGGACACACCTCTGGGGAATCAGAAGTGTTGGGAGGGCTGTGTATATATATTTGCTGAGCATTAAAAAAAAAAACAAGAGCAGCCTTTGTCAAATATTAAACATTAAAGATTTTTAATGAAATCATGGTCGAAAGTCAATGAGACAGTGGCAGTTTTCTGAATCCACCCACACTATGTGGCATTTTAGTCCGTAAGTAGAGGGCTCATAATTTTACTGCACGTTCCCCTCTGCCTGGCACATTGTATATTGGGTAATAAATTAAGGAGAAAATGAATTTGTACTTGATCTGAAACATACAGTAGATTTTTCCAAGGGCAAAGTTCCGAAGTCTGTACCTTGAACTCTCTGGAGGAAATGAGCTATGGAAACTGATTATAGGCAGAAAAGATGATAGTAATGGTAATATCCTACAGTGCAGGAGACGAGGGAGACATGGGTTCGATCTCTGTATGTGGGAAGATCCCCTGGAGGAGGAAATGGCAACCCACTCCAGTATTCCTGCCAATTAAATCCCATGGGCCAAAGAGCCTGGCAGGCTACAGCCTACAGAGTCACAAGGAGTCAGACAGGCCAAGTGACTTAACACACACACACACACAACGGTAATACAGTACATCATTTACTGAGGGTGGCTCCCCCAAAAGACTTGTCCACATCCTAACCCTGAAGCCTGTGAATATGAACTTAATTTAGGGAAAAGGGGCTTCAACATGTGAATTTTAAGGAGAAACATTTCCGTCTATGGCCCCACCCCAGCCCAGGTTAATCCCTGCATTCTCTCCTGTGTGTGGACAATCGCTCAGTGGTGTCAGACTCTAGCAACCTCATGGACTGTAGCCCGCCAGGCTCCTCTGTCCATGGAAGTTTCCAGGCAAGAACACTGGCTGCCGCTGCTGCTGAGTCGCTTCAGTGGTGTCCAACTCTGTGCGACCCCGTAGACGGCAGCCCACCAGGCTCGCTCATCCCTGGGATTCTCCAGGCAAGAACGCTGGAGTGGGTTGCCATTTCCTCCTCCAGGGGATCTTCCCCGCCAAGAGATCGAACCTGCATCTCTGGCATCTCTTTGGCAGGCAGATTCTTTACCACTGCATTCTCTTATTTGGTCACTTCTAGCACAGGACTCGGGGTTATCCCTAGGCATGACATTTGCCACAACTTTCAGGCAACCAAAACCTTTTCCTTTGCATTGAGGAAAAGGTCAGGGGCTTCTCGAGACAGAGAGTGCAGCCCACTTAGAAGAAAGCAGAGCTAAGAAGTGGTTTGAGCAAATCTAGATCCAACCATACTGAAGTATCCCAGGATCTTAACGAATGTCTCAATTAACCTGACAATAAATGGACAATAAATGCTTTTAAAGCTGCAAGTCTGTCACTTGCAACTCAAAGACTCCTGACTTAATAGACTTTGATCTCATGGTTAATGTTAATAGGAGGTGGCGACAGGTATCTGAGTACAGTTCTGATTAGCTCTGAGAGGCTTTCCTGGGAGTAATCTTGGGGCTTAAGTCAAGAAACGTCCTCTGAGTCCTGATTCCCAGATGACATGTGAGTTCTGACATTTTTAATATATTTACCCTTGCTCTCCTTTACTGGTGGTGGGAACAAGGAAGGTGCAGTGAGTGTATATAAGTTAATTGCTTAAAAATTATAAATTCAGATAATTAAATAAATGCTGATAACTTCAGCGAATGCTCTCTGTTACGAAACAAAACAAGGATTCCTGGGCTGGGGGCCCAGTGTAGGCCCTGACAAAGGACCCTTGTCAGGCGCTACGGAAGGGATGGACTCCCGGGTCCTGCTTCCCTGGAGTCAGATGCTGATGTTCAAAGCACAGCTCTGCTAAAAGCTGTGTGACCCTGGGCAAGGGCTGAACCCTGTCTGCGCCCTAGTTTCCTCATCTGAAAAATGAGGAAAATAATAGTGCCCCTTTCACAGGAGGACGTGAGGAGCCAGTGCTTGTGACCTGTGTAAAGGCTGTGCTCGTCACTCAAAGGCTGGCTCTTCAGTTCCGGGTCTCGGGAACCCACCGTCACCCCCACAGAGAGCCTCCAACCTCCGCGGGACAGCCCCCACCTTGTCACTCCCTCGCACAGTTTTATTCCTTTTCAGAGCATTTTTCTGCTGTGGGACTCCTCCTTTATTTTATTATTATTATTATTATTTTTTTTTGCTTTCCTCTTTTTAAAAGGCCGTTAAGCTTTAGGAAGGGCATCATTAGCCTGGCCTATTTCGCCAGCTAATGTTTCACCAGCCCCTGGTCTGCCGGGCACACAGTAGGTGCCCAGTAGGTACCGGTTTGAATAAAGGACGGCGCCGCACGGACAGGGGCCGCTTCCGCTCCAGGACCTGCCACGCCACCAACACCCCGCCGCCGCGGCTCGCTGGGGCCAGGGGGGCGGTTTCGGGGGGGGGCGGGGGGTGGACGGGCTCCTCTGCGCCCCCTCGCCCTCCTCCTTTCAACGCCTGAGTGCCACTCTGTGTGAACCCAACTCCAGAAGGCTCCCTGGACAGGCCACCGCCCCGCAATCAGAGCCTTCCCCTCTGCCTTCGGGGAGGGAGGACCGCGGAGGCCAGCTGCCAGCGCGTCCTGAAGTCCCTCCCGCCGCCCCGCGTCGCTCCAAGGCGGAGGCCCGGGAGGGGGCCGACCCCGCCCGCCGGCTCGGCGCGCGGCTTCCAGACTCCGGCATTTCCTCCCCGCTAGCTGGCGCGGTCTCGCCTCCCCTCGGAAGAGGAAACTCCTG